>JAVRXN010000003.1:20893521-21474993 GCA_033556935.1 Timema podura | reverse complement strand
GATGAGTAGTAAAATTTGAAGTAAGCTTAAGTCTTAAACATGAAGATTGTGTAAATGAAAATGGTGTAAAATAGAAGCTTCCATATTTGGACAATTTTGTTTTCTAATATTCAGTATATAAAATAAAACAAACAGAAAAAAATTGCACATTCTTTTTGTACTGAAAGGTAGCCCTATCAGCGGGGATGCTGGGAAGGTGAGTAAAGATAAGTGTTCTATCTAGTGAACTAAGGGTCCCGGGTTTGATTCCCAGCATGGCCGAAAAATTTATCATGGTGAAATTGTGGGTTCACCCTTTCACAATGATGAATTAACGGCTGGGGACTGGATGTTGTGCCTGTCCTAGTCTTAAGTTAGATTATAGGGCATATGAAGTTATGACAGGCCTAGCAAGCGGTAGTGGAAAATATATGGCTTGAATAAGAAAACTGACCCAGGCCACAGAATGGAAACAGTAATGTATACAAAGTAAAGGTGATAGCAACATAATCTTGAATCTCTCTCAAAGGTGTCCTGGAATTTAATGACTTTTTTCCTCTTCATTAAAAAAATGTTATCTAATGTCCCTATTATAAGATATTCAATAAATGTTGATATCACCACGAGAAGAAAATTAAACTGTGTTTCAACTGGAGCAATATTTTATTTATTTTGAGGAAAAAAAAAGTTTTGCTATAAAAACATTTGACCTTTTCTTGCATCTCCTACCCCCCACCCACCCTGAGTGATTAAACAGTGGCCCTATCATGTACACCATAGTGAAACTAAGGAGAAGATAAGCTTGTTAAGATTAATGTTTGACCTTATTAGTGTCAACACACATCTATTTGATAATTTTGTCTAAGTTAACCAGTAAGAACACTACCTGTTACAGAGATTAAACCAAAATTCCTGGAAATTTTAACCAACAAATTGTTTCATGTGTGTAATGTATTTTGTTTGGTTCACATTAACAAAATGTTCAACTGGTTGTACAATAACTGAACTCACCATAGTGAGGTCCCTCTTCCAGACAGAGTTACAGCGACCATCGCACAAAGGACAGGGTCGCTCCAGAGAATATCCCCCGCACTCTCTGCAGTCTAGAGACACATGTTCGTCGTGCCAGCTCACCCCACACCTACATGTATCACACAAACATTATGGTCAACACACTTGTAAACCAGCAATGTTTCTAGACCATACATGAGCACCATCCAATCGGAATTAGTTTAATTTAATAGGGTATTTAACAGCAATAAAAAGTCGCTGCAAGTTTAGGAAGATTTTGCTGCATTTATACAAAAATGTTCATACAAATAAATTAAGGGGTGCTTCAAAATTTATATTTCAAGCTTAGCCTTTTCCCAACTTAAATTTCTTCATAATTATTCTACATGAAATTGACCTAGGATTGTAAAACTTGTCTAGATGATACAAAGATCTGTCTAACCACTCCTTTTGGAGTTTATTTGTGTAGTCACCAACAGGGGTGGACCATCTCTCAGTGGGATTGTTTGATTTGGGTCACTGAAACTACTTTAAACCAAAAAGAAATATATACAATAAATCCTAAATTATTGTTGTTGTTATTAAATTTTAATCAAACGTTCCAGGGAGTGAGTCTGAGAATGCCCATAATACATCACTTGTGAAAATTTAAGATGACATTAAATGTAAAATGTTCCATTTGTAGTTTCTTGGGGGTGTTTATAAACAGATTTCACTAACCAAATGCATTTGGCTTAAGAGATTGTCACTAACTTTGTAATTTACAAATAGCACAAGGAGGGTCATTTTATAAAATAATATCAAAAAATAATTTCCCAGCTATTGTATAACAATTCAGAAGCATTTTTGCTTGTGATAGGTTAAAGTAGAACTTGTTAAGTGGACTGAATAACAAACATCGATAATGTAGCAGAAATTTTTCAGCGATGTTTATTAAAGTATGTTAAGGGTTGTCATATTTGTAGTCCCAGGCCACTTGAAACATGTCAGTCTTATCATGGGGATGGGTTAAATCACCTAGAGCAGGTGTACCTACGTGAAGCAGGAGTTGAGCTGCAGCCTCAGTTCCTCAATGGACAGCACAGCATCTGACGAGTTGAAGTAGTGATGCAATTCTTCCAGAGAACTACCCAGACTCCCTATACTGGAGCTGCGGTGAGAGAGGCCGTTGTGCATCTCAGGGGGTGGACCCGTGTCATAGACATTGGGGCAGTTGCTGTGGACAACAAAATTATTTAAAATCCTAATTTTATCTTCAAGAATGTTAACACAAATATTGGGACAGTAACATATCTATGAACCAATGAGGTGTGTGTACTACATACTCCTGAACCCATACAACCCTTAGTTTGTACTTAAGAGCCTTGTACTTTAGGGTGCCTAAGCAAATTTTGAATTATTTTTTACCATTTTATTTTGTTGGGAATCTATTAATTGTACTTTCTTGTAACAAACTTTTGTTCTAGAATACACAGTTTGAAACTTTCCCAAACAATGCAATTGAAAACGTTATATTTATGAAGGAGGTTTTATTAATAAATAATATAAACAAATGGTTTCTACAACAAATTAAGACTGTTAAAAATAATTAAAAACTTGCCATTGTTTCTATGATAGAGAGCTAACTAATGGTAAATAAATAAGTGTACATTACAATGCACCTCTAAATAAAATCAATGACAGCAAATAGATCAATACACCATATTTCTAAATTACTATTTCATTTAGCCTCCCTTTGGATGTAATTTGTAAAAAATAAACGAGTTCATCAAACAACTTCGTTTGTCTGATCCGGCAAGATAAGGGAATGTAGAGACTAAGTTTAAAATGTTTTAGTCACCTTATATCAGTTCAGCACAAAGCAATAAAGTCACCAGGCTTTCATATACATGTTGTCATAGAAAGCCTTTGTTGCAGAATGTCGAAAAATAAAAATAATATAATTGTGTAAAAGGCCTTCTTTAAATTACGTTTAAAGCTTTTATTCATGATTTTCAACCCCCACCCCGTCATGTACTGTATCATAAGATTCATCAACCCCCCTCCCCTCTATCTTACATCATTGTTGGTAATAAATTGAGTGATAGAGGCCTACAATTTTAGATTACTTTAATTGTTGGTGTAACACATAATAAATAAATGAACTATAAATCAAATTTCTAACTTAGTTATTTTCCAGACAAGAATTTTTTTTAGATCTCTCTCACCATTAACATAGATAAAAAAAACTTTCGTAAATTGAGTATGACCCCACTCTCCCTACGTAGCAAAACCTAAGAAAATACTGAACCCCCTCTCTCAACAACAACAAAATCTTATATAAGCTAAGGATGGCCCCTAAAGATATTATTGGAAGCTTCTGCTTCCTAGATAAACTTTTTGATTGATAAATAAAAGTAAAATGTATTTTTCTAGAATGTCAAATTTTAGTGACCGTCAATTAGTGCGTGTGGTTGACTCGAAAGAGAGCTTCCTAGAAAAAATTAGGGTTTACACAAAGTCATAAGTTGCGTGGAGGACTGTTATGCAGACACAACAGAGAATGAGAGAGAGAGAGAATTTAGGGTGGTTCGCTCTGCGTCTAGAGCTGGATTCCCATCCTCCTCCCTCTAACCACAGCCTCCAACCCTTCCCTTTGCAAGCCGCATTACACACACATCTAAAGAAGAGGAAATTTCCACTCCAAGGGTCATTCACCCCAAACTTGCAGTGTGGATCCCGAGCCAACAGATCTTTCTTCTATCGGTTGGCAGTTTACAGGTTAGCCAGCCTTAATCAAATTTCTTATCTTCAATCACATTTCAAGGTAATTCATTGCCAAGGCTATTAAAGTTGATTATCTTATTTTACTAGACAATGGCACCCTTTAATCAAGTATCAACAACTTTACATAACAAGACAATTCAAATAAATGGTAAGACAATTGAAATAAATGGTACGAAACTCCACACGGACTTTCTCACCCTATTGTTTAAAAATGGAGATGTTTACTCAAAACTCTTAATATATGTGAAACGAAATAATATACACTTGCAAACCCAAGCATAAATTGCACTATACTTATGAAAACTTTGAGTCCCGGTTTTATAATTTTATTTTTAAAGAATTAATGTCCTCATAATTTTATTTTTAAAGAATTAATGTCCTCATAATTTTATTTTTAAAGAATTAATGTCCTCATTTGTATGTTCTGACCGATAAAAAAAGATCAATATTAGGTCCACAAGGGTCAACACTTCGTATTAAAATTTAGACTTCCGGTTAAAATTTTCAACATTTTATTAAGTGTTGCACATCTTCATGTCATCGCATTGCTATTAAATTCCTCATTTATAATCATTTTGACCTATAAAAATGTAAATATTGACTATTTAGTCTAAAATGTAGAAAGGAGAAATGTTTGTACAGCAATTATCTAAGAGGTTTAAGGAAAAATAACTTTGAGAGACTTATATTTAATTACTCTAAAGCATTGGAGAATTATTGCGTTAAAATTTAAGTAGTATCTCTTTACAACTAAAGCTCGCAAAATTGTATTAATATATTTGCCAATATCACAGAAACTGTTAGTTTTATGAAAATAAATTTCATATAAAAGTTTTTTTATTTGTAATAGTACTACAATTTTGCAGTGATAAGTTATTTAGTATCTCAAATAGTTGTGGAGATACGGAAATTTCAGCTTCTGTAAAGTACCCAAAAGTCATTTCCATGGGAAAATGAAAATAGCCAGTTTATTTATAATCTCAATCAGCGCCTAGATACGAATCTGATACTGATCAAAATCGCTGGAGCCGATTTTTTCTCTTTTCACCCTTTACTAAACTACTCTTAATTTTGGGATTAAAAAGACACACACACGCATATACTGCATTGCAAAGACCACTTTTTAGGGTTCGGGGGCCCTTAATTTTAGGGTTAGATATCCAATTCCGAAAATCCACCGGGGAAACCCTATGAAAACCCTAGATACCAAGTTTTTGCCCGATCGGTAAAATAGTAGGCTCTAGTCGGAAGTACAGACAGACGGAAATTCAAAAACAACTTTTTCGGATTCGGGGGGGGGGGTCATGAAACTTCGAGATTCATCAAAATCTCGAATTCAATTTTTTTGATGATCACAATACTTTCTCTACCTGTAAGATAGCGAGAAAGTAAAAAGGAACCAAGTACTAGGTTCTCAGCCACAGTATGATGAAGGATCAAGTGTTAGTGCTATATAACATTTTTTGTGGAGTTTAAAAAATAAAGAAGAAAGGAAATCTTAAAAGATGGTTGGCTGGGCAGTGTTTTGTTCGGAGAAGATCACTATATTTTCACTATAAGTTTGTGACTCGCCAAAATAAATGCGGAATGTAGAATCATTGAAGCCGGCATCGTCCTTTACTAATATTCTTTTCAGCTCGTTTTTTTTTCATTTATTCTTGATGTATTGATTTTATTCTTTACATCAGCATCTATCAATTCCAGGTTGACTATATCCCAACACTGCTGTCAGTGGCGTAGAAATATATCTTGTTTAGGGAGGATTGTTGAGGTAATATGTCGTCGTTTAAACATATATTGGCGAGTGGGGCCGGGGGTGAGGTATTCCTCTAATACAGTCTTAATTAAAAATAGATTACTCCTTTTCTCAAATCCGCTCATTCCATTCTCAGAAAAATCCTTTTCTATCTCCAATACTATGTTGGATGTACCAGTAATAATCTGTTAATTAAAACTTTAAAGCCTGTTGTAGCACTAACTGTCAAAGGACACAGCTTGTATTTAATATTAAAATAGGTAGTTTAGTAATATTTGGCTTGTGGGATATAACAAAAAATCTGTTTCAACCCATACCTTGTTTAAGTTTATTTTGCGTATAAGTAAGTGTAATCCCAATAAGAGTCCAATTTCCATATGGACCATCGCCCCTTAACCCACCTTTCCACGCCCAGTTAACCCTGCTATTTATGGGCGTTGTCAAGTGTAGTTTTGTTTTTATTTGGTTTATTACCCACGTCTTACAAACATTCATACAATCTTTTAACCTTGGGCCTTGATCGATGGTGCTTTACTTTCCAAGTGTACTGGAAAGTGATTTTTAATTAATTGTTTCCCATTTCCTTACTTGAAAGACGACGCAAATACTGGTTTCCTCAAAATTCTACCTTCCTCATCCTTACCCCATGACCGTAAATAAAATACATAAGCCTGGACGTGTAAGAAGCGATTAGAAATATTATGTACTTATCCAAAATGTGTTAATATGATAACACTAATAAGACTGACCCTTGAGCCGGGAGGGCTGATGTTCGACGGAAACATTCTTCAAACACTAATCAAGATCCATTCGGTTGCTATTTATTCTAGTTTTGTTTAATAGCAGCCTGAGTTTTTCAATTATAGAAAAAGTTTTATTGACAAGTCTAATTTACATGCCATGGCTTGTAGGGGGAGGGGGCCTCAAGTTGCTTGGCGGAACTGTTCAGTCCAGACAAGTAGAGCTCAGTGGGCTGCGCGTCCGCAAACCAGCCTCAGTACACCGGATTGGACAAAAAATGTATCAGTAATTAAATATCCCTACGTTCTTTTTCACCTAGTGGTAAATAAGATGTGCAAGTTGTGTTTGTCCAGACTTTCAGAGTAATGCTCGATTCACACGCTCTATGTTGACCCATGATGCATTGCAACGCTAACTTAAAACAGCCGAGAATCAACATATTTTTATTTTCTAATAGATATACATATTTAAGATCATCCTCCCGAAGGATGTTTTCAAATTAAATTGCTGTTTCCTGGCACGATTCAATACATCGATCGATACACACGCTTTAAATAAACGGGTTATTTCAAATCTCACAATGGCCAATGAAGCTGTCTGCTAGCTTCTGGCTGTAGAGCGCATGCGTTGTCAAATGCGCATGCGCACTAATTTGGGATGGTTGATTCTGAGATTTGATTGGCTCTCCCGTGCCGAACATCTCAGGCAGAGCGGACAAAGATGATTTGAACTTTAGCGGAACAACTCGCGCCGATAGAGCGGAAATCTAGAGCACTCAGCCTCAACTCTGTGCACGTGTGTGTGTCCAGACTGACAGTAAGTACAGTGGACTAGAGCACTCATCCTCAAGTCTGTGCACGTGTGTGTGTCCAGACTGACAGTAAGTACAGTGGACTAGAGCACTCATCCTCAAGTCTGTGCACGTGTGTGTGTCCAGACTGACAGTAAGTACAGTGGACTAGAGCACTCATCCTCAAGTCTGTGCACGTGTGTGTGTCCAGACTGACAGTAAGTACAGTGGACTAGAGCACTCATCCTCAAGTCTGTGCACGTGTGTGTGTCCAGACTGACAGTAAGTACAGTGGACTAGAGCACTCATCCTCAAGTCTGTGCACGTGTGTGTGTCCAGACTGACAGTAAGTACAGTGAACTAGAGCACTCATCCTCAAGTCTGTGCACGTGTGTGTGTCCAGACTGACAGTAAGCACAGTGGAGGGAGTAGTGTGCTCAACCCCAACCCTGTTCACATGTCGACGAAAGGGTGGTTCCAGTCTCGGAGCGGAAGTTCTACCCCTCCCCCCCTTTCCTCTTTTACATTAAGGGTTGGGTTACAGAGCATGCGCAAAGATAGGAGGGTAAAGGTCATAGCCTTGCACTTCCAAAAGCCCAAGCAGTCGTTATTGATCGGTGTGACGTCACCAATGCAGGCAGCAAAGCTCGTTCAACCTGTGACGTGCATTGGGTCGATACCACAAGCACGAGTGAGCCAAGAACACCGCGAATAAGCTTAGTGCGAGCAGGTTTTACGATTGAGAGTTGAACACATTTCAGGGTAAAGTTAAGATCTTTCTCCTAAATATTTTACTTCATTTTAGTGTGATATTACACATCACTTTCTTGCATTTGTTCACCTAAAACGAGTTTTAACACTTCTGGGGAAAACTACCACTAACCAAAAGAGTAACGTTAATAAAACAATGAACGTCTAAATAATAATAATAATTATCATTATTATTATTAGCACCGCGTCTTACTACCCGTTCGGATTATCCGCACTTATGCTAATGTGTAACGGTAGGGTGATTGTGAGATGAAATGGAGGACCTACAGTTTAACGTGGAATCCGAACCACGGTTAAGCCCTGGCATTCCCCACATTCACAAGTTGTGATTAATACACGTCTTGTCTGAGGTGAAGGAAGGGTTTGGCAATCAGATAAATTAGTGTCGTATGAGCATCTAATAATAAAGTTTCCTCTATTTGTCAATGTTACAAATTTTTTGTCTTGAGACTTTTAACGACAAGACAAATCATGTTTGTAAAGATGTGAAGAAAATTGAAAATAGAATATAACGAGAGTTCCCTTCCGAATAAATCTAGATTCTAGACAACCCAACACGCACGAGAGTATTTGGCGCAGTCTACAACCGGTAGTGCCAGGCAACCCAACACGCACGAGTGTGTGGCGTGCAATTTTATGCCTGCTTGGGACATGAAACCCGACCCGCTCAAGTGTTGCCTGCAATCTACCACAACAGGCGAATTTAGCAAGGCACATTCAAGCCAATGATAAAATATTAGGTGAGACTTTACTTTTCAATCTTTAGGACATTTTTCTGATACGCAATTCTCAGATTATTATTTATATTTTAAAGTACAGACTGCTGCATCCACATTAGTAATAGTAGTTTTGCCTATGATCGTTTTGTACATCCTATTAAGACTATTTTAAGTGATGTTTTAGTAGATTCAGTCCAAGAATTTGAAAATGGCAACCCTTTAAAAAGTTTGTGCAGGGTTTAGTCTAGGGTTCGCATCTACGTTAATCACCAATTCGTTCTGTGTGAACTTGAAAGCTGTATCATATTTGAACGTCTCACCCAAACAGCATGAACCTCCGTGTCGAACATGGAGCAGTAAGCACGAGACAGAAAGAAAGTTCCACGGGAGAAAGGTTCCAGCCAGTTACAACACAACTAAGATTTCACCGCGAGATTGTAAGTTGACGCTGGTGACCTGGTGGTCTAGGGGTAAGGTGTGAGACTTCTATGCTAGGGGTCCGGGGTTCAATCCTCGGTCCCGGCACAGATTTATCTGATTGCCAAACCCTTCCTTCACCTCTGACAAGATGTGTATTAATCACAACTTGTGAATGTGAGGAATGCCAGGCCTCCACCGTGGTTCGGATTCCACGTTAAACTGTAGGTCCTCTATTTCATCTCACAATCACCCTACCATTGCACATTAGCGTAAGTGCGTATAACCCGAACGGGTAGTAAGACGCGGTGCTAATAATAATAATAATAAAGTTGACGCTAGTGGAGGGGGAGGGGGTGGGGGCGTTGAAACACTGGGTTCGAACCTCTCCTCTGGCACTGTTTGCGCGAGAGTCATTTGCGGCAGAGATATCGCATGTGTTGAAACTGTCAGGATTTATTGAATGTATGAAAATAGAAAATAAACTTACAAAGTATGCGTTTTATTTTGGAGTCAAGAGTTGGGTGACAATATTAAATAGCAAGTTTTAACTCTCTTTGGAATATTCTTGAACGTGGGATTCCATGCCTTTTCTTCCCACTTTTAAATGACATTCACAAGACTTTCAATACTTTATACCTTAGCTGCATACTCATGTTTACCCATATTATAATATCAATAAGACTGATTCCTCAGTGACACTTGTGCATTCCTCAGGTGCAGTTTTGTAAACATGACGTAACCTCACTTTGTTTATATTCCTTTGAGGCGCCTGAAGACCTCAACGAGAACCCACCAATCCTAGCAAACTGTGTCAAGCTGTTTGGAAAGTTCGCAGGAGAGAGGGAAAGAGAAGTAGGCCAGCGGAGGTTTACAAACAAACAATGATCAACTCGCTTCAAAACAAATACGTAGGGTCGGACTGCAGTTATTTATAGCGGGATATTACTTTCCACGGAATAACAAGCGTTTTTGTCATTGCAAAAACCCCTTTCCCAAAACTTTTGCCCTATCCACGTTACTCATAATAATCATAAGCACATAATTATAAAGTCCATGGTTAATAGCCCTCTAGTAAGAAACATTTAGAAGATAAAAACTTTATTTCGCGGCCAAAGATTGGTATTGATCGAGTCCCACCCCCATTTCTGGGTTGTTAGGTTCATTGCAACCAACTAAAATATAAAATGATCGGCTGAAGTTTCAAAAAACACAATAGCTCAACATGCACTATATGAATAAAAGAGTTTGTTTGGCAGAACAATACAGGTTGTAACGTGGACTCATAATTCAAACAACTGTTCAAAACAACCCGGACTCAATTCGAATAACTGAAAAGTACACAACTGAAATGGGATTCAATTCAGTGTCATCCATACCGTTAACTTTTTACTATATATTTAGTGTTATTTTAAGGATATTATATTTCAAAAATGACAGTTGAAGAAGGCAAGACTTGACTTATGGATACGTGACGGAAGAGCTAGTAACTTTTCTATTAGTTTGGCAAAGTTATTATGAAAATTTGACCTTAGGTACTGGGACATGTCAGTGTTATGATTATGGTTTCCTTGGATTATACGAAAACTACCCAACTTGATGTCACAGCTAAAACTCTTACTCAACTTTTCGAAGACACGAATCAGTAAAATATGTTTGAATAGTAAAGTTAAAGGCGTGACCAGGCTAGGACCTTAATTAACTAATGAAATGCATGCAGCAAGAACAAGTAGAAGTCGAAGAACCAGTTTTAGCAAAACCATTTATAGATCACAAAGTTAATTTAATCAGAATTACTCGGACACATATTTATAAACTCACCTAATAAATAATCCTTGAGGAATAAAGACACCAGAAACACTTCACGTTTTCAAAACCAATAAACTCCCAAATCACAGGGACACGCTCATTAACACAATATACGTTAAAACAACTTCAAAATATAATCGAACAATAATAAACATAAAAAAGCTCTCAGACAGATAACGTGAAAGTAAGGCTGGCAGATGACAACTAGCTGCGTGAAAAGGAAGCAGCTAGGGTTATAAACCGCGCATGAAGCAAAAGAGGGGGTAGGGGAAGCGACACGAATAGTGGCCAATCAACAGAGGAGAGAGGGAACTTTCTGGATTTTCTGACAAACGGTGAGAACCGAGAGAAACGCATTCAATTTTGATGAGTAGCTCCGTGTTGATGGAAGTAGTTAGGTTACAAAACATAATCACTTCGCTCTAGGAAATAGCTAATAGTATTACGTTTTAACCTTTTTTTTTTCCCATCAACAAAAATAATATTAGTATACAATAAAGTGTTTGGTCCAAAAGTACAAGCGTTTTTATCGTTGATTTTCTTTTAGACATTTTTTCAACCGCATTAGAACACCTAAAGCCAACATTTAGATACGAAACAAAATCAAATTGTAAAAAATTATAGTATAAATCATATCTCGCGTAAGAAATAAGATACCGCACATATGCATATTTTATTTCCACCATGTCTTACACGGCATGAGCGCCGGAACGTTTTTGGCCCAGGGTTGTGTTAGGTTGAGTAAAAACACTTTTACTGTATTTTTCATTGGTATGTTCCTTAACCACTCAGATATGCGAATCTGAAATTGTCCCGCCCATCAAATAATATAAGTTATTTTTGATTGGTTGTAAACTTCTAAAACGCGCAAAAAAACTTGTTTTGTTAGAATGTTTAAAAAAATTATAGAACAAAGTCCCATCCAATAAGACTCAAATTCCGTGCACACATTTCTTGCATCGTCATTTCAACTTGGTCTGTATTGCTCTTTTTTTTTTTAATTGATCCAGTTCATAGCAATAATTTGATCGCAACCAGGGGTGGACAGGGTCGCCGTGGCATAGCCCAGTGGACCGGTTTGATTTGGATCCCGGCAACAACCTTTTAAAAACTAATTTAAAGCTATCTATTCAATTCTAAATGATTGTTTTTTTTAGATTTCAACCAAAAGTTCCAGTGAGTCGGTTTGAGTGACTATTATATTATTTATGAAGATATACGATAGAAAGGAATAAATCCTCCCTCTCTCCTCCCCCCATTGTTTCTGGGTATTGTTTACAAACAATTTCTTAAGCCAAATGTTAAATAATTTTTTAATGAACAGACTGTAATTAGCTTTGTGATCTACAAAAGTATCGGACATTTGTTTAGTGAATACTGACTGTTACTAGCTTTGTGATCTACACCAGTATCGGGCATTTGTTTAGTGAATACTGACTGTTACTAGCTTTGTAATCTACACCAGTATCGGGCATTTGTTTAGTGAATACTGAATGTTACTAGCTTTGTAATCTACACGAGTATCGGACATTTGTTTAGTGAATACTGACTGTTACTAGCTTTGTGATCTACAAAACTATCGGGCATTTGTTTAGTTAATACTGACTGTTACTAGCTTTGTAATCTACACGAGTATCGGACATTTGTTTAGTGAATACTGACTGTTACTAGCTTTGCGATCTACAAAACTATCGGGCATTTGTTTAGTTAATACTGACTGTTACTAGCTTTGTAATCTACACGAGTATCGGACATTTGTTTAGTGAATACTGACTGTTACTAGCTTTGTGATCTACAAAACTATCGGGCATTTGTTTAGTGAATACTGACTGTTACTAGCTTTGTGATCTACAAAAGTATCGGGCATTTGTTTAGTGAATACTGACTGTTACTAGCTTTGTGATCTACACCAGTATCGGGCATTTGTTTAGTGAATACTGACTGTTACTAGCTTTGTAATCTACACGAGTATCGGACATTTGTTTAGTGAATACTGACTGTTACTAGCTTTGCGATCTACAAAACTATCGGGCATTTGTTTAGTTAATACTGACTGTTACTAGCTTTGTAATCTACACGAGTATCGGACATTTGTTTAGTGAATACTGACTGTTACTAGCTTTGTGATCTACAAAACTATCGGGCATTTGTTTAGTGAATACTGACTGTTACTAGCTTTGTGATCTACAAAAGTATCGGGCATTTGTTTAGTGAATACTGACTGTTACTAGCTTTGTGATCTACATGAGTATCGGGCATTTGTTTAGTGAATACTGACTGTTACTAGCTTTGTGATCTACAAAAGTATCGGGCATTTGTTTAGTGAATAATGACTGTTACTAGCTTTGTGATCTACATGAGTATCGGGCATTTGTTTATTGAATACTGACTGTTACTAGCTTTGTGATCTACATGAGTATCGGGCATTTGTTTAGTGAATACTGACTTACTAGCTTTGTGATCTACAAAAGTATCGGGCATTTGTTTAGTGAATACTGACTGTTACTAGCTTTGTAATCTACACGAGTATCGGACATTTGTTTAGTGAATACTGACTGTTACTAGCTTTGCGATCTACAAAAGTATCGGGCATTTGTTTAGTGAATACTGACTGTTACTAGCTTTGTAATCTACACGAGTATCGGACATTTGTTTAGTGAATAATGATTGTTACTAGCTTTGTAATCTGCACAAGGGACCGACCTCTTGGTCTATTGGTCATAGCCCTGACTACCAATCTAGAGGTCTAGCTAGAGCTCGATTCCCGGCGGTACCAAAGGTATTTTTCCCGAAAGGGGAACTGTTCCTATGGTCATTAAAAACTGGTTAATTAGACTTAAAGAGATCCAATGGCTCCAAACAGTCATAATCACTATCATCATGTCATCTCAGTGCGGGTATGACGTGTTGACTTCTTGGTGAAGACAACCTCCAAGGTTTACCCTGCAACGGTTTGTTCTCACAGTGCGGCTAAAAGTTTACACTCAATATTGACTACGACATATTATTATTATTATTATTATTATTATTGTCAATGCACTCGGCTATTGTTTAAAAATTTAAAAGTATTTTTTGCTCATGTTAATAGAAAGTAGAAGCTGATGTTTTAAATGAACTGAATAGCAACGTAACTATCGATAATGTAGCTGTAATGGCCTCTGAATTAAATGACTCATAAGACAAATATAGATAAAGTACTTCACTTCATCATTTCAGCTTACAATGAGACATAATTTCAGTGGTACTGGTATTTATGAATGCATGTTTGGTCCCGTGCCGCTTGGAACCTGCCAATCCACCCTTGATCACATCGTAGCTCGTTTGAATGAAAGGTTTGTCTAAAGGTTAGTATTATTTTCCTTTCTCCTACATAACTAATAATGATGTGTTTCCTACCATCCGAAGCAGCGCACTCAGCACTCAGCACTTAGGTTGGTTAGTGCCGCTCGCACGCACTATCTCGGAGAAAGTACATGTAATGGGAAGTCCTGAAAGTGAGATAGTTTTACCGTTGCTTTCCCCGTTGAATTTATATGAGCGAGCAAAAAAGATCTTACAAGTTTGGCCGGAAAGGTATCATACACCTTACAGGAATGTTTACATGCCGCAATCGACATGGGCCCGATAGCTTTACTTCACCTCCAAAGAAAGTTGTGTTAAGAATTTTCACCGCTGAGTAAAAATCCGTCGACCTCAGCCGGGGTTGAACTGGTAAGCTTTTTTTTTAGCACCGTGTCTTACTGCCATTTCGGATTATATGACTATGTACTAATTACGCTAGTGCGCCAGGGACTTTAAAGGTTTAATTTAGAGGAAGTGCACCCACATTTGCGTAAAGGGATAGTGAAAAACTATTTAAGGAAAAACCCTCAGTGCACCCAACCAGGATCAAACCCCGATCTCCCCGTCTTCGGCAGTCTATTAAATGTCGAGAGTAGCGTCTTAGACCATGCAACCACCGAAGCTGGTCCCGCAAACCTAACTACTAAACTATATTATGGACAAGTCGGTCTCCTGTGTGTCTTCAACCAAACAAATAAAGTATAAGTCTAATCAAGTTTGTTCAATGTTACCGGTCGGGAGAATCATAAGTAAATCATTGCCTAATTTTTCCTATGCCCTGCCCCCATTCTCTCCCTTTCCCTTGTAAGAGGAGAAGGGATGGGGGGTGTAATTGTACTCACACCCCCGGGTTCCGACGCTTATGCGTCCGGGCTATCCGCAATTAATCTCACTAACGAGATAGGTATTAGAAAGGTAATATTTATAGAAAATTTCCCCACGTTTTCGTGGAGTGAGGGAGGTAAACCATTTAGGGAAAGCTACGTTCAAACGTTATCTTCAGACATATCTACCACAGACAGATAAATTCAAATAGGTGGAGTCAAAACAGTGAACTCGCATCACTCGTTCAACAAAGCAAACCACATAGTTATGTTTTTACGTTCTGACAATATTTGCTAGATCGCCTGTACAGGGAGCACACGAGCAAAAATTTCCCACCTCAACTTGTTTTTTACCCTCTGTCACCTAAACAAGGGCGGGCCCTGTGTTGCCGCACTGTTTGCACACCCCTGAAGGTGGCCCTGCGCAATACGAGTATATAAACTACGTATAATTTTAATCTGAAGTAATGTGTGTTGTCAATTTTTTTTAAACTGTTTCAAATGAAATGGTAAGAGATTTAACTATGACAGTGAAACTCATCTTATGAAGCACATCGTTGACCAACGAAGTCAATAAACCATCCAGTCCTACTGCTCATGTAAAAAGACAGCAACACCAAGATCCTAATGTCAAGGGAACGGCTAATGTTTTCATACATAATTTGATAGAGAAACTTGTATTCAAATAATGATGGTAGATATAGTGAAATAATTAGTGAGGTAGCTACTATGGAAAATACGACACGCGGTGAATGTTTACATCCGTGTTTCTGAGAGTAATTAAAGTCAAACAAAAATATTAAGCTATTTTCAGAAAAAAAGTTTGTGTATGTACATATTAAAAACGTAATATAAATTTAATAGAAAAAGACCCCTTCGAATAGCTTCTAGAGGCAACAATTTTTAAACATTTGCCTGGAAAGGGCCCACTGGACCCTGCTTTGGTTTTCGCTAAACCCCCCCCCCCCCGCCTTCACAAATAAGACACCTGCCTGTAAGTAAAGGTTGAGCTAGTTCTGTTACCCGGATATTAGGTTCCTGGGGCTAGGGTTGAGTTAGTTCTGTTACCCGGGTAATAGGTTCCTGGGGCTAGGGTTGAGCTAGTTCTGTTACCCGGTTAATAGGTTCCTGGGGCTAGGGTTGAGTTAGTTCTGTTACCCGGTTAATAGGTTCCTGGGGTTAGGGTTGAGTTAGTTCTGTTACCCAGGTAGTAGTTTACTGGGGCTAGGGTTGAGTTAGTTCTGTTATCCGGGTAGTAGTTTACTGGGGCTAGGGTTGAGCTAGTTCTGTTACCCGGTTAATAGGTTCCTGGGGCTAGGGTTGAGTTAGTTCTGTTACCCAGGTAGTAGTTTACTGGGGCTAGGGTTGAGTTAGTTCTGTTATCCGGGTAGTAGTTTACTGGGGCTAAGGTTGAGCTAGTTCTGTTACCCGGTTAATAGGTTCCTGGGGCTAGGGTTGAGCTAGTTCTGTTACCCAGGTAGTAGTTTACTGGGGCTAGGGTTGAGTTAGTTCTGTTATCCGGGTAGTAGTTTACTGGGGCTAAGGTTGAGCTAGTTCTGTTACCCGGATAATAGGTTCCTGGGGCTAGGGTTGAGCTAGTTCTGTTACCCAGGTAGTAGTTTACTGGGGCTAGGGTTGAGCTAGTTCTGTTACCCAGGTAGTAGTTTACTGGGGCTAGGGTTGAGTTAGTTCTGTTACCCGGTTAATAGGTTCCTGGGGCTAGGGTTGAGCTAGTTCTGTTACCCAGGTAGTAGTTTACTGGGGCTAGGGTTGAGTTAGTTCTGTTATCCGGGTAGTAGTTTACTGGGGCTAAGGTTGAGCTAGTTCTGTTACCCGGATAATAGGTTCTTGGGGCTAGGGTTGAGCTAGTTCTGTTACCCGGTTAATAGGTTCCTGGGGCTAGGGTTGAGTTAGTTCTGTTACCCGGGTAGTAGTTTACTGGGGCTAGGGTTGAGTTAGTTCTGTTACCCGGATAATAGGTTCTTGGGGCTAGGGTTGAGCTAGTTCTGTTACCCGGTTAATAGGTTCCTGGGGCTAGGGTTGAGTTAGTTCTGTTACCCGGGTAGTAGTTTACTGGGGCTAGGGTTGAGTTAGTTCTGTTACCCGGATAATAGGTTCTTGGGGCTAGGGTTGAGCTAGTTCTGTTACCCGGTTAATAGGTTCCTGGGGCTAGGGTTGAGCTAGTTCTGTTACCCGGTTAATAGGTTCCTGGGGCTAGGGTTGAGTTAGTTCTGTTACCCGGGTAGTAGGTTCCTAGAGATAGAACTATGTTAATTCTGTCACTCAGATAGTACTGGGGCTGGTTAGTTACAATTGTTGTTGCTTTTTTTTAATTTGAGGTGTTAAAAGTTCACTTTCTGAACCGACTGATTTTATCAGCACACAAGAACTTCAATTAGCGAGAGCGAAAAGAGCCTACCAATTTTGCCGGGAAAGGTATTTTCACATACCTTCCAAGGTTTTTTTTACATGTCATAATTAATATGGGACTGAGAGCTTTACTTCCCCTCCAAAGGAAGTTTTGCTACGGAATTTTAACGTTCAAGAAAAATACGTCAACCCCAGCTGGGTTTGAATCTACGAACATCGGGTCCTGACGCGAGCACTTTACCCCAAGAACACCGAGGTCAACCGAGGTTGTTGATGTTCTAGGTTAAGTCCAAGCTCAAATAAACATGCTAATCGGCAGAGATAGCGAGTCCACTAGCATTCCACCTCACATTGTGATTTCACCCGCCATTTCCAGATGAATATGACTACATTCTCAAATAATTCACCCAACTCATCCTGCTATCTTCAAGCGAAGATAAATAATCTAACAATCACCCTAATAAACCGAACAGGTAGGAAAGGCGTCAGTCTCGGGTTGCTGGGGGGGGGGGGGGTAGAGAAGGGGGTTTGATTCCCCTCTCCCTCCCAATGTGATTTTTCCTCTAAACTCCACATTCCTCATCCCTACCCCATTATTGTAAAAATGCGGACAGCTCGAAAGAGTGGTAAGGCGCGTAGCGCACATAAAATAAAACCCTTTTAATAAAAAATAGCGCGTGAATAATCAAGATAAAACTGTTTTGAATCCCTAGAACGCTGAAATAGTCCATTGAGCAGTTTCGTAACCAACTAATGTTTAGTAATTACTACGTTTTGAAAGCGAGCAAATGGAAAATAGTGATGTACACTCCGTTTACCCAAAAAGGTATCAAAACATTGATGCATTTTACTTTATTGTTAGTATTGTTTCATAAGTATTGATCTTCGACATTATTCAGAAGATGTGATAGTTGCACATCACATAAATCTACGTAGAAATACATGAAAACTGTTTCAATAACTTTTATAATAGTCAAAAGAGTTCCTCCGTATCTAAATCGGACTGTAATTGTTTGCCTAATGATGTGTAAATGAGGCGGGAACCAGGGAGCTCTTTAATAATGTATCCAGGACAACATGTAACTGGACTGTTGGACGCAATCACGGTTTGTGTAACTAATTAACTTGAGGTCATATTCGAACTAATACTACGTCGTAGAGGCTCGGACAAACATAATCGCTTTTAGTTCCGACCATTTCAGTTTAGACTGTTTACGATGCTCTGACAATATCTGACTAACTTTAGTTCCAGCAACTAATAATAGCCACACGGTCCTAATTTCAGGAAACTGGAAGGCGACAAGCGTGTTCACTAAAAGGTCCTCGCACACCGGCATAGTATTGTATATGTACGGTGCCAGGACAGTAGAAGTATGGTATACTCCATTCACGGTAGGAATTACTCTCTGAAAGGTCTTTTTTCCTACCAATATCCTACTATATAATAGCTTTCTGGTAGGGAAAAAGGCCTTTCAGAAAACAATTCCTACGGTGAACAGAATTTATCAGTATGGTATCGTATTTCCGCGACAGTCCCGCACACTGAGATCGTAGATACGACGTATGCCCCAAGAGCTTGTTTCCCCCACCACACCCTACAATTCTCCTTCGACACCTGAGGGCAGCGCAGTTAAAATAAGCGAGTGTATTGTTGCTGTTCTGTTAATTACAATGAGTGATACCTTGTCTTCTTCCCCTGATGAGGACATTGTGGTAGCGGCAATGTTGCTGGAGCCAGAGAAAAAGAAGTGGATGTATGATGCTTATAAGAAAATAAAAGTGTTTGGAGAGATTTTACACTTTTTGAGGATTTGATCCACGACGATAAAACGTTTTTCGTATACTTTAGAATAATAGTATAGTCAAAATAATGTGTATCAAACATTTCCAATAACACTTCCCTAAGAATTACTTTACTAAGTGAACCAACTTCTATTACCATTCTTCCAATGGTGAATGGATTGTAGTTTATATTATCTTACATAAAAACTATTTTAAAAAAAAGCATAAACAATAGAAAGTGTCAGCAAAATTAATTTAAAGGAAAATATATTTTATTTAATCATGTTAGTAAAAGCCTATGGCCTACTTAGTAGAGAATGGTTTTTGTTTAAATTGTATGGTCTGGTCTCAACTGACGTTCAGCAATAATTAAATTATATCATACCTGTACACTTTAGTAATAAACTTAAATATGCCTACCTGTTCGATGTATACGCTCGCTAATTTTGACCCATGCGTTGTCCTTGTACTTGGTGTCATAAATAACTTTGTACTCTTGTACAACAATAAATTTCCCATTTCACAACTTACAACTCGAATAAAAACAAAACAATACCGCCTCGCCAAGAGTGTAGAACTGAGTGGAAGAGATGAGGGAGAGGGTGCAGTGGGGGGTAAGCAACGGCCGCCATGACAGTATCGTACGTGTCTTTCCGCTTTCAAAGCAGAATGGGAAAACCACGCACCGTACTGCTACGCTACTATGCTGCTACCAGGGTGCTACGACGGGTGTCGGTGTACGCAGCTCCATAGCAAAGCATGGCAAGAGAAAAAAATACGATACTTGTACGATACCGTACTGCTACGCTACTATGCTGCTACCAGGGTGCTACGACGGGTGTCGGTGTACGCAGCTCCATAGCAAAGCATGGCAAGAGAAAAACATACGATACTTGTACGATACCGTACGTATACGATACTATGCCGGTGTGCGAGCATTCACAAGACGATTGCTTTCAGACCCCAGTTTGCAAAGATTTAGAATAGTGAAGATTAGCTTTGTCAATTTTACTAACCATTAATGAACACTCCTTTTATCGTGAAAATTAGCAGCAGTCTTAGCTTGAATGATTACACTATGACCCTATCTGATAAGCAACACCATAGTACAACCAAAAGAAGATAAGAACGCTACCTTTCTTGTTAAATGGAAGGTAATATATACTTTTAGAAGCAAATACGGTTGAGACACAAAAAAAAAAAAGCAATTTTTTTTAAATGTATTAACTAGAGATGGATCGAATCCACTTTTTCTAGAATCCGAATCTTAATTTTACCTGTGAATCTGAATCCGAATCTTAGAAATTAATAAAAACCTAGAGGATTCATTTTCCCATATTGGTTTGATTTTTTTCTTTTCTTCTTTAAGTCAAATTTTGTTAACATAAATTCTTTAGTATCTATGAAAATATAAGTAATAGTCAATTGATATTTTTATTATAATGTAAATTTACATTCAATTTAATAGTAAATTAATCTTCTTTTCTCTTTTGATTTTTATCCGCTTTCGCGTAAGGCCTACTCGGATCCAATTATAATGTTTAATTTGTAAAAAGAGCTAAAGATGTTAATAAATTAATAAAACAAACATATAATTGGGATTAATATTAGTAAGTATCCAAGTATGATTCACACGCGTGTGACTATCAATGTATCATTTGTTAATAAATGATAAGATAGAAACACAGAAAATTATTCAATTCTTAAAACTGATTTTTTTTTTTCCGCTGTGACGAGTGTTTGTTTATCCTACTTATGCGTTTGATCATTACTTTCAATGTTTAATATTAAATGTAAATAGTCAAAGATTTAGTCAAAATCAATTTTACAACAATCAAACCATTCAAAAATTCCAGTGCCAACGAAATATTAAATAGTTATTTAATTCTTAAAATTCAATAGTGAGTGAGTGATCAGAATTTTTGAATCGATTTCAAACAAGCGCTCAATATACAGGATACTTTTTTTTAAGTTGGTACAGCCAAATATATTTAAAAATGCGCATTTAAGAAAAAAAAATCATTCACAGTTGCTTGGTTTTTAGACACTGACAAAATGTCATAATTTATTTTTCATTTAGTGGACCTCTTCAAGTCAAATCTCAAGGTCATCTATTGTTTTTCAAATGGGAACCGGTATTTTTAATTGCAGAATCGTCTTCTACCAAAAAAAAAGAAAAAAAAAGCAACTTTTGTCTGAAACACTTTTTTACACGAAGTCTAATTTTTATTATATTTAATGAAGTAAATAAATAGGTGTGTTATTGGAACTTTTTTATTTTACTTTATTGCCTACTAGAATCTGTAGAGTGTAAAGAAATACGAGAAAAACGTTCTCACAAACAAAAAACAAACGTTCTTTCATAAGGGTCAAAATGTTAAATCAAAACAATTTGTTCGAAATGATTACCTTCTACTTCGATACACTTTCCAGTTCGCTTTATAAAAGAATTGTGAGTATTTAGTAGAGTTTCTCGATCAATATCTCTGCAAGCAATTCTAATGCGTTCCACCATGTTTTCTAGAGTTGTCGGTACATCAATATATACTTTTTATTTCAGGTAACCCCATAAAAAAACCTTGTGATATTAAATCAGGTGATCAGGCAGGCCAACAATTTGGACCACCTCTACCGATCCAGCGCCTAGTGTAATTTCGATCCAATATTTGTCGTGCAGTTCAGGAATAATGGGCAGGGGCACCATCATGTTGAAACCACATGCTCTGCCTTTCATGTTAGTTTAAGTTTTCTAGCAGCAATGGCAACCTTTGATCTAAAAAGGTTTTGTATTTGTCTCCATTCAATGTACCATAATTAAAAAAAAGGGGACAATCAAATTTGTCTCCAATAAGTCCACACCAAACGTTCAAAGCCCAAGGGCTCTGTCTTTAAACCTGGCACAACCACCGTGGATTTTCTGCACTCCTAAAGTTCATATTGTATCGGTTAACTTCCTCATGGTTCATAAAGATCGATTCATCAGAGAAAAATACTTTAAAGGAAAAGTTCCTATTTATTTTTCCTTGTTCAAGTGCCCATTGGCAGAGTGCCACTCGATTGAGGAAATCTCCGTGAATCTCTTGATGCAACGAAACGTGGTAAGGATGGAATTTATGATGATTCAATATTTAGAGCACACTACTCTTGGATATTCCTAAACGAATAGAAATCATACGAGATACTACATGTTCACTGGAGACAGTTGCTCAGCGACACCTTTTCTTCGCTTGAACACTTCCATTTTCCACAAATTCTTTAACTACACGATAAAAAGATCTATGCGACGGTGGATTTCTCTCAGGAAAAGGATCAGCGTATAGTAGAATAGCATCATTAACTTTTCTTCTACATTCACGATGAATTAAAATCATTCCAATGTTTTCATCAACAGAATAATACTCCATAGCTCACAATACGTAGATTTACAATAAACGAAAATACCTCACGTTATGAAGAACCGTGTATTCTATTTAGTGTGAACGTTTATTCATGAGGATAGAAAAGTTAAATTGGTATACTTATTATGTAAACAAATTAAGTAGACCAATTTTACCTTTATACCCTTATGAACAAACTTTGTTTTTTGTTTGTGAAATCGTTTTGCTTGTATTTGTTTACACGCTACAGATTCTGGTAGTCAATAAAGTGAAATAAAAGCAGTTCCTAAAAAAATCATACGTATTTCTTTAATTCTTTAAGTATTATCAAAAATAGATCTCAGGTAAAAAAGTGTTTCAGACAAAAGTGGCTTTCCTTTTCTTAATATACGATTCTGCAATAAAAAATACAGAGTTCCATTTGAAAAACAATATTTGACCTTGAGATGACTTTGAAGACATCCACTAAATAAAAAATGTACTTGTGTCAGCGTCTCAAAACCAAGCAACTTTGTATGAAACTTTTTTCTTAAATGCGTTTTTTTAAAGATATTTAGCTGTTCCAACTTAAAAAAAGCCATACTATATTGTTTGAAGCAAGCTAAATGTTTTCCACGATTTCGAATAGCGGTAGCTTCTTTTATGAACCTCGTCAAATTAAACTTCAGAATTGTCACCCTTCCCCCCTCTTTCTTCTGTAAGCGTAGGCTGTCAGGATGGGTTGCGAACCAAGGATGGGGGAAGTGACTGGGTTCCGATTGTGTCGGTTCGTAAGTGACGTCCGGATTGGGTTTTTGTGGTGTTTATTATACAATATGGTAACACTTAATAGATTTACTTAGAAGCTTGTGACAGAACGTAGTATGCAAGGAATGCTTAACCAATGGCCTGACTGACCTCTAGGTGAACCTACACGGTTTATGAACCTTGGTACCCTGGGCTCGACGGTTGCCCTCCAATACAAGTACTGATGATCCGGAGTCCTAACCCACGTAGCCCCAAAAACGGGCAGAGTGACCCCCTAGACTCGATAGTAATTAGTCAGCTCTGTTATAGCTGGGATACACTGCTATTTATCCTGGCTTCTAGCCTGATTTATCGTGAGGAATGCTGACACTCTGTTTATGTTGTCAGCGCATAATATGTTCTATTTGTTTATCAGCTAATCACAACACCTTGCAATACTCTTTTTGTCATTCACAATCTAGAACACAACAAATGTTAAACAAACACACGCCTCAATTTAGGCCGTGTCGATTACAGAATTTTACAATATAATAAAAAACTATGCCCCAGTTAGGAGTAGTATGAATAAAGATGCATGTTTAACCAGCTTCAAGTTTTTGCTAGTAGGCTGAATTTACTCAGTTTCTTTTGGTTGATTCAACCAAATTGAAACAATGACATTGAAAGGCGAATGTTTACACATTTCAATGAAATTAATAAAAGTGGTTCACTTAAAAATGGCGTTGAAGCTAATTGTACGTGTCGGCGTTGAAATAATTTGCAAACGTGTATTTGCAGTGTGTTAAGAAATTAAAATAAGCCTAAGGAATTGCCTTGTCTATCAATACTTTGTTTTTGTACAAGTCGAAAAATAATGGAGTTTGTTCTTCTCTACATTTATGCACCATTAAAAAAATCTATTGGTAATAAATTATAATATTCTTATTGCCTTTTTGATTAATTTTCTGGCACAAAACAGCAAGCTCTGTTTACAAGCAATACATCGACGTAAATATAAAAAAAAAAAAAACTCTGAATGTTCAAGATGCCTGTTTGGAGGTGTTCAATTTGGATGAATCGCCCTGATTGAACCTCATTGAACAAAAGTAGAAGCTCTGTCAACGTATTTCACTGTTCAATTTGGTTGAATCAACCGCATTGATCAACCAAAGTGAACCGTGTAAATTGGTTTTTCAGCCTTTAATTGTATGGCACTGTTAAAGTGAAAGTTCACGTGTTTAAGCGTTCTGACTACACTAACTAATTTAACGTCACATTATTTTATTGTATTTAATAAACATTTATACAAGATCGTTCGGCGATATGAAAGTTTCAGAACTAACAAGTGTTGTAATGGTCGAGCCCAAGTTTTGCATTGAGGGCAGTTATATTTATTTGATATCTATAAAAAATAGTTTTTTTTTACAAAGCTGATCTCTTTTATTTGACAAAATAATGGTTTCGATAGAAATTTTGATTTTCAAATAGGCCTACCTAAGTAATATTTGAATTAATTCATCAAATTATGCTTTGTTTATGAGGTGAAAGATTCGACCATCAAATCCAGTAAAATCTCGAATCCTAGAATATCTTTTACTAGTTAATATTCGGTGGATTAGAGTATAAACAATTAAGGATGTTGAATTTTATGTTTGTTTCTATGCGATATGGACTGGATTTCAATTTATGTATTCTGCTAAGATGTAATTTATTTAAAACGATGTGGAAAAGTAAAAATGCTCCAGCCTAAAATTCCACCCAGGTTGTCGTTTTTGTTACTATAGTTGCTGATGGTGGCCATTATAGCTGATTGTTCAATGCCTATCTTGCTAATGACAGCAATGCCGGTTGATAATTCACTGTTTAACTCGATGATGGCGGCTATGACAGCTGATTGTTCAATGCCTATCTTGCTGATGACAGCAATGCCGGTTGATAATTCACTGTTTAACTCGATGATGGCGGCTATGACAGCTGATTGTTCAATGCCTATCTTGCTAATGACAGCAATGCCGGTTGATAATTCACTGTTTAACTCGATGATGGCGGCTATGACAGCTGATTGTTCAATGCCTATCTTGCTGATGACAGCAATGACGGTTGATAATTCACAGTTTAACTCGATGATGGTGGCCGTGACAGTTAGTTATACATAGTGTGACTTGCTGAATGCGGTTATGAGAGTTTATTGTTCACTGTGTTAAGTTTTACCTCGAACAAACATCAAAACCAGACCTCAGGACATTAATTAGTAAGCGCCGATCGAGACAAGCGGTAGTACTTCTTTTAACAGATTAAACCTAAGCCCACTACTATACGTCTTCCCGGCTCTGTGCGAGACGCGTGTACCAACATGTGCGACAGAATAAGACGTATGTCTTTTCACTATTGTCAGTTGTCGGCGGGGGAGTTGCCACACACTTGTGCATGCATGTGTTAATTAGAGACTAGTGCACACGAACTTGAGCCGAGTACAGGAATAACATCGTCCCAAGGTGAGGACAAGCGTTCCCGTTGGCTCGTTTAGTTCTGCGATACAAGGTTAGGAGCCTAGTTTCTCTCTTTCATCAGAGATACAAGGTTAGGAACCTAGGTCTTCTCTTCCATCAGAGATACAAGGTTTGGAGTCTAGTTTCTCTCTTCCATCAGAGATACAAGGTTAGGAACCTAGATCCTATCTTCCATCAGAGATACAAGGTTAGGAACCTAGGTCTTCTCTTCCATCAGAGATACAAGGTTAGGAACCTAGGTCTTCTCTTCCATCAGAGATACAAGGTTAGGAACCTAGGTCTTCTCTTCCATCAGAGATACAAGGTTAGGTAGGAACCTAGGTCTTCTCTTCCATCAGAAATACAAGGTTAGGAACCTAGATCCTATCTTGCATCAGAGATACAAGGTTAGGAACCTAGGTCTTCTCTTCCATCAGAGATACAAGGTTTGGAGTCTATTTTCTCTCTTGCATCAGAGATACAAGGTTAGGAACCTAGGTTCTCTCTTTCATCAGAGATACAAGGTTAGGAACCTAGGTCTTCTCTTCCATCAGAGATACAAGGTTTGGAGTCTAGTTTCTCTCTTTCATCAGAGATACAAGGTTAGGAACCTAGGTCTTCTCTTCCATCAGAGATACAAGGTTAGGTAGGAACCTAGGTCTTCTCTTCCATCAGAAATACAAGGTTAGGAACCTAGATCCTATCTTCCATCAGAGATACAAGGTTAGGAACCTAGATCCTATCTTCCATCAGAGATACAAGGTTAGGTAGGAACCTAGGTCTTCTCTTCCATCAGAACTACAAGGTTAGGAACCTAGGTTCTCTCTTCCATCAGAGATACAAGGTTAGGTAGGAACCTAGGTCTTCTCTTCCATCAGAAATACAAGGTTAGGAACCTAGATCCTATCTTTCATCAGAGATACAAGGTTAGGAACCTAGGTCTTCTCTTTCCATCAGAGATACAAGGTTAGGTAGGAACCTAGGTCTTCTCTTCCATCAGAAATACAAGGTTAGGAACCTAGATCCTATCTTCCATCAGAGATACAAGGTTAGGAACCTAGATCCTATCTTCCATCAGAGATACAAGGTTAGGTAGGAACCTAGGTCTTCTCTTCCATCAGAAATACAATAGCTCAAAAGCTTAGTGTCATTAGAACGCCGTTTGTGTCTAAGAACACCATTTATGATAGCCTAGTGAATATATTTGTGTGAATGTTTTGTATAATTCATCCATATTCCAAATAGGTAACCAATCTATATCTTAATAAAATGAAGTATTTGTTTGGCTGACGTGAGCATTACGTGATATCTACCGCACGCAGAGGTCTGAAATGAAAAAAAAACTAGTAGCCCCTGTGCACGTTGAAGCCGGAATTTTCAGATTTTAGTTAGATTTGTTAAAATTAGTTTAAAACTGGGTTGGAAGCAGCTAAATACTATAATATATAAAATGAGTTGTATGTCTGTTACTCTTTAATGCAAAAACAAACACTACACCGATTATGTTGAAATCTCGCATGGGTATAGCTCGGACGTCCGGTTATCAAAAAGTATAATTACGTCCGCCATTTTGCTTCAAGATTGCGGCTGCAATACGCCGCCTTTTGGACCTTTTCTCATATCATGCTTATCGTATTTTAACCGGAACAGCTTTGGAAAGTTCCTGGATATAGATACGTATTATAAAACATCTTATGTTAAGAATGGGTATTTAGCTAGTGAATTAAATATATATATGTATACATTATATACAGTATATATACTAGCTACATTACTAGTCATTTGTAAATAAAATATTTAATTAAGGAATATGTTTATTGTCATCAAATTTATACAAGAATAATTTATACCCGCCTCGGTGGCGTAGTTGGCTAACGCGCCAGTCGTGTTGAGCCAGACCACCAAGGACGGGGAGATCGAGGTTCGAATCTCGGTCGGGTGAATTGGGGGTGGTTTTTCCTAAATGGCTTTCCACTCTCCCTCCACGCAAATGCGGGTTCACTTCCTCTAGATTATACCTTCCCAATTCCTAATCCATTAGTGTAATTAGTAATTAAGCGTATAACCCGAACGGGTAGTATGACGCTGTGGTAAAATTAAATTAAGAATGATTTATATCAAACTAGTCAATAGCCAGTGTTCACGTGACTTTCGTATCTTTTGGCATTTTGAAACTACTAAAAAAACCACCCCCTTCCCGTTTCATCCTCTTAGGGGTCAAATTTCGAAGAATCCCAAAATATGTCTGACAAGTTACTTAAAAATAACCTTATCTTTCCAGCGTAAGCGATTTGGAAGATACGGAAAAATCACCCCTTCCACGCTTAAACCCATAAGGTGTTGAATTTTTTTTTTTTTTTTAAAAAAAAGCCCTGTACTGTTATCTAAAACGTACTTCCATTCTAAGTTTCATTTTTACAGCTCAGTCGGTTTGGAAAATATGGTTATACCTTTAAAATTATTGCAACCCGTTTCACCCCCTTATCAGATACCTACGACATGAAAGGAACTCCCCTGCAGAATTTAAAGAGTCCGGGTCAATGAGTTCTTGAGATACCGTGATGAGTACTACAGTGAGTGAGTCAGGGTTTTAGGGCCAGTTTCATAGTCAGATTTAGTACGCCTCAAGTGCGGCGCTATACTAAATACAAGACGTCACCTACCTGAAATTGAATGGAATGGGCCAGTTTCATATGCGAAACTGGCCCATTCCATTTTGGTCTAGGTAGGTGTCGTCCTGTATTTAGTATCGACTCGCACTTTAGGCGTACTAAATCTGACTATGAAACTGGCCCTTAGTCTTTATTTTGTGTATTATTATATTAAAATTCAAAATGTTATTTATTTTGAATCCGTTATTTTTTCGAATCCTCGAATTTCAAATATCCTTATGGATTCAAGCTATTCGAAGGCCCAATTCCTAGTAGTGATGCATCGTTTGTTGTAGGATATGCATCTAAAGTATATTCTGAGTCATATGAGGGACCCAACTTAGGGAACTAAATCTTGCTTCAAAATTTGCCTTTCCATGGGAAAGAGATAGAGAAGATTTAAAAACTTTACAAAGAGTTAGCTATTTAATGTTTTCAGCTCCATTACATAATGTGAAATATGACTTCAATATTCGTCTATTAAAATATTTGCTTTCTTTTCTATAATTTTATCATCAAGCTGCAAAATGTTCCACTAATCGAACAAACTATAATTAAGAACATCCAATGGTAAGGATCTAGAAATTGTTGCGATATCATTTATGATTAGTTTAGTGGTTATTTCATTAAAATTAAACAGTGAAAATGTGTCAGAAAATACTCACTTATTGGGACTTTTTGACAGTTTGTTACACATACAGACATCACTTGTATTCCTGCTGCCACTGTTAAGGCCGATACAGAATGCTAAGCTAAGCTAAGCTGTGCTGTGCTGTCCTTTGCTAAGACTGTATCAGTTTGGTTTCACATTCATTTGCTAAGCTATGCTATGGTTCCTCCTTTCACTCCAGAATTCAGTGTTGTTTCTTTCTGGTCTGCTCCAGTGAAGTTTAGTTAAGATGGCGTTCTTCAAAATGTCTTGTTTGAGTTCAGGTTATAGTACTGAGTAAAAAAAGATGCTGTTAGCAATTGTTTTGGAAGATGAATCAAATTTAGGAGGTGGAGGTTTGACTTGTTCAATTAACGCTTCCATTTTAATATAAAAACATTTATTAAATATAAAACCTAAATGGAATATTACTTAAATACGCGTGAAACAAAATGAAAAAAAAAAAAAACTTCAACACTTATTTAGTTATTTTCACCAAACTAGCACTGTGTCTGTTCAACACGGAGCCCAAGTTGCGTTATGCGCATGCGCAACGTAAGATAGCTCAAGATGGAAGATGGAAAAATTGCCCGGCCAGCAATCGGAAAAAACATAGCGCGGCGTAGCAAGGCATAGCTTAGCTTTCTGTGTGAACCAACCT
This sequence comes from Timema podura, assembly GCA_033556935.1. Lineage (NCBI taxonomy): Eukaryota > Metazoa > Arthropoda > Insecta > Phasmatodea > Timematidae > Timema > Timema podura. Next base: position 21,445,363 of record JAVRXN010000003.1, on the reverse strand, counting down.
TAGCTTAGCGTTCTGTGTGAATCGGCCTTTACTCAGACTAACAGTATAGTTAACAGAAAAACGCGTAATTTATAAAGTTAGTATTTTTTTAGTATATATTGTTTTAAATGTGAAATTAAAATATTTGTGCATTTTTCTTAGTTGTGTGTTGGTACAACCAAAATTGAGTATTTAGCTAGGTACACAGGACACAACTTCTTGTAGAAAAAGTAGTGTAAGAAATTGAGCAATTGTACACAAGCCAGGGCGTTTCATACTCACAACTACATAGAAGAAGTTTTTAAAATCCACACTAGTTTTCAAACAACGTCATTATTCTACTTATTTAAAAAAAAAATGTGTTGCTGTGTTGATATTAAAATATGACGGCTGTGTACTGGTTGACGTAAGCAATGACATAATCAAATGCCTCCAAGTGGCGCTAACTTTCTATTATATTTACATTAGTTCACACGGGACATAGCATACAATAGTGTGTGCAATGCGATAGTTTCTTTGCTTTTGATGGAATAATAACAGATATTAGATAAATCAAGAGTAAATATATTGAGTTTATGCTTTATATTTATTGTAATTCAAATATAACTTTAAATTCATAACAGTTTGTATTAATTAATTTAGCACCGCGTATTGCTACTCGTTCGGGTTGTACGCTTATCTATTTTTAACAATCCAAAAGTTGTACTATAAAACTGGCCGATATAGGATGTGTTCTATTCCCTAAAATTGTATACAATAAGTTGTGCAAAGCATATGTTGTACAATCTTTGGTTTTTACACTACGCTATCTATATATTAGAATTTATAGTACAGTAAGTTGTGTCATGTGCATGCAATCCGCTGAGCTAACCTTGTCTGCAGCTTTATTATCCATTCCACTGGATGACCACCATGTTGGTCCAATACAAGTGGCCTTACATTCACCTACTCCGCCTGCTTATAGGCCCAGTTCACACGTCAGTTGATGGCCTCATGACAGTGATAAACCGGAGTTTGTTTAAACTACCTGTGTTACGTTCTTTCCCATTGGGTCCCATTTGACCAAACATACATGGGTTCTACACACATCACATGGGAATATATTTCCATTGATATCTGGCCAATGAGTATTCTACTTGTGATTTTAAACAGAATCACAGGTACAGCTAACTGTGCGTACCCTAGCGATGTTCAATATCTTGTCAACGGTCCAAGGCGACCCGATGGATGGACCGAGACAACACCCATTGAGCGGATGAAAACACCACGAAATACTGACGTGTGTACAAGAACCGGTAGCCTCGAGGCGACCCAATTAGATCTCTGGTTGGGAAGATTTTCCTCACAGTTATCGGACGTATTTGCGCAGAAAGAGCACCCCTTCCAAGTGACCGAACAACAATTCCTGACTTGCCCAGAATGGTTTTATGTGCTTTGTCCTTTTACTGTCTCAATTTCGCACAGCATGTCCAAATCAGGGAAATTAGGGACACAGCACCAATTTGTGTCTGATTTTATTGATATTTTCAAACGCTATCCGTGCCTTTGGAAAGAGTAAAGTTCAGATAATATTAATACATTTAAAAAAGAAAATGTTGGTAGGTTTTGAGAAACGAATTACCCAAATGCTAATGCCATTTTTTTTAAACAAAATAAAATGGCTTCCACACATGTGCAAACTCTCTAGACGGAACAATGTTGGAGACACGCGTAGGATTTTCATGAGATAACCGCGAGAGTACGGCCTCATGTGTATATGCATGCTTTGAAACGAATTAGGAAGCCTTTGAGGCTATTAACTGACGTATATACAGATCTTAATAGGGTCATATGTTCGAGGCCTTGGCGGCAAATAAACAAAACATCATGTAAAGCCATTTTATGATGCATTAAAGTGGAGCTATAAAGGAGCAGACAATTTGCAACCAACAACTTCCTGATGAGTGCGCGCGCAGTCTCTGAAACGAGGGCATGGCATGCGTGGGGTGTGTTACATGATTTTAACTAAACTACCCAGTCCGAGGTGATGGCGGAGGATTTTTCTATTCTATCTCTCTCTACGTACTTATGCCGGTCCCTTCTAAGAATTTCCTCTCGGATTGAGAGTTTGAAAGCCCTTATGTTAAAGAATAATGAACTAAAATACCTTGTCAAATATTTGTCCCTGAGGCTCATTGGTTAAAGTGGCCGACCAGAAGTCTAGGACACCCTGGTTCAATTCCAGGTGGTGGTAATATATTGGAATTAAGTAAACTCTAATACCGAGACAGAGTTCATGCCACGCGTGTGGGTTCTCCTTGCGTGGGATCCATGATTCTGAAGGGGAAAGGGCTGAGAGTCATTAGTTCGATTTCACCCTCGCGATGACTCTCGTGTATTTCCGGTGCTTTTCAGGGTGTTTGCCCAAGCACCCACACCCAGGAGTGTGACGTCACACGTCCCACACTAATGACGAGAGGGAGGGAGGCCTACCCAGCAATTTACGCCCAAGATCTAGTATGTGGGAATCCCCTCGAGATCAAATTTGAAATGAGTTGTACATTGGTGCAGTAAACACAACAACCAACACACTGTAAAGCAAGGTTGGCAAACCTTTTTGAGATCGCCTGCCCTATTTCTAAATTGTTTTTAGATATTTTTTTCCCATGTGCCAGTATGAATTTGAACTATCTTACTATATGTTTTATTATAATATTATGTACCTATTTTAGTTATTATATTATCCATCAAAACTACTAGACCTGTTTGAAATATTATGTTTTATTGTTTTGCAAAAAAAAATATTGTTGACCGTTTAAAGGGATAAAGCCGGTAATGAATTAAATTAATTACTAGCCCTTGTTCAGCATTCTTTATTTTAAAGTTTGATTAAAATCATAATTTAACTTATTCCTACCTTATTTTGAACTTGACAGTAACTATCTGCTCGATTTAAATGTGATAACCAACACTAGTTTTGTGAACATCTTAGGTTACTGAGTGGGCCAAACTGCAAAGGAATAATCAGGACATTTAATATATTTATTTTTCTTAAGTTTTTTTAAATCGCTTTATCTAAAAATAGTATGCAAAAGAAGTATACTTCGATATAAAAATCCAAAATATGCAAACAAATCTTTCTTAAATTAGTAAAATAACAATCAAATATTTGTCACTTGCAATGAACTCTTCACTTCTGTATATCTGTCGAAAAATTATGTTAAATGTTAACTAACAAACAGAAGAAAAAAATATGAACATTATCCGATATTCATTGTTCAGTTATGTTATTACCAATCAATATAATTACCTTAATAATGATTTTTACAATTACAGTTTCGCAATTTTATTTTTAGTCTACTGAGAATGAAAATAGACTATATTATAATTCTACCCAAATGGTTCTCGTTTGAAAACTTAGGTCGGCATTTTATTTCAGGGACTAAAAAAAAGGTTTATCCAAAGCCCACATCATACCGTTTTTTACTAATCAAAAACGCAACAAAGTGAAACCTAAAAAATACATTATAAGCTCACTTTATAATGTATTAAAAGCGCACCAAAACTATAGGAGCTCTAGGAATTGGGTTAGGTCAGGTTGAATGCCGTGTGCCGAGAAAATCTAGGAAGATAGGGTTGAGCGGTGTGAATAAGAGGAAATGCACGAGTATACGCTAGGAAACACGATGAAAAACCACGTAAATGTAACTGATTGATATTTGAACTCGAGCCCCGACAGTCGGAAACGCTGGCGCTGAACTAAGCTCTGCCGGTAACAGTTATTTGTGAAAGTGATACAACGATGCACATCCAATCAACATAATAAATCTCAGAACACTCACTCAACAGACAGGACCTACCTAGTAGGCACATCCATTCAACAGATACCTCAGCACACATTCTCGACAAATACCAGACAGCATATCCCTCGCCGGCACACCCGGTCAACAGATACCTAGCTGCTCCAGTGGCTGCATTGTCTTAGGCGTCACTCTCGCAATAAACTTGAATGCCGATGACGAGGAGATCGGGGTTAGAATCATGGTCGGGTGTAATGAAGGTGGTTTTCCCTAAATGGTTTCCCACTCTCCCTCCACGCCAATGCGGGTACACTTCCTCTAAATTCAACGCCTTCAGCCCCAGGTCATTAGCGTAATTGGTGCATGTGCGTGTAAAGTTGAAGAGGTACGGTGCTAAAAAACAAAAATAAAACATACAACAGCAAAGAGTCGACATATAAATCAGCACACAGAGTAATTAGATATATCAGCACACACAGTCAACATATAAATCAGCCCATAGAGTCAATAAATATATATCAGCATAGTCAATAGATACCTCAGCCCACACAATCAACAGATATCTTAGCCCACACAGTCAACAAATACCTCAGCACACCCAAACAACAAATACCTCAACACACCCAGACAACAAATACCTCAGCACACCCAGTCAACAAATACCCCAGCACCCTATTTCAACAAATATCATATACAATAGATACCTCGTCATCATACCAAAAATCAACAGATATCTACAGATACTTCAGTAGACACAATCAACAGATATGCCAACACACAGTGTCAAAAATACCTCAAACACCCGGTCAACAAATGTCTAGCTTGCACACCCAGACTGCAGATACACCAAACCACCTAGCCTCGTTAGATCCCAGATAACACATGGCCACATTCTCACCACGATGAGACGTTTACTTCCCCTCTACCCCCGGAGGTCATCTGATCACCAGTTGCATCGAGGAGTCCAGTCCAGGGACTGCTTCAAATACCACAAGTTTGGTCTGGAGCTCATTGACTCGACGATCACGCCCTAGGCAATTTACGACGTAGCGTCGTTGTTCCCAGAAGCCGGTGTCACGTCAGGTTAACCGGGTGAGTTAGCAATGCGACTAAAGTTATAATCAGACGACGCATTCAAGTGCAGCACAATGCGGTCTTCACTAGACCAAAGCGGCCTTGGTAGGATATGAAGAGTTTTTATTAGCAACAGCAGTCGTCTGGAGAAAATATGAGAGAAAAAATGTGTGGGAAAGTACAACAAACGTATTCCTCCATAAGTAAACTGTATCGGCAAGTACAAATCGTGTATTTGCACTGGGCGACAAGTTTTGGGGGTCGGCAAAAATTTAGGAAATTGAAAAAATAATTTATTAAAAAAAAAAGCATTCATGTATTCCTTCCCAGTCGGAGCCTTTCTCCAAATCCTATAAAATTAAATATTTTTCAAACATTTGGTAAGTCAAAATTCTACAATGATGAGTTGACAACACTGGTCACAGCTGATAAACTGAATATATTCAGTTGTTTTCGAGTGTGAATTGCAGTAAGTTGAATTTAAGCAGTGTTACAGTGATAAGTGTTTTTATTTCTTGTTTTGCTTGTTTTAAATGCTTTGGTGATTACTAAATGATATATTTTATTGTTTTGTTAATCTTAAAATAGATACTAATCAACTTTTCATTTTTGATTCTGATAAACCTTATTGTTTTCTTTTGAAATCCACCAGATTATTTTTTTTAAGATGAAAACTCTCAAAATAGTGGCAATTATTGTTGTTGTAAAAAAGGTCAAAGTATTACTGTATTACGATGGCAGTAGTTCTAGAGCGTCCTAATGTTGTGAAGATCAGGAGATGTGTTTCTTCCCCGGAACATGTCCCCCGTCACCCCCTGCCACCTAAAGTTCTCAGAGGGGGCTATGATAGTTCCTTTTCTCTCTCTCTCTTCCGAGCTATACGATCCAAAATTAAATTACGTATGGATTTATTTACCCCCCTCCCCCCGAGCCAGAGAACCCACGCAATTGACATCTATGCCAAGCTTCCACCAAATACCCGTGCTAACGATATAACCCCGGTAAACATGTCTATGGCGCTTACATTGACGGGTCAGAGTTCAAATCTGACGGTATTTTTTTCCCCTTATTTCGTACTAGGTGAGGAGAGTCGTCAATAAGAATGGTTTGATCAATCTGGCAACTTTTAATTTATTCCAACCCGTATATAGACGTGCGTAATAATAAATTGTATTGCGACGGGAAAGGGTATATCGTTCCTCCGGGCACTTACTAGTGGGAAGCTTTGAATCGATATTTGTGAAGAGTGGTTAGGATCGATGTGAACCTCTCCAGGATGGGTGATCCGAACACCTTCAAGAGATACATCACCTGCGATCGAGATATTGAATTTACTCGACCTGAAACATTTGCATCTCTGCTAGGTTTCAAGGCCATTCTTCTTCCCTGTGGGAAAACACACATCTCGACTGATACTGTGAATATCCTGCATGTGGAAGTGATCCATATGGAGTGCAAGTCTTGCTAGTGGGGCTTACGTAAACGGAGAACCTAGACATACCCTTAGATAGTTCGGGATGACCGACCCTCCAGGCTATAAGATAATGGAAGCACCAAATAATATCATTTACCTTCCGGTCACGAAACGAGTAATCGAGTCTATCTCGGTACCAGTTGAAGAACGAGGAGAAGCAATCAACTTTATGAACGAGAATATATCATTAAGACAAACGTGAAACGATGGGAATCATACTAGATAAAACGAGACGACGCCCTCGTTATCGATACATTGAGATAAGATCTCTGAAAGCATTAACACCTGCCAATAAACCAATAAACTCTAATTACGTGTCTTAGGCTACTCTCTGCGGAAATAATGGATGAAGAAATATTGAGCATTGGAAAGCCGGCCACATTCAATATTGCTGTGAACCGTTTCCATTATTATTCCTACGCTTCGTATATTACTGAACCGTTAGCTAAAAGAAATGAGCTTAGGATATATATCCAGCAAGAAGGATTGTACACCTTATTGCACCGTTCACTTCTGCACATCAAAGGACGTTTGCTGCTAGATAAGGGTGCTGTCGGAAGTACTTCGAGAATCCTCAACTACGTTATAGTAAATTTCTTCTTTAGAATTTCCTCCGAGATCAACGAAGTAGAGATCGATCAATGGAGAGATGTAGGTATTTCGACTCAGCTCAAGAACTATATTTCGATTCGGAAAGGTGAGCAAGCGTACCTTGAACACGCGAGATGGAAACTCGACGAAGTACAATACATGTCGTGACGGGTATCTTTGACGTATACATCCCTTTACGTCCCACACTAGGATTCGAGCAAGACTATTCCCGCATACTGATCAACGCTAAACAAGAGTTTGTACTTGTCCGATTGACGACTGGCAGTGAAGTAATGCGCTAATACGAGAGAACCCAGAGACGCCTTTCAAGATTGAAATAAATAAAATCTCATGGCTAATACGTCACATCAAGTAGGACGATTTGAATCGACTAAATCTGTTCAACTCCATCAAGAGCGGACGAGATAACAATCTCCCATTTAGTACGTAGGAATCGCGCGAGTATCCGAAAGTGTCGACCTCCACGAAAAACGACTAGACTGTGAAAATTTCAACCATGTTGGAAAAACAGCGTTATGTAATTTGTACTCTTCAGACCGGACGTAACAATACGACGGCTACGGATAGAAGCAAGTTTGATCATTGTAATCTACGCTCGGTTAAACGCTACTTGAATCCCGCCATGTTCCTCTAAGAAGATATAAACTTGGACTTTTAACCAAGATTCTTTCTCTAAATTGTATGAAGACTTTACCAATTTTCAGAATTCGTACTAAGAAACGAGTGTGCCTCTACCTATGTTCGATCCAGAACATTTCAAATCTGTGGTACCCATCGCCGTGTTTGATGTGAGTCAACATGAAGATACTTTCAAGGACGATATTATGTCGTGTAACGTTCGAGTGAGATAACAATATCCTCGCAGACACTAAATCTTTCTGCTTAATCATACACGATAGAATGGTTCGCTACAACCTGTCTAGCAGTGACGTCAGCAAGATGGCATCATAAATGGATGAGGAACAACTCGACAACGACAGTATGCTGATCAACGTGCAAAGGTTTTTGAGCGAAGAAGGTATCATCCTCATCAGGTAGCTGGCGATCAAATGTTCTGATTCGCCCAAAACGTTCAACTTTAAGTTCCTACCCTCTTTACAGATTGGTTTACTTTTGTCAAGGAGTAATCATCATCACGGTCTGTCTTGGGGGAGTGGAGATAGACCCTACTCCGAACTAGGTTATTTTGTTTTCATCTGAAGAGAGAGACATCGTCTACGATATATACTAAAGGAACAGAGAAGGTAACTTGGCTTTAAAGTACCATAGACGACAGCGACGAGCTGGGCAATCTCGGCTGTCCTTCAATGAGATTGCTTAACACCTTGCGCAGTGTAGAGAAATGTGCCAGTCATATCGGTACCGTCTACACGTGCGCAACAGAAAATGTCACACTCCTCTGTAAATTAATTAAAAGTACTAAGCTTGATCAGTCGAAACGTTTGTGATTTGGTTACGAGCATTATACAAAATGATCCGAGTTAGTTCTCTGCTTCAAATTATCGCGCTGTTTAAGTTATGTCCATTTTTCCTGTGTCTTCGGTCAAGAAGAGCCGGATACAGCGGCCGTTACTTCTGCCGAATCGATCGTACAACCTAAAAGTAGGGTTTGAAGGTCTTCAAAATGAAGACTATACAGACTGTTTCGCCGTTAAACGTAACTGTGAGTGGTAATATGTCATTGATAATAATTAATCTAAAACCGCCTTACTACTTCGAAGATCTCCTCCTGGCATATCAATAACTATGGTTAAAATCTTATCTTCGTGTCAAATGGGAGAAAGGAGAAGTGAACTATGAAGAGACTCCCGCACTGCTGTATTCACTTACTCGTGCTGCTGGTATAATTTATGTTAAAGAGAATGACAAATTCTCTTTCATGAAATCGTTAAATGATCCTACATGCACTCATGATATGCTGAAAGAAGGATAGAACGGTTAGAACCTCAAGCACACTATAAAGGTGGACAGATTGTGTAAAAGTGTGAGAACATTTTTTTAGCGCCAGGGCATAAGATTGGGTCAGCTTTATCTCATATTATTCTTGGATACTCGTCATGTCTAACCGTATTTGTACTCTGGCCCTTGTTGAAATTGCTTGTACAAAGAACCACAGTGGTCAGGCCACATCAACATTTTTTTAACATAAAAAAAGTGTTTTTCTTTCTTTTTTATTCTATAGAATATTTTGTAAAAAAATATGAAGTGGAACACCATTCTCTACACGCAGTGAATTATTTGATTGGTTATGCAGTATTCAAGTCAAGTTTATTCATTTCTCGCTCCAAACGTCAAGCGAGGACTGTACCAGCGCTCTAGTGACTGAATATAGAAGCTGGGTAGGGCCAGCATTGATGGACCCTCTCAGAGAAGCCACACCCATTGTGAGATGTCTCTCAAGGCCAATCCACTATACGATAAAGGTGGCTTATATTTTGTTTTTTCATCTATGTGTCGGTGTTTCAATATGTGTTAAGACCCAAGAAGTAGAATGACAAGTAAAAATAATTAATTAAAATTAATAAAGTAGATTCGTTAAGAAAAACTCCGATCTCTTCATTAAAACTGCAAGAAAAACTGGAAATAATATATAATTACTTTACATTTATGTTGGTGGATGGCAAGAAGAAATAATTTTTAATAATAATTGGTTTGGTAAACAATTGTGGATAGCTGAGTGAAGAAAAACGGAGCTTATTTTGTTTTTATCGTTTATTATTTGGTGGTTAGGGGTTGTAGACAACGGTTGGCTGTAAGGATCTTAAATATTTAAGTAAAATAATTTAAAAAACGTGGTGGAGTGTTTAATTCATTTGGAAAATGCATTCAAGTTTAAAGCATTTGGAACACTTAATATTGCATCACAGATAAATTCCGCGGTCAAAATTTCGGCCCAAAAACACAATTAACAGCTGTATAAAAAAAAGGCATATATTAAGCAGATTAAAAGAATGTTCAAAGTACTGCGCTACTCATGGAGACAGACGCGCCTGACTTTAGTACAAGTAATGTCATCACTTGGTAAGTTTATTTCAAAACCTGTATTTTTTTATTCCTTCTGTTTGTAGATTTGTTTAGTGATTTTGTAAGTCTAGTGATTTTTAAAAATTATGAAAACTTAAATGAATTTAATCTAATATGGTGAGAAAAAAGATTACAACCGGTAAGCTTTGACCTGGCTCCACCAAAAATAAACATCACGCTCCCCCACTGAATTTAATTATAATTTTAATGTATAAGTGAGAAATAAAAGTTAATCATTATCATCTTAATTTATTTAGTAACTAGTACACACAGTTTCTGATTATATTATAACTGTCAAGTTATTTACTTAAAAAGGTTTAACCTTTTTTTTTATATACATAAAAGTATTTAGACAGAAGTTTTTCTTATACAGGCATAATCAAGGCCGTAGCCAGCCAATAATTTCAGGGGGGGGGCAGGATCCCCCAATTGCCAGAGGTTAGAAGAAATTCTAAATGATAAACAGCTCTAGAAGCTCTCTCAAGTGTTTGTTAATGGTAAAAGAACCCCCCTAATTGCTGAAGGCTAGGAAAAATTCTAAATACTAAACACCTCTAGAAGCAATCTGAAGTGTTTTTTTATGGCAACACAACACCATAACTGCCGAAGGCTAGAATTTAAAAAAAATATATTAAACACCTTTAGAAGCTCTCTTAAGTGTTTTTATGGTAACCCCCCCCCCCCCCCCCGATTTGTACTTTTACCTTAATTTTGATATTGTTTGAACCATAAATAAAGCCATATATATAGTTCATAAAATTTCGGGGGAGGGGTTGAACACCCTAAAACAACCCCCCGACTACGGCATTGGGCACAAAGTATTTAATCTAAAAGTTTTGATTTTTTTCTAGCGATACACATTATAAAGTATTGGTACATAGTATTTACTCAAAAAAAGATACTTTCACAGTCACACAATAGAATGTACACAAAAAATATAATATGTACCTCTGATACAGACACAAAGTATATTTACTCGAAACTTTTAAATTAATTGAGACCCGCCTCCGTGGCGTAGTTGGCTAACGCGCCAGTCGTGTTGAGCCAGACCACTGAGGACGGGGAGATCGAGGTTCGAATCTCGGTCGGGTGAACTGGGGGTGGTTTTTCCTAAATGGTTTTCCACTCTCCCTCCACGCAAATGCGGGTTCACTTCCTCTAAATTCAACCTTCCCAATTCCTAATCCATTAGTGTAATTAGTACTTAAGCGTATAACCCGAACGGGTAGTAAGACGCGGTGCTTAAAAAAAAAAAAATTGAGGATGACTAGCACAAAGTATTGGTGTTAAGTATCAACTAAAAAACGTTTTCACATGCATTAAGTCTTTACTCAAAAAGTTTAAAACGTGCCTCTGATACTGGCACAAAAAAAAGTTAAAGATGTGTCACTGATACACAAAGCATTTACCTAGTATTAACTCAAAACTTCTTTTTTTTTTTTTTTTTTTGCAAAACGTGTCTCTGATATACATTGCTCGATAAAAAACGTTTTCACTTGTGAAACGTGTCATCAATGGTAAGCACACAATCTTAAGTTTTCACATACAAGTGTCAGTACGTGAGGCGTTGACCATTAACTGTCTGTCGTGTTAGCAGGACACTGGTCGGGGACGGCAGAGTGGTACCCTGGTAGAATATGTACTGATACTGTACATCCCTTGTAATCTAAAGAGCATAGCGGGACATGATTAACTTTTGAGTGAAAAGTTTCTGATTCACCATTCGCATGAGTCGAGCCTCTCTCAGAATAGTCGCCTCGTTATCCAAATAGTCGCGGTAGTCGTAAATACTAAGCGTCTTCAAAGCGATGTTTCTTACCCCAATAGTATTTATTTTCCTCCTTGTACCTTGAACGAGTATAGTTTCGGTCTTGGTCCGATGTACTCGGCGATGATTAGTCATTTGGTCTCCTCTTTAAGTTTGCCGAGTACACCCTTGTTTACTAAAGGCATGCCGTAGAAATTATCTTCATCATAACAAGAGGTTTCCAGATAGTATTTAGAAAGAGGAATTGACCGTTTGTTTGCGTCATCTTCACAGATTTCATATAAAAAAAGAGTAAGTGTCAGTGTATTGTAGTCCGAGAGCACCTGTCGGAAAGGCCGGAACCATTATCTGATAATAAATCCCGTACATAATCACCTTCAATATTTCCATAGTAAAAACCCTGCGTAAATGGGCATATCAAAGTAAATTTCCTGAGGATGCATCTATATTATGACCAATCTCTCTGATATACGATGGACCAGTTCTTAAAGTTGGGGCTGACGATAAGGTTACCGGCCCAAAACTGTCCTTCCCATCATGTCGTGATCTTGATCATACAGTACTTTCGTTTGTTTGACATCAATCATTCGAAAGCCAAATTATTCATCGGTTTGAAAAACATGTTTTCAAACTCGTTAGTAGCCTTACTCAGCATTTCACATTCAGAGTAACATACTTGGTCATCAAGGTGACTGTTTGAAACCAAGTATTTTCTGTACGCCAGTCAGTTTGAAACCATTTTCCAAACACAGTTTTAGATGTCTGTAATGAATAACGTCGCTGGTCTTGTCGACCAGTGTCGTCAGTAGTTTCTCCGGTTTCCTTGTAAGGTGTACACTTTTCTCAGGACAAAATGTGCATCGTGTATCTCTTGCGGGTACTCCAACGTCACCTGAAGCATATAGCCCGTCTCCGATTCAACAGCTACTGTCCGTATGTCGAAACGTTCAATCTCGTCTTCGTCGATCTATTTGAAATTCCCAGAGGACAAATACTCTAACATACTTTTTGAATAGAGTCCGTTAATATCGAGAGACACGAGGTGGGATTCTGGCTTTGACTTGTCAAAGGACTCTATGTAACGGTTATTCGCCGGGTATGGACTGTATGGAGTAAGGAAAAGCACGAGGTGTGGCGTCAATTGCGCGGGTCCTCTGGCTCGGGAGAGGCCACTCAGGGGGGAGGAGGAGGGGGATAAATGCATACGTAATTTAATTCTGAACCGTATAGCTCGGAAGAGAGAAAGAGAGAGAAGGAAATATAGACCACCAAGGGAACGGGGGTGGGTGGGGGTGGAAGGGGGGGCAAGCTACGGGTAAGAAAACACATACATTGCTTTTCACAACAATATTAGAAAAAGGGTATATTTGTAGATGTTTTCCGGGAGAACAATTTGATTCTTTTTCATATCTCGATTAGTTTTAGAAATCATTTTAATATTTTGATTTTAAGAGAAAGAAAACATTCTTCATCCCTTACAATTTGCGGTCACCCGATGAAATTCTATTCATATTCGCCATGTCAATGCAAATCCTAAAATAATCATTAAAAAACGTTTTTAAGAATATCTACTTTTCAATCTTCAGAAAAAAAACCACCATTTTGTAAAATTTGATATTTTATTCTACTTTGCGGTTGGGAGAGGGTTAGGAAGGCTGGGGCACCCGTTTAGGTTTTCGCACAGGGCGCCATAAACCATTAAGGCTGGCCCTATGTATTGCTTCGTCCACCGAGGAGACCAAAATCAAGCGATTAATCACTCACGACCATCAAATTATGCATTCAAAAAATGCTTCACTCGTCCGCCGAGAAGACCGCGACTTTAGCGCTGGGCGATACATCGTTAGGAGACCAAACATGTTGGTCGCGAGGATATAAGTCGCCTGTTAGTCGCTACAGCATGCCCTTGTGGAGCTGTACGCAGCATTTTATTTCCATTTGTGCAAGTTAGTTTCGATCTTTTCGCGTTTTCCCTGCAAGTTTTCAGTCCTGGCTGGGTGATAAAATTTTACGGACAATGTAAAAGAAAGAATAAACAGCTAGTGAAAACTTTTTCTTGACGTAGAAAATCCCCCCCCCCCCGCCCAGTTTCGAACCACCTTTTTTTCCCCTTCAAAATCCTGATTATCCCAAAGTTGTTTCCGGGACTTTATACGAGCTTTTAAGTACATGTAGCCAACAACCAGGTCCTCATCAGACGACGAAATTTTCGCGACTGATAGAAAATATGTTTCTTGTGTGGACGAGACTTATAGTAAGTGATAAGTTGCCCGCGATGTATCGCGTCGCGTTGGGTTTTTTCGGTGGCCGAAGGGCCTATAGAGACAGTACTCTACAACTAAGGTGAGAGTGTATTAGAAGCCATAGAAACAGTACTGTACAACCAGGGTGACCTACCTGCACAGGCCAGGAAAGCAGCGTTATCACAGTCTAGAAGGTTCAGCCAGGAGTGTTGCCGCCCGTCCTCCACTCTTCCTGAAACCATACATTCCATAGTTAGTACTTGCGAGTTGTGTTGTTCAAGAGTCCTTAGACATATCGTAATTTCTTTGTTGCAACGTGTATTACTACCCGTCTTGGGATATCTGAATATTTATATCAATGATATAGAAATAAGGAGGGTGGAGTTAAGATGAAATGTACCCATAGTGAAAGTGGGAAACCATCTAGTAAATAAAACTATAATTACATCTAGCTGGGGTTCGAACCCGTGACTCCATTTCACCGGCATTCCAGTATGTTGCCAGAGTGACACTTTAGACCAGCGTATTTCAAACTGTGAGTCCTTGTGCTCCGTCCATAGTTATTTCAATTCAAGCCCTGTAAGGCAATTTTATAATATTCTTTGTTTTTCACACAATAGAATAGCATCAGTCATTAAGATTGCCAATTTTTTTTTCAAATTTGAATAAAGGAAATTTGCCAGTGTCAACGAATTGTGTTTAAAAAGAGAAATTTCAACCAATCATGCTTTTAAAACAATATTTCAAGGGAAAAAAATTACAAAGTTTTTGGATTGAAATATCCATGGAATAATGTACCCTGAAATAAAGAATCAAACTTTGAAATTTGTTATGAGTTTCGCAAAAACATAATCTTTGTGAACAAACTCTTTCGTTGTATACTACTATAAAGAAACAGGCTAATCATAGAAGATGATATGCACTTACAGCTGACAACCATAACTATAAATATTGAGCACTTTTCTATCAAAAGCAAGCTCACCCGAGCCAATAATAAATAAATACTTTTATTTTTGCACGTGGAACTTTTTGCACAATTTAGTAGATGCGAAATGTATTTTTTCTTTGAATAACTATTCAAGTATTAAATTCTAAGAAACTTGTAAATTTAACTGTTGTATTTAAATAATATTAGTGCAAGAAATTGTATGTACGTATTTGTGCAAGATATTGTATGTGTAAGTGCAAGAAATTGTATGTTTTTTTTTTTTTGGTGTAAGGGCTCCTTCGATTTAAAAGGTTTGGAAGCCCCTGCTTTAGACCATTTGACTACAACCGCGGGTGTTATATGATTTAATATGGCGAGAATTCTTATCCACCTGAGGTTTAGTATCACAAGAATTCTTAGTAATGTAAATATTTAAACTGTCAAGAAGATAGGTCAGTTAAGTTGGACAAATTCGGCCCGCAGGCCGTAGTTTGGGACCCCTGGATTAGATTATGCAGGTCTTGTGACTTAATGCCTGCGGCAAGGACTTCTAGTTATTGAATATAATTGCTATATTACTAAAGGACACAAAGTTAATATCCACACCAGCACATATAAAATATGGTGACGTGTGAGCCCGAAACAATCCCGGAAAACCAATATTGTTATGTCCCCAAATACTAACGGTGTCAAGGATCTTCCCACCCTAATCACGATGACGGAACAGTTGCTTTATCTCCCGCTTGGGGTGCTAATGACGCACGTTGATATTGACAGGGAATATCGGTCGATCTGTTGCAGCAACATCAGTGGTACGACGCACACTTTGAACTGTGTCATGTGTATCTGGTTAGTGCGTAGAGCACACGTGGACGGCTCAGGGGTGAAGTACGAGGGTTCCAAAACAATTACCAATAATAATAATAATAAATAACAACATCGTCTTTATTCGGGCAAAGTTATGGTCATTATGATCATATGCTAATATGATAGTTAAAAACATTTTATAATATGTGTACAAAAATAATAACAATAATAATAAATATTGACCATGTAGCTCTCTCTACCCATGATTGTACATTTAGAAACATATTATTAAAGTATAATAAATTAGGAAAGCAGAACCAAATTAAGGAGATTTTTTTTTCAAAACGCACAATCATACCACACACATTAACATGTCATATAAACTATACATATATATTTAATATCATAATATGCATATCTAAACATGATAAAAACAGCAAAGTAATTCAAAATAAAACAATGCTGATAGTAATATTTTGACTACAGATCCAGAGGTACCGGGTTCAATCCCCGGCGCTTCCAGATTTTCTGTGAAGCAGTGGGTATAGAACGGGGTCAACTCAACCTTGTGAGGACAAATAAGGAATGAGGAATGAAATAAGTAACGGCACAGGTCTAGAAAACTGAGATTTATTAATTAAGTTCGTTGTGCTGACCATATGACACTCCCTAGCCGCATAAGTTGGCACTACCATCACCAACAGATGGCAGCCGCTCGGTCAGTATGGCCAGATTGCGGGCTGACGCCATGGAGTTTATTATAAATTAAATACTTTTTATTCATTGTAATAACAATCATCATTTTAATTTGTCAGTGCCTTAGCTCAATCGGTAGTGTGTCAGTCTACTGAGCTAAGGGTCCCGGGTTTGATTCCTGGCATGGCTAAAAAATGTATCATTGGTGAAATTTGGGTTCACCCTTTCACAATGATGCAAATTAACGGCCTGGGACTGGATGTTGTGCCTGTCCCAGTCTCAAGTTATAATATAAGGCATATGAAGCTACTACAGGCCTAGCAAGTCGGTAGTTGAAAATATATGACTTGAATTAAAAACTGACTCAGGCCACAGGCTGGAAACAGTCATGGATTTAAAGTAAAGTAAACCATTTTAATTTACACACACATTCTTACTGTAGCCTTCATTTCCCCTCATATCGACGAATGAGAGACGCGTCTCGTAGACATTGAGCCCTATATAGTGAACTGTAGTATGTCAAGTAGTCAATTGGTATGTGGAAATTTGACTTTCTTTAGTGCCAGTACAGGCTATCAGTGGCATAAACTACCAAACATAAGGGAACAGGATGAAAGGCTTAAGAGTGCCAGTATTCTATCGGGGAATTTACAGGAACTTACCGATGGGAAGGTGTTCACGGTGTTAAACCTTGCTCCCTCAAATATATATTATTAATGATTAACCTTGCTCATCCTTCCCCTTTTTTGAGTAATTTAAATGTGTGTAGTGTAGGCCAAATAGTTGAACAAGGCAGAAAAATAGTTTGTTTTTTTTGTATTCTCCTCAATGTCCAAGGTGGTAACTAGTAGATATCTATGAAATTAATAACTCACACCCAACTATATTAAAAAAAAACAAATTCGATACCTTCAAGAGAGATTAAATTTAAAGCATTTCCTTGCATCCCCTGTTGAGAAAGAGACAGAGGAATGAAGACAAATAACCCACCAAAGGAAAGAGACAAAGAAAGGTAGATAGATTTAAAAAAACTGTGAGAAAGAAGAGACAGAAGAAGGGAAACAAATAACATGACAAAAGGAAGATAGAGGATGGGAGACAAATAACCTGCTAGAAGAAAGAGAGAGAAAGGTAGATAAGCAACCTGCCAGAAGGATGATACATTGAAGGAGAAAACCTGTCATAAGAGGAGAAATAAAGGGAGACAACAACCTGACATAAGGAAGAGACTTAAAGAGAGATCAACAACCTGACAGAAAGAAGAGACACAAAGATATACAAGCAACCTGCCAGAAGAAGAGACACAAAGGGAGACAAGCAACCTGCCAGAAGAAGAGACATAAAGGGAGACAAGCAAACTGACAGAAGATAGAGACATAAAAGGAGACAAGCAAACTGACAGAAGGAAGAGACAAATAACCTGACAGAAGGAAGAGACACAAAGGGAGACAAGCAACCTGCCAGAAGAAGAGACATAAAGGGAGACAAGCAAACTGACAGAAGGAAGAGACACAAAGGGAGACAAGCAACCTGCCAGAAGAAGAGACATAAAGGAAGACAAGCAACCTGACAGAAAGAAGAGACACAAAGGGAGACAAGCAACCTGACAGAAGATAGAGACATAAAAGGAGACAAGCAAACTGACAGAAGGAAGAGACAAATAACCTGACAGAAGGAAGAGACACAAAGGGAGACAAGCAACCTGCCAGAAGAAGAGACATAAAGGAAGACAAGCAACCTGACAGAAGAAGAAACATAAAGGGAGACAAGCAAACTGACAGAAGATAGAGACATAAAAGGAGACAAGCAAACTGACAGAAGGAAGAGACAAATAACCTGACAGAAGGAAGAGACACAAAGGGAGACAAGCAACCTGCCAGAAGAAGAGACATAAAGGGAGACAAGCAACCTGCCAGAAGAAGAGACATAAAGGGAGACAAGCAACCTGCCAGAAGAAGAGACATAAAGGGAGACAAGCAACCTGCCAGAAGAAGAGACACAAAGGGAGACAAGCAAACTGACAGAAGATAGAGACATAAAAGGAGACAAGCAAACTGACAGAAGGAAGAGACAAATAACCTGACAGAAGGAAGAGACACAAAGGGAGACAAGCAACCTGCCAGAAGAAGAGACATAAAGGGAGACAAGCAACCTGCCAGAAGAAGAGACACAAAGGGAGACAAACAACCTGCCAGAAGAAGAGACATAAAGGGAGACAAGCAACCTGCCAGAAGAAGAGACACAAAGGGAGACAAGCAACCTGCCAGAAGAAGAGACATAAAGGGAGACAAGCAACCTGCCAGAAGAAGAGACACAAAGGGAGACAAGCAACCTGCCAGAAGAAGAGACACAAAGGGAGACAAACAACCTGCCAGAAGAAGAGACATAAAGGGAGACAAGCAACCTGCCAGAAGAAGAGACATAAAGGGAGACAAGCAACCTGCCAGAAGAAGAGACACAAAGGGAGACAAGCAAACTGACAGAAGAAGAGACATAAAAGGAGACAAGCAAACTGACAGAAGGAAGAGACAAATAACCTGACAGAAGGAAGAGACACAAAGGGAGACAAACAACCTGCCAGAAATAAGGGAGAGGGATACCAAGAATAGTTACGTAACTGTGTTCATGCAGTCATCATCGATAGTGCCAGTAAAACTCTCAATAAGACACGTGAGAACATGAACCAACAGAGATTGCGGCAAGAAATGTACACACATATCGAGAAAAACAAGTTAAGGCGGATATTCCCGACTGATGCCAATAACGTCTGTTTTTGCCTGAGCCTGAAGTGGATTATGATGCCGATATAATGACGGGAATTTCCCTAAAGAGATTATGATAATCTTGATAAACCTTCAACTGTTCTTTGACTTGCTATCATCCGAGAAAGTGACATCACAGTATTACATTATTATTGTTTTGAGAGGAGTTCTATTTCACCCCGTTAACATAGTACACAACTTACAACCTAGAATCGCAACACGGGATGGATGGTAAACACCCAATTCCAGCTCCAAATACACTACCCAATTTTGTTCACCAACCTCTTTCCAGGCAATCGATGGTGTATTCAATTAAAATACACCCTTCCCGTCCTGTTTATTTAGGTTTGTCGTCACTTTTAGCTAATATTGTCAATATATTAAGAGTAAATAGCCAGAGCTATATTAATGGTAATTACTTCAGTTAGATATCATATTCTGAAAATTGAAAAATGACACCTGGACACGGGAATCCCGGTCCCGGGTTCGATTCCCGTGTCCAGGTGTCATTTTTCAATTTTCAGAATATAATATTGTCAATGTTCACACTCCTGTTTCAGTAAGTCAGTGAGAATCAGTCTGTCACAATTCACCCTCCTCTTATTTAAGTTACGTTCTTAGAGCGGACTACCAACAAAATTGCGGCTAATTCTACGGTGAAGCACCCCCTTAAAGGTGAGTTTGAATCTGAGATAACTAAATCAATGATTACAGCACCAACTATACAGTCATAATCTTCAGATTACACTATCAGGGAAATATGGAAATCGGCCTTAAACTGAAAAGACAAGTCAAAGCTAGCGATAGCATTTATCTTAATACCTGAAGATTACATTCCACGAAAATTGTATTTGCTATATTATATTTTTTATTACGTTTGATATATTTTCCTTAAGATTGATATCATTAAATAGCAAATACACAAGCAGAAGTAAAACAAGCAAGCAAGTAAAACCTCATTCATCCGAATGATCTGGAGAGAGATGTTTATGGTTTAAATAAAATACAATGAAATAATATGTTGGACCGTTTTTATATCAATGTGCCAGTATCGATTTACACTAAAAGCTTTCAGCAGCTGATTTTCGGTACACATCTTTGTTCCAAAGACACACGGGAAGATCTGAATCAACGGAACCCTCACAATATTAAAATGGTGCATATTCAAATCTTAAAGTATGTGTCTACCAAAATAGTTGCGTATTCCAAAATGAGGCTATGCTGGGCAAAAAATCAAAAAGGCTACACTAGATATCATATCACTATCATAACTGCATGTTGATATTGAAAAAAAAAGTTGTAATTTTCTTGTTTTTGTGTGGTCAATCTTCCCTTATATATACGATAAATCTAGCAACGCTGGTTTGTCGATGTTGCCAGTACCTCCTTACCCCACCAACTTCCAACATAACTTAAAGCTAGGAGATTTGGCAACAGTTAATCGAGAGAGAGCAGCGATGAAGATTTTCTTAATAAGAACTGCAGTTACCTCAGAGATGACAGTCAGTGCAAACAAGGATGCCCGGATAAATGAACAATTTGAATGAGATGGGACGGACAAACGAGAGATTATTATGATTTGTGTCCGAATAAACGAGAGACTCGTATAGTTTGGGTCCAGATAAACAAGATACTCGTATAGTTTGGGTTCAGATAAACGAGAGACTCTTATAATTTGGGTCCAGATAAACGAGAGACTCGTATAGTTTGGGTCCAGATAAACGAGAGACTCTTATAATTTGGGTCCAGATAAACGAGAGACTCGTATAGTTTGGGTCCAGATAAACGAGAGACTCGTATAGTTTGGGTTCAGATAAACGAGAGACTCGTATAGTTTGGGTCCAGATAAACGAGAGACTCGTATAGTTTGGGTCCAGATAAACGAGAGACTCTTATAATTTGGGTCCAGATAAACAAGAGACTCGTATAGTTTGGGTCCAGATAAACGAGAGACTCTTATAATTTGTGTCCAGATAAACGAGAGACTCGTATAATTTGTGTCTAGATAAACGAGAGACTCATATAGTTTGGGTCCAGATAAACGAGAGATTCGTATGATTTGGGTCCAGATAAACGAGAGACTCGCATGATTTGGGTTCAGATAAACGAGAGATTTGTATCAGCTAGGGCCGGATAAATGAGAGATTGGAATTATCTGGGACGGACAAACGAGAGATTAGGATGAGTTATAAACGGATAAATGGTTATATTAGGATGAGGTGAGATCAGATAAGGATTTGATTGATCTGGGTACAAATAAGCGAGATATTTGGATTATCTGGACCCGGACAAATGAGGTTCAGTGCTATTATCACAAAGAAACTTTTCCTTAATACAAACACCACGAACGTAATAATCAAAGAAAGTCCCCCTGCCCAGCTTCCCCCTGCACTATTATGCCATTGTTTACTAGCAAAATATTATTATTATAACTATACTCTTATTGCTGGCATGTTTTGTAGTTTTTTAGTGCGTTAAATTACAAATAGAGTCAATAACGCTAGGAACAACATTTATAATGAACTCCAAAGAGAACGTAAAACACTTGTTTAACCTCCTTGTGCATACAAAAAGGTTGTAGGCCCATATAGTTACAATTCATATTCGGGGGCCATTCAATCTCCTATTCATCCAAAATAATATGGTAGACTGGTTGAACCAAGATACTGGCTGGCAAACAGTATTTTGTTTTAGTCCACCCTTTACGGCGGCCATATTTGTTATGCATTAAGGTCTGAGTATTTTAGATGGTCTTGGAATAACCCAAATAACATAACTAGTCAACAGATCGAGAGATACAAACAGGTATGCAGAGGTATGCAAACAGTTTGACTTTGCTGTAACTTGGGAAACAAGGTCAAATGGGACACAGGAGTGTATTAACTTTTTTAGTTGTTTTTGTGTCTCCTGCCCACCGCTGATGTACAGTAGCCCCATGGCTTCTTTGGTGCTGACTTCTGACAGTCAACAGTTAGGTATATACCTAAATTTTGGCTGTTAGAAGTGACAGCTGCTAAACACATGTTTTTTGCAGATCATATGGTTCGGCGTAGGGATACATAATTTGGTCTGGTAGCTTTTCAAAGCCGTCAGCTGTCAGCTGTAAGCTGTCAGTCAGCACCAAAGAAGCCATGGGGCTACTGTAGGTCCCATATATTACGGTACACCTTGAATATTATACGGCTCAGATAATAACTTAATCGATATTCAATTCGACTTATTATATCATAAATATAATCAGGCAGCGTCTGGCAGAAAATAGAATGTAATGAATTTAGGATCTATAAATGCAATTATATATTACAAGTAGTATGTATATATATATTTGATACATTTATTTTGATTTTCTTTTAGCGTTGCGTCTTACCGGGTTATACGATTATATACCAATTACACCAATGGTTTTATGAATTGGGAAGGTTATATTTAGAGTAAGTGTGCCCGCATTCACGTAGAGGGAGAGTGGAAATCCATTTTGGAAAAACTCAGTACACCCAACCGAGATTCAAATATAAATCTTCCCCCTTCCTTCCCCGTCATCGGCAGTTTAGACTACTGCAAGAGTGGCGCGTTAGACCATGCGGTCACCAAAGCGGGTTATTTTGATTACTAATATATTAATTTAATTAATAATTTGTGTTTTGGTAAGTGTTGCTTTATTTTAACTTTATTAGAAGGTAAAGTTTTAGGTTATATTCTGATTCGTAGAGGTCCTAATAAAGTAGGTTATATATAGTATGATTTTAGTAGGAAGAACAGTAGAAGTTAGTTACTAAAATTACTAAAACAATTTTAATATATTCATAAATCAAATCATGTTATCTGCAGCGGTCACTTTTAATAGATTTTATCAAGACCTTTAAGATAAAACAAATATTATAAAAAATAATGTTATCAATGTTGACCATAAAAAATATGTTTGAATTTTCTCTACTGTTCTTCCAACCAAAATCGGGGTATAGATGTTCTTCAGCTTTTATCTGGCGGTCTAGGGGTAAGGTGTCTGACTTTTGTGCTGGGGGTCCGGGTTCAATCCTCGGTCCCGGCACAGATATATCTGATTGCCAAACCCCTTCCTTCACCTCTGACAAGACGTGTATTAATCACAACTTGTGAATGTGAGGAATGCCAGGCCTCCACCGTGGTTCGAATTCCACGTTAAACTGTAGGTCCTCCATTTCATCTCACAATCACCCTACCATTACACATTAGCTTAAGTGCGTATAACCCGAACTAGTAGTAAGACGCGGTGCTAAATAGTAATTTTATCTGACTGATGCTATTAAGTTGTTTGGAAAGGAAATATATATTCCTATAACTTGCTATCAAATTATTTGGTGTCATGTTGGAAGCGACCGTGTTCAGAGCGTCCAAGCAAAAATCATGTTGTATGCGTCCTAGATTTTTAACAGCGAACATATTATGTTAAGGTTCATTTTCCTATTACGTAGCTAGCCTATTGCTTTACTGAATTTAGTTGCAGATATTTAATCTCTGTATATAATTATATTTATTCTCATATACAATATGTACAATGTTCATAATACATAAATACAAAATTCTAATGTAGTTTATTCACATAGGTAGTTTAATGCATTAAGACATATTTTTAAGTACTTCGTCTTTTCGAAATCCCGGAATATGTTATCAGTTCTTTTATCCGGTTTTATGTAGGTATTGCGCTGTTTTCTTGGAGACTCACATTCCTTAGATTTAAGTTGGTCAGGTTAGGTTATGTTAGATTAGGTCAGTCAAATAAGGTTAGGTTAGGTTATGTTAGCTATTGTTTTAATTCTTTGGTTAACATGTTTAATCGCTCTGAACACGAAAGTTTTTGTGGTTGCTTTGAGCAAGGTCGCTTCTAATACGTAACAAATTATTTATCTTTCTATTTTTCTCCTGTTTTTTTATTTATTTTTATCATTATTAGTTTGGTTAGTAATTCCTTATTTGATTAATTTCTTTATATTTAATTTAGATTTATAGTATGAGACCCGTATAAAAAAGGAAAGGTACGAGACTTTTAATAACAAGGAAAGGTACGAGACTTGTAATAACAAGGAAAGGTACGAGACTTGTAATAACAAGGAAAGGTACGAGACTTGTAATAACAAGGAAAGGTACGAGACTTGTAATAACAAGGAAAGGTACGAGACTTGTAATGACAAGGAAAGGTACGAGACTTGTAATGACAAGGAAAGGTACGAGACTTGTAATGACAAGGAAAGTTTCAAGTGAGCCTACGTACGTACATACCACTCTATTACGTACAGTACATTGACGTGTATGATCGCCAGAAACAAGTTTAGAGTGTCAGCCATGATGCAGTCGTATTGTTAATGAGTTGTGATATTGGTTTTCAAGGTCATGGAAATCATGACTCTCGAGTTCTTATACAACGACTGTTGAAGAGTTGAGATACTCGATAGTCCACATACTCGAACCCTTGGGACACTATAAAGTTTGAAGTGTGTTATCACAGATTTACAGTTTCAACCCTCGTCCCGAAAATAGCCCCTGATCAGTTGGCAGCCGTTTGACCTCAGGGCAGTACAAATATGAAGCAATAACAAAGTATTATTTTGGTAAAGTCGGCTTGACCCAGTTGTTTAGCCAGACAAGGAAACTAGAACATGGACCCGAAACCTCCAGGAAGAAGGAAACACTGGTTTCTTTGCCAAACATCGCTCTTTAGTGTTTATGTTCTACTGAGCTGGAACTACGGGCGTGGGCGGTTTTACAAACTTCTGGGGGAGAGGTTGGCGGGGGAGGACTACCCGGGTGACGGGATGAACATACTGGTAGCACCAGTGGTGCTTTTTTATGATACCCAGAACACTGAGGTACTTTTAAAATACAAATGTGATCATTATTTGAGTGAGAATACTTGTATTGTTTGACGTGAAGATGTATCTGTCAAGAAAGCGTTAGTTATATATTTGTACTAGCTTTTGCCCGCGGCTTCGCTCGCGTTAATGTAGATTTTATCAATAAATTCAGGTTGTTGATTGACACAGGGAATATGACAATAAAAACGATGAACATATTGAGGTTGTTAGTCAATAGAGGTAGAGATAAAAAAAACTACACAATATAAATCAGGATTAAGTGTAGGAGTAGAAAAGAAGTAGTGGAGTGTGTGTCAGTAGAGTCATAGGATATGCCTTGCCACGAATTGGAAGAACCTACTCCATCTTAAATTTTACTTACAGTTAATTAACATCCCTTATTTACTCCGCTTGTTCTTGACCGTTGCAATCATGGGCACAGAATAGATCATTATTTTAGGACGCTCCTATATACTATGTTGTATGTCCTTCCATTTGGCGCAAATACATACAAATTCTGGGCATTGGACACACGCGAACAGGCTACATATAGCTGGTCATGGGAAAAACATGGCATTTCCAAATGCACCCCTGCTACCTGCAATGTTTGCCCTTGCGCTTTGTTAATAGTAATAGCAAAACTAAGTTTGATTGGAAACTGGAGTCTTTTGAATTGAAATGGTAGGTCAGTAGGGATTATTGGGATTCGAGGTATGATTACACTTTCCCCTTTTCTCACACCTGTTAAAATGGTGGCACAGATTATATTTTGCCCTAATTGTGTAATTGAAGCCTCGTCCCATTACATAAACGGGGTGCATCTAAATTTCGCATAAGCATAAATGGTACACCTAATTTCAATTGTAGTTTATGGAAGGGTACACCCGATAGCTCCAGAGAATTTAAAAACTCAGCGGGATATTAAGTGCTCTGTTCTGTGTCCATGATTGTATCTATTGACAAATACTCCTTTATTTCTCCCTGCACCTCTTTCAAAATGTCAGTGTTGATTTTGTTAACGATTTCATGTTTTGGTGCAAGAATTGCTCTTGCACACAACCAATGATCACAACTTAAATTTAGTTGTAAGTCTGGGTAAACTTTAGCAATGAGCTCCACATCATTTTTCACCAAATTACAGAATTACCTTGTAAGTAAAATACAGCCTTCAGCATCCGTGTCCAAACGTCCATCGCCAATTTTCAATAGTGTCTCTGCGTAATGTCCTGAATCTACGTCATTATAAAGGTGGACTCTCATATTCGTTGTTAGGCTGAATTTTTTCACTTTTGCCCACAATCTTGATGACTTGAGACAGGCTTTGATTTCATCTGCATGTGTGCCCCTCTGGATCACCGGTAGAGTTTGTCGGAAGTCACCAGCCAGTAAAACTACCATTCCTCCTCTCTCGCAAGTCCTGAAGATTTTGGTTTAACGCCTCTATAGCTTTTTTGTGGGACATCGTACTTTCGTCCCACACTAAAAGTTTACATTGTCGTAGCATCATACCTCGAGAGCTATTTTTGCTGAAATGAATAATACCAAACTTCTTACGACAATTTTGTCATTTACCATAACGGGGTGAACAGACAGAGCTTAATTAGCTGAATATAATCATTTTTAATCATTTTAAGATAGATGTGCCTAAAATAACTCGGGAACAGATTTTTATTGGGGATAACAGATTTTTTTCTGGGATACCGCAGGTCCCTTTTTCTTTACTCCAGGCATCATGTTGCAATTAATTTATTCATATCAATAGGCCGAGTTAATAAGCTGGACGACCGTCTAACAGTTATTTTTTTTCTATCCGTCAGGAACAGTACTTTTTTTCTGGATGAAAGGTGCCCTTTGTCCTTTTCTGTACCCATAACAACGTGTATGCGAAATTTCATGATGATCGGTCGAGTAGTTTAGGCGTGAAACAATAACAAACAAATAAACAAACAAACTCACATTCACATTTTTCTGGATGAAAGGTACCCTATATCCTTTTCCGTACCCATGACAGCGTGTATGCAAAATTTCATGATGATCGGTCGAGTAGTTTAGGCGTGAAAGCGTAACAAACAATAATAAACAAACAAACAAACTCACATTTGCATTTTTCTCGATGAAAGGTACCCTATATCCTTTTCTGTACCCATGACAGCGTGTATGCGAAATTTCATGATGATCGGTCGAGTAGTTTAGGCGTGAAAGCGTAACAAACAAAAACAAACAAACAAATTCACATTCACATTTTTTCTGGATTAAAGGTACCCTATATCCTTTTCTGTACCCATGACAACGTGTATGCGAAATTTCATGATGATCAGTCGAGTAGTTTAGGCGTGAAAGCGTAACAAACAATAACAAACAAACAAATAAACAAACAAACTCACATTTGCATTTTTTCTGAATGAAAGGTATCCTATGTCCTTTTCTGTACCCCTGACAACGTGTATGCGATATTTCATGATGATCGGTCGAGTATTTTAAGCGTGAAAGCGTAACAAACAATAACAAACAAATAAACAAACAAACCCACATTCACATTTTTTTCTGGATGAAAAGTACCCTATGTCCTTTTCTGTACCCATGACAACGTGTATGCGAAATTCCATGATGATCGGTCGAATAGTTTAGGCGTAAAAGCGTAACAAACAATAACAAACAAATAAACAAACAAACTCACATTCACATTTTTTCTGGATGAAAGGTACCCTATGTCCTTTTTTGTACCCATGACAACGTGTATGCGAAATTGTATGATGATCGGTGGAGTGGTTTAGGCGTGAAAGCGTAACAAACAATAACAAACAAACAACAAACTCACATTCGCATTTTTTCTGTATGAAAGGTACCCAATGTTCTTTTCTGTACCCATGACAACGTGTATGCGAAATTTCATGATGATCGGTGGAGTGGTTTAGGCGTAAAAGCGTAACAAACAATAACAAACAAACATACAAACAAACAAACTCACATTCGCATTTTTTCTGTATGAAAGGTACCCAATGTCCTTTTCTCTACCCATGACAACGTGTATGCGAAATTTCATGATGATCGGTCGAGTAGTTTAGGCGTGAAAGCGTAGAAAACAATAACAAACAAACTTACATTCACATTTTTTCTGGATGAAAGGTACCCTATGACCTATTCTGTACCCACGACAACGTGTATGCGAAATTTCATGATGATCGGTCGAATAGTTTAGGCGTAAAAGCGTAACAAACAATAACAAACAAACAAACAAACAATCTCACATTCACATTTTTTCTGGATGAAAGGTACCCTATGTCCTTTTCTGTACCCATGACAACGTGTATGCGAAATTTCATGATGATCGGTCGAGTAGTGTAGGCGTGAAAGCGTAACAAACAATAACAAACAAACAAACTCACATTCACATTTTTTCTGGATGAAAGGTACCCTATGTCCTTTTCTGTACCCATGACAACGTGTATGCGAAATTTCATGATGATCGGTCGAGTAGTGTAGGCGTGAAAGCGTAACAAACAATAACAAACAAACAAACAAACTCACATTTTCATTTTTCTCGATGAAAGGTACCCTATATCCTTTTCTGTACCCATGACAGCGTGTATGCGAAATTTCATGATGATCGGTCGAGTAGTTTAGGCGTGAAAGCGTAACAAACAATAACAAACAAACAAACTCACATTTGCATTTTTTCTGGATGAAAGGTACCATATGTCCTTTTCTGTACCCATGACAACGTGTATGCGAAATTTCATGATGATCGGTCGAGTAGTTTAGGCATGAAAGCGTAACAAACAAACAAACAAACAAACAAACAAACAAACTCACATTCGCATTTTTTCTGGATGAAAGTTACCCTATGTCCTTTTCTGTACCCATGACAACGTGTATGCGAAATTTCATGATGATCGGTCAAGTAGTTTAGGCGTGAAAGCGTAACAAACAAACAAACAAACTCACATTCGGATTTATAATAGTAAGGATTAATTATCATAATCAACCTGTCATTTCATGCAGTTGGTAAGAATTTACCAATCACCAATATTTATGAAATTAATTAATCTAGGCATACACCACTAAGTGGTATGTTCCTCAGGGATCGAACCAGGTTCCTTTAGACTTGTTTCTGGGATTTCTAGCCCCTCAGTCCCAGAGAGAAAATTTTCCCCATTTTTAAGTTAAGTGTAAGAAAAGGCGGTAGCCTTAACTTCGCCATTAAAGTCGATTATTATTATTATTAAATGGGACGATCGAATGGACAGTCCCAAGTTTCAAAGGTTGTACTTGAGTCCAATTCATCCTTAGAATGTTGCAAGGGGTTCAGTTTTTAGTCTCGGAATAGTTGCGAGGACCGCCGCTGTAAATGAAAACAAGATACGAATATTTTAGCTGTGGAATTTTATCCTTAGAGAAACTAAAATAAACTATTATAGATACTTCTAGTTAAGATTGAAGTATGTTTTGTTTTTTGTTTTTGGAGAATGTTGATAAAAATATAGTATTTAAAAACAAAATGTATCTATTATCTTAGTTCTAATATTAAATAATGTAATATCTTGGTAAGGTAATTATTTTATTTCGATTTACCACACATAATTGTGTATATTAGATACAGTAAATATTTACATGTCAATAATTCAGTGCGTATAACCCGAACGGGTAGTAAGTCACGCTGCTGCTAGTAATAATAATAATAATACATCTATCACTACCAAGAGGATCCGGGAGGAGTACTGTTATCGTAAATATCAAAGTAGGCTATTTATGCGAAAAGATATTCGTGAAGGAGAATAATAGGAAATGTTTAAAACGTTAACACCGGAAACATTATCAACTCAAATGAGTTATTAAGTTACGTTTTCATGTGACATTAAGTCATGACTTTTACTGTCATGACGTTAGTCTTCGTGAAAAATAAAAGCCATATTGTCATGACAATAAAGTTACTGTCGTGACAACAAATGTCCCGAATCAAACTGTTTTGATTTTTACAAGCAGCGCCACGTAATGTCAAGGAAATGTCACGTTCTGTACCTTGTGAAAACTAGTATCCAAAATGCCGTGAAAGTTTAGACTAGTTAGGTTATGGCAGTAGTTGTGTTATTCCAATCAACATGGAAGATTCATCTTCTGAAATCATTAAGTTTTTATGTGAATATGAAAAACTTCCTTGTTTGTGGAATAAAGTTGACAACAAGTTTAAAGCGAGACTAGAAAGAAATAAAGCTGAAGAAATTCTTCTAGAAAAAACTGAGATTAGTGATGTAAACACAATCAGAAAAAAAATCAGGAGTATCCGCGGAACATACAACACCGGAGTTAGGAAAATTAAATTAATTAATTAATTAATTTTAGCACCGCGTCTTACTACCCGTTCGGGTTATACGCTTAAGTACTAATTACACTAATAAATTAGGAAATGGGAAGGTTTAACTTAGAGGAAGTGAACCCGCTTTTGCGTGGAGGGAGAGTGGGAAACCATTTAGGAAAAACCACCCCCAGTTCACCCGACCGAGATTCGAACCTCGATCTCCCCGTCCTCGGTGGTCTGACTCAACACGACTGGCGCGTTAGCCAACTACGCCACCGAGGCGGGTAGGAAAATTAAAGCTTCCAAAAAAGTGTAGCAGGTGCAAATAATGCTTATGTATCAAAGCTTTTCTGGTTCGAAATTGCGGATAGATTTTTAAGAGCAACTACAAAAATATTTTCTGACTCAAACTTGGTAAGTAAAAGAAAAATCATTTTGCATACATTTATTCATATTTATGTTTACCATTTTATCAATTACACCAAAGAAAAAGTAGGGTAAAATAGGGTAATTGGGTGGAAAGGAAATAGGTTGGTAACATTTTAAACTTTAAAAAACAAACTAACTTTAAAAAAAAACTTATATGCAATAAATTTAAATAGTAAGCCCTCTAAAATATTGCTACTTGTTTTGTTAACCAAATCTTTTCTCTATCCTACTATTTGTTTTTTATATTCTTTTCCCTTATTGAATATTTTTTGTGGTTAGAAAACATGAATTTAACCAAATAAACCAAGGGAAAATGTAGTTTTTTTAATGTTATTTTCACACCCATTTACTCCATTCTTTTTACTTGAGTTTAGATATGAAGCAGACCAGTACTTCCAACTGTCATTATATATTTTAAAAATATATTACATTTAGTATAAATAATGTATTTATGTCATAAATATGACATATTAAATCAATAATAAGGTACAAAGTCTAGTAAACAATATAGCTGTCATAAAATTTCAGTTATAGCACCCTAGATCTCAAATTGTAAAACAACTACTTCACAATTCCCCACTCTGCCCCACAATAATTACAAAATCATTTTTTCTTGCCACTATACTGCTCCCCCCGCAACAAAATATTGTGAAAATCTTTGCCTTCTTTCACGAGCTTCGTTTTCATAGTGGCGATTTCTTGTTGACGCTAAATTTAATAATCCATTAAATAGTGACTCATTGCGCCAATTTCTCGGTATTACTTTTCCATTTTCATAATCCTCACTATCAACAGTAAAGTTATCACTATCTGCATTTGTTTTTCTAACCCAGTTATGTAGTACACAAGCAGTTCTTACTATTTTACCTGCAGTTTCTTCCGCCAAACATACTGGTTTCCTAAATACGCGAAATCGATTGGCAAGAATCCCAAATGCATTTTCAACAATGCGCCTAGTACGACAGTGCCTATAATTGTATATCTTTTCTGTAAGGTCCATATTATGACGTCTAGCATACGGTGTCATGAGGTATGTTTTTAACGGGAATGCTTCATCTTCTACCATAACGCACTCAGGTGGTACATTCAGCAAATTTGATTCCAATGCAGTTTTTAAATTCGAGTGATTAAAAATGGCCGCATCCGATTGACTCCCATAACTTCCAACAACCACACAGTGAGACAGTAATCATGGTCGACTAATGCCAAAAGCACGATGCTAAATGTTCCTTTATAGTTAAAAATAGAGAGACGTTGCATTCGGTGGACTCTGAATTACAATGTGTATGACGTCCAAAGCTCCGATACAGTGTGGATAGTTCCATTTTATATGAACACCTTTTCCTATTCTATTCCATTCTCTTTCGGTCTTCAGTACCTAAAACCAAAATACATTCTTATGTTACAGGAAAAGGGAGAAACGGTTGAAGATGATTCAATAACAGATGAGAATTCAAATAAATGTGCAAAAAACACACCTCCAGAAACAACTAATCACCCAAATAGCACCACCTTAGAATCCCAAAGTAGCAAAAAACAAAAAATCACAGCTAGATTTCACAAGAACCAGTAATCGTCTAAGGATAATGCCGTGAAAGCTCTTAAGATAATTTCTCATCAATCAACTAATTAATGTATGGCTTTTGGAAATTCTGTTGGTATGCAACTGCAAAATATGCCATTAGAGTTGGCGCTGCAACTTCAATCAGATATACAAGCTCTTATGACAAGAACACGTCTTGATAATCTTCGAATTACTTCAATGTCACGTTCTCTCTCTTCCACTCAAATATCTACTCCCACACCACCGGGGTCAATCCAAAGCGAGACGAATGAAATCAGTTCAGAGGCATTACAAATGACACTATCGGAATTCACCCAAGAAAAGTCAATGCTGCAAAATTATTTTTGTAATTGGTCGTATTAGAAGCTATCAAATTGTTATTTAATCATCCTTGTAATTTACCAATACATACTTTTATTAAAATTAGAACTAACGTCTTTTATTTCTTTATTACATTACTTTATTGATAATAAACTTACCTGTATGAAATCTTTCAATGACTCATGTAGGCATCCAACACTTCCGGCTAAAACTTGCTTCTTGTGCATTTTGGTACTCTATAAAAAATACTGCAAAGAGGCCAGCGAGTCTCCTGTTGCTAAAAACCTAAGGGTAATTTCCAGTTTAAGTTTAGCTGGCAACGCATTTCGCATAGTAGTATCTTTTTTTCTTGTATGCAGTTTCTTACTTTTTCAAGTAGACGAAAAAACATTATTTTATCTATACGCATAAAGTTAAAAAAGGTTTCAGGATCTTTAAAATAAAGTTGTTTTTTTGTTAGAGTGTTTGATGCTCCCAGATTATCTCTACGTTGGATCCATTTTCTAACCCACACTTTTTTTTCTCCATTTTCTTTTGGTTTTTTCAGTTTCTGCAATAATAATTTCAGAGAAAACACGTATTGCTGCACTAACCACTTGATTTGACGCCATATTTAGTTTGACTGAATGAAAATGCCATAACATTTGCTATACGTGAAAACATCTTAATGTTACATTGTCGCCATGCTACATTGTCACGACTTTAAAATGTCATGACTTTTAGTGTCTCATGAAAACATAGCTTTACTAAAGTTAACTAATGTCTTCCCCGGGCCGAATCTGTCAGGAAAGCTTGCGGGGAAGGTTATGGTCGGTGGCAAGGTAGTTAAGATACTGGAGGTTTAGTATTTTGGTTTAATAGTAACACTAAGAGATAGTAGCACTAAGAGATAGTACAAAATGTGATGTTAAAGGTGATCTAAAAGATATATACGGACTTGGACGTTTGCGCTCGTGGAAAATTTGGCTTAGTCGTG
This sequence comes from Timema podura, assembly GCA_033556935.1. Taxonomy (NCBI): domain Eukaryota; kingdom Metazoa; phylum Arthropoda; class Insecta; order Phasmatodea; family Timematidae; genus Timema; species Timema podura. Next base: position 21,411,803 of record JAVRXN010000003.1, on the reverse strand, counting down.
AATACTTAAACTGTTGGAACGAGTGACACAGCTCACGACCCCTTACAGACTCGAACTCGGTACCCTTGGCACGGCGGTTGCCCTTTAGCACAAGTACTACTGATGAACCGAAGTTCTAATCTGCTATGGCCCTGCGTCGGGCTGCCTCCGAAATATATGATAATGTGTCAGCTCTGTTGTGAATAAAACAAAGGCTTTTATAGCTTGATCTGGCCTCATTATTCCATAACTATTGCAGGTTTGTTGTGAGTAATCAGCATTCCTCTTTAATGTTTTCAAATTCACTACACCAAGTTTGTTAAGCCAGCACTTCCAGTCACGTTGGCCCAATAAAGTTATGCAAATCAAAATAAACATCTCAATCTAGCTCAGGGTTGTGACACTACATTAGTTTATTCCAGCTCTTCAGCGCTTCGCGGTTAAATGTGTCACTAACGTCAGGTCTGATCATCTGATGGAGATCAGATGTTAATACTTCAATCATCTTTGCCAGGAAATTTTCATCTTTAGAGAGTGGTCTGGAGGGAGAAGTTTTCTCAAGTGAGTTTTGAATTGTTTATAACGTTTTTTTTTACTGGGAAACCATTTTAAATATAATAAAATTGATTTATATGCTTATTAAAATTCCTATTCAGAATATTGCTGAAATAGGATTGATATAAATATTATTGAAGGTTCCCGACAATGTTAATTTTAGGATAAAAGTTTGTAGAATTTAATACAAACGTTATCCCAACAAATTAAATGTTAAAATTAAATCTGCGCTGGAGAGTGTGCGACTGGACAGTGTTCGACATCTCTCACGCTCCTCGGTTGAACGTGGTGTTCGCCTTCATGTCTAGATTCAAGAGCAATCAGGTTCAAGGTCAAGTGTGGCGGGCGGTATCTTCATGCGGCCAAGAGTCAGGAACTGGGGCTTTGTTTACTAACGAGGGCCTGACAAAGGGATGTAAACAACAATAATACTCTCTCCCAAGTTTTCCTAATGATTGGTTTATTTTAATATGTGTCTATTCGTTTTCTGATTTCTTGGAACTGAATACGCCAGTATTCGCCTGGATATTTAATTTTAAAAAACACATTACTGCCGGGTAAAAAAAACTCATTGTACAGAAAGTAAGAATACGACTTCTTACTTTCTGGGTCGGAGCGCTAACCTTCCACCTAATTATTTTGGTTTATTTTACAATTTAAACACACGTGGTCTAGGATGAGCTAGTCGGTGGTAATTCGTGTGGTTAAATGACCCTGTGGGTGAAAGTGCACATTAGAGCTCCCCCCCCCCCCCCCCTCTATCAACAACTATACCCACGTTTAGGCTCTGGCAAGCTTCGCAGCGTATCTAAAAGGCTTTTAGCAGGAATTTGCTTCAACGCCGTCAACTGTAGTAAAATTTGAATTCATTCGTAGTCATGGGTGAGTAAGTAAATCCTTTCCTGACTTCTACCATCTCCGTTCCAGGAACTGGGTCAGAATAGTCGCTGACGTGACTACGCGATGCTGGTGTGTGTTGGTCGACATTCATCTGGTTACAAAGATTGAGTGTAGTGGGATTTGGCCAGTAGTCGGCCTCCCTGACTACCCAGTCACGAACTATTGCACAGGGAGTGTTCTAGGACCAGTAGTCAGCCTCACTAACCACCCAGTCACGAACTATTGCACAGGGAGTGTTCTAGGACCAGTAATCAGCCTCACTAACCACCCAGTCACGAACTATTGCACAAAGAGTGTTTTAGGGCCAGTAGTCAGCCTCACTAACCACCCAGTCACGAACTATTGCACAGGGAGTGTTCTAGGACCAGTAATCAGCCTCACTAACCACCCAGTCACGAACTATTGCACAAAGAGTGTTTTAGGGCCAGTAGTCAGCCTCCCTGACCACCCAGCCACGAACTATAGCACAGGGAGTGTTCTAGGACCAGTAGTCCGCCTCACTAACCACCCAGTCACGAACTATTGCACAGGGAGTGTTCTAGGACAAGTAGTCAGCCTCACTAACCACCCAGTCACGAACTATTGCACAGGGAGTGTTCTAGGACAAGTAGTCAGCCTCACTAACCACCCAGTCACGAACTATTGCACAGGGAGTGTTCTAGGACCAGTAGTCAGCCTCACTAACCACCCAGTCACGAACTATTGCACAGGGACTGTTCTAGGGACAGTAGTCGGCCTCCCTGACCACCCAGTCACGAACTATTGCACAGGGAGTGTTCTAGGACAAGTAGTCAGCCTCCCTGACCACCCAGTCACGAACTATAGCACAGGGAGTGTTCTAGGACCAGTAGTCAGCCTCACTAACCACCCAGCCACGAACTATTGCACAGGGAGTGTTCTAGGACCAGTAGTCAGCCTCACTAACCACCCAGTCACGAACTATTGCACAGGGAGTGTTCTAGGACCAGTAGTCAGCCTCACTAACCACCCAGTCACGAACTATTGCACAGGGAGTGTTCTAGGACCAGTAGTCGGCCTCCCTGACTACCCAGTCACGAACTATTGCACAAAGAGTGTTTTAGGGCCAGTAGTCAGCCTTACTAACCACCCAGTCACGAATTATTGCACAGGGAGTGTTCTAGGACCAGTAGTCAGCCTCACTAACCACCCAGTCACGAACTATTGTACAGGGAGTGTTCTAGGACCAGTAGTCAGCCTCACTAACCACCCAGCCACGAACTATTGCACAGGGAGTGTTCTAGGACCTGTAGTCAGCCTCACTAACCACCCATTCACGAACTATTGCACAGGGAGTGTTCTAGGACCAGTAGTCAGCCTCACTAACCACCCAGTCACGAACTATTGCACAGGGAGTGTTCTAGGACCAGTAGTCAGCCTCACTAACCACCCAGTCACGAACTATTGCACAGGGAGTGTTCTAGGGACAGTAGTCGGCCTCCCTGACCACCCAGTCACGAACTATTGCACAGGGAGTGTTCTAGGACCAGTAGTCAGCCTCACTAACCACCCAGTCACGAACTATAGCACAGGGAGTGTTCTAGGACCAGTAGTCAGCCTCACTAACCACCCAGCCACGAACTATTGCACAGGGAGTGTTCTAGGACCAGTAGTCAGCCTCACTAACCACCCAGTCATGAACTATTGCACAGGGAGTGTTCTAGGGACAGTAGTCAGCCTCCCTGACTACCCAGTCACGAACTATTGCACAAAGAGTGTTTTAGGGCCAGTAGTCAGCCTTACTAACCACCCAGTCACGAACTATTGCACAGGGAGTGTTCTAGGACCAGTAGTCAGCCTCACTAACCACCCAGTCACGAACTATTGCACAGGGAGTGTTCTAGGGACAGTAGTCAGCCTCACTAACCCCCCAGTCACGAACTATTGCACAGGGAGTGTTCTAGGGACAGTAGTCAGCCTCACTGACCACCCAATCACGAACTATTGCACAGGGAGTGTTCTAGGGGCAGTAGTCAGCCTCACTGACCACCCAGTCACGAACTATTGCACAGGGAGTGTTCTAGGGACAGTAGTCAGCCTCACTAACCACCCAGTCACGAACTATTGCACAGGGAGTGTTCTAGGGACAGTAGTCAGCCTCACTAACCACCCAGTCACGAACTATTGCACAGGGAGTGTTCTAGGGACAGTAGTCAGCCTCACTGACCACCCAGTCACGAACTATTGCACAGGGAATGTTCTAGGTCCAGTAGTTAACCTTACTAACCAGTCAGCCACGAACTATAACACAGTGAGTGTACTAGGACAGTAGTCAGACAAGAACTATAGCATAGAGTGTTCTAGGACCAGTAGTCAGCCTCACTAGCCACCCAGTCACGAACTATTGCACTAAGAGTGTTCTAGGTCCAGTAGTTAGCCTTACTGACCAGTCAGCCACGAACTATAACACAGTGAGTGTACTAGGGCCGGTAGTCAGACACGAACTATAACACAAAGAGTGTTCTAGGACCAGTAGTCCGCCTCCCTGACCACTCAACCCCGAGGATACTAGCTGTCACACAGTGAGTGACTAAGCGCGGCGTGCGATGCGGACCCTGGCAATGTCAATGCTCATCAGTAGGTCCAAGGATCGTGTTAGGTTCGTCTGGTGGGTGACGCCCACGTGTTTGTGGGATGCTGTAACGCAGGCGGCACAGTGACATCTCGCCTCATCTCTGGAGCATGTCACGTGATCGCGGGATGCGTAGGACCGTGGATTCATGAGATCCTAGTTCTTTCGCAGGAGCCGTCTTGGGTTCGAGCCCGGGACGCGCTATAAACTGTTCGAACCTGATTGGTCTTCAGCCAGCCGAGGCGAGGCAAGGCGAGGGACACGGTACCAAGTATCTGTATCCGAAGTATCGATGTTCAAGAACTTAATTAGGTTCAAGGTGACTTTAAATGTGTAGCCTATACGAGCGACTATCATGAATACTATTAGTAAAACACGAAAACTTGTACTTAATTTGGTAGTAGCAGAGATCATATTTGTCAACGATGTTCAAAGCACACACGCATGCGCAGAAGAAATAGATAGCACAGTCCCATTGATTAATATGATTTTTAACTTCCTAACAAACGAAAAATGAAAATCCATTCTTTTGAGATAAAACCAATTGTTTCAATATTCAGAAAAAAAAGTTGTAATCTTTACATATACAAATCATTTCCTAAAATTATCTATATTTTTTGAGCTAATATTTATTATTTTCAAAATGTAAATGAATAAAATGACCATGAAATGTTCCTCATATTTTTCAGAACAACTTTTGTACTTACTGTAATCGCTAGAATATTTATGTCCAAGTTTTCTTACTAAACCAAGTAAGACAAATAATCGCCTGTGTGTGGAGGGAGGTGGGGGCGGGGGCGCTGGAAGGCAGGGGTGTATAGTAATTATTATTATTATTATTATTATTATTATTATTATTATTATTATTATTATTATTATTATTATTAGCATCGCGTCTTACTACCCGTTCGGGTTATACACACTTACGATAATGTGTAATGGTAGGGTGATTGTGAGATGAAATGGAGGACCTACAGTTTAACGTGGGATCCGAACCACGGTGGAGACCTGGCATTCCACACATTCACAAGTTGTGATTAATACACGTCTAACAATAGTAGTTAAAACCCGTATCGGTTGGCACATAGACAGAGCCACCAGTCTTGTCTGGTTTGCAGGTGACGGGGAGGTAAGAGTTTAAATTCCGGCCGGATGTACCAAGGTGTTTTTCCCCCTGAATGGTGCTTCTCTCTCTCTGTGTGGCAAATACGGGTACATTTATTGTATATTTCCCTTCCTCCGTAGTCTATGTGAGAGCGGCTAGCAGTAGTAGATGTCACGGCCGCCCACGTGCCAGACAGGAATGTGACCAAGGTCTGCTAGGAGTAACCTCTCGACCTCCCACAGTTCACATGAAGAGGTTGGTAGCATTGGTACCACAGACAAACATGTAGGGGACGCGAGAAAAGGTCACTTTCTCGCAGTCTTTATATCAAAACTTGTTTAGGTTAAAAGAAATCAAACCATTCTCCAGTAGAAACATATAGAGTTTTCTTCACATGATGACCTCAACAATTCTCGAATATCTGTCAAAGGTGTCCTCGAATTTTATGACAATTTTTGCTCCTCATTTAAAAAGTTTGTCATCTAGTGCCGCTACGCTCATGACAGATTTTCAACAATTGTTGATATCACAATGGGAAGAAATGCGTTGACTATGATATATCTTGTATGGTTTACTTTATTTGGTTTTACATCCATTACTGTTGCCAGCCTGTGGTTTTTTTTATTCAAGCCATATATTTTTCACTATCAGCTTGCTAGGCTTGTCGTAGCTTCACACGCCTTTTAATATAACTTAAGACTAGGACAGGGACAACATCCAGTCCCCTGCCGTTAATTCATCACTGTGAAAGGGTAAACCAACATTTCAACAATGATACATTTTTCAGCCGTGCCGAGAATCGAACCCGGGACTCAGCTAAGTAGACAGACTTGCTACCGACTGAGCTAAAGTGACGGATCTTTATGTTTCTTCTGAAGAAATATTTTATTGATTTTGGGCAAAAAATTGTGTTGCTATAAAAATTGCAACACTGTCCTTTCCTCGCGTCCCCCTACATTCCCACCTTAACATGTACTTTCTAAACAGAGCTACTCAAAGTAAACAGAGCCCTATCACTTGGAATATAACCAGGGTTATTTGGTTATATTTTTAAACATTAATTTTTCATCTGTTTAAACATTAAGTGTTCTGACTCAGTTCCTTCAAGTGTCACTTTCCTCTTTCTGCTGGAAATATCGTTCCTCGCGAGTACGCCAGAATGACACTATCAGTGGAGTGGTATCTGCAGTACTTGGGCTGTGCATGCCTGTGAAAGATAACAAAATGTGTACAACTTGGTACTAGGCACGAGATAGGTTATCGTTCATGTTTATGGTAACCTAACATTACACTTGAGAGTAGAACAATAGTTGTTACTTATAGTTGTGACAATTATAATACAAATAGTTTTACGTAGGCCTACTATTTTATCACGGTATATTTTTTAACAGTTTGTGGCGTGTCTTACTTAACCTCTTCAGTGATTAACCTTGTATTACTCTGCTTAGCACCAAGGTTATAAATGAATGGCCAAAGAAGTGTACTCACAACATAATGAGGATGGGATGAGAAAACCACTCATCAGTGGCGAACCAAGAAATTTACTTTGAGGGGCACCTATTAAAATGTATCGAAGCTATTATTTCTGTACTTTTTCTTAAGGTGGGGTGCTAGTGAGCGGCAGTTTAGTGCATTAATTTTGCAGTTTTTATAGCATAAACATTTTTTGGCAAAAATAAATCAAATATTTCTTCTATAGAAACATAGAGTTTAGCTTTCTGCACATGCTAATCTTAAGAGTTCTTGAATATCTCTCATGAGCATAGCGGCATTTGGTGACAAACTTTTTAAATGCAGAGAAAAAGTTGTCACTAAATTCCAGGACACCCTTGACAGATATTAAAGAGCTGTTGAGATTAGCATGTGCGGAAAACTAAACTCTATGTTTCTATAGAATAAATATTTGATTTATTTTGGCCAAATAAATGTTTATGCTATAAAAACTTCGAAAATACTGCCCTAAACTCACGCCCACTAGCACCCTATCTTAAGTAGGCATTTAAGGGATGTCTCCGCCCGTGTGCCACTGCCACCCACAATGCACTAAAGTGAGCTCTGACTACCCCAGGCGTCTCACGGGTTTCTCGGTCAGTTTCTTTCTCTCTCTCTCTCTGTTCCCTCGTGATCATTGGACTGAGGAGCCATGAGAGGAAATGTGCGTCTGCCCGGCTCGTATTTTCCGGTTACAGCCAGTTACTGCGGCAGTATGCTGAGAATAGAAGCAACGAGCGATACGCGGGAATTATGGATGACGCAGTATATCGATGGCTCATTTCATACTTTCTTACCTTCTTACTATACCAAAACCCTTACCACACCTCGCAGCAAGGTCATTCAGTCAAAAGTGGAACCTAATTGGCTATATATTGCCCGATAAAGAAAGAGATATCTTGTTGTGAAGAAGTAACAATCTAGGGCAGACCTGGACACGATGATAGTGAGCCGGAATACTTGTCCTAATGAGTATTCAAATGTCCCACCCGTAGTTGACAAACACAAACTGTCCTACCTCGATGCTAACAATATCCTTGGTACGAGCCAAGCGCCGTCTATTCCGAGAGGAGCATTCAGTCTCTTTGTCACGTGCAGACAAGCTTCCTTTCAGGAACTAGAGTCCATCTACGGTGGGAATGTAGGTGACAGCTAGGGAAGGTTATCGTGTATTCATTCGCCAAAACATATGATCTGCAAGACCATATGTTGAGTTGTTACTTTTGGCAGTTAAAACTTAAAAAACAAACAATTTGTTTTTAGGTTTGTTTTTTTCTTTGAGAAATTTTTACATCAATGAAACACGAACTTAGAAAATTAACCATTTGGAGTTTTTTTTTATGTAAACCTGTGGTTGACTTAAAAAAAATTCAAACGAGAGCTTCTAAAAGGCTGCGTTCTCTTCATAAATAAAATGGGAAACTGATCTAAAAAAAGTGCAGTTGATGAGGTCTGTCTTGGTTATGTTTTACGCTGTTTTTAAAAATAAAAAAAGTTTTATTTTAAAACTTGTATTTTGTATGGCTCTTTCTCTAAGATATAAAAAAACTGTATTTATTTTAGCGATAAAAGTGTGAATACAATACTCTTTAATTAATTCTTTATCTCTTGTTGCCACTGCCACGAAACAAAAAACATGATGGTTTTATTAATATTTTGAAGTTATAAAAATGCAAACTACACAGTAATCCTTAAGAAAGTATTATTAAGCTCATTGATAACAATTTTTATTGATAGTAGAGTATTAGTATTCAAATACTAATTATTTCCAAATAGTTTAACTTAGTGACTTTTAGCCAATGTTTGCGATAAATAACTTTCTGCAAGCCGTTGTCACTTACCTACTCTCCCACCATAAATATCCATACCAACAACATAATACAGCATCAATTGTGTTATGAACAACTACATCAAACACGAACCGTTCGTAGTGCCATCTTTACAAACAAAAGCATACAACACTAATATTTTTGTTAGCGTAAGAACAATGTAGTCTTGTCACCATGGCCTTTGAATAATGTCAAGGTCACGCACTTGATCTTGAAACACACAACAACTACAAAAATGTTAGTGAAGGTCATTGGATGGGTGACCGTGGCCTTATCTCACTACTAATGTTGAAAATGTATGCGACATTTCAAACAAACTTCATTACGAGGGGATCTAAGCTATAACCTTGTTTTGGGTAATACTACATATCTGGGCAACTTTTAATCTACAACCCCAGGGTCTAAGTAACAATTAGCATGAGATAAACTAAACCTCGTGACTAGAACACGTTGCCGTTACCAACACTTGTTATTGATACAGTATTAGCTTGGTTTACTACCCCCCTAGTTCCCTGAACTGATGGCAATATGCGATGTGCGTGGTATCTTATTGTTTATCAACCCTTGGTAGATGCTATCTTACCATCCCTGGGCTAGCCGGTGTCTTCATATCAATGGGCTGGGCTGGATGATATCTTATCATCTCTGATTGTGTCTTATCATCACTGTTCTAGATGGTATATTATCATCCTTGTGTTAGATGGTATATTATCATCCCTGGGATGGATGGTATATTATCTTCCTTGTGCTAGATGGTACTATATTATCATCCCTGGGATGGATGGTATATTATCTCTTGGTAGATGTATATATACATCCTTGTGCTAGATGGTATATTTAACACCCTTGTGCTAGATGATATCTTATCATCCCTGGGCTAGATGATATCTTATAATCCCTGGGATGGATGGTATATTAACACCCTTGTGCTAGATTGTATCTATCATCCCTGGGCTTGATGGTATGTTATCATCAATGGTCTAAATGGTAACTTAACAAACAAATCTTAGAAGTTAATTTAACACTCTTAGATATATGGTAATACACGAGACATTTCCGCGACGTTCGGGTTGTGTTTTAGAAATCCTCTTATTGACAGCATATATTACACTCCCTACCCCTGTGCTATAAAATATGTTTGTATATTAGATACAACTATAAGCGCATTAGAGTTGCTATTAGAAATACAAGAGTACACAATGATATTAGAAAACTAAGATAAGACCTGACCTAAATCCATAAGAAACTTTATCACACGGCAAGAACGGAGATGTAAATGTGAGAACAATGCGCCATCCAAGTCAAACATTCACCAAGCGCCAGGAATTCATACGTAACACCATGCTTGAGATAGCCAAAGAGAGGCGCCATAACTACAGGGCCATCTCGTTGCATAACTAAACCAAGAAGTATCCACGTAGGCCCCATGTCACATATGTTACCTAATCTATGTAAGACATTCTTTATATCAAACACAGTTAAACAGTGATATCAATCGTGGCTTCAGATTCGTACACCCTCAACATGAGCTACCATTGCCAGGATCTGCACTAGCATTCATCTGGAAAGAGATGGCGAAAACGAAACGCAGCAGGTCAAAAGCAAGGTGCATGGCCTTCCTCTTGAAATATTATACAACCGAACTAAAGTAATGTCGAGGATTATAAAAGTTTCTCATTTTTAGAGGAAAACCATAGACGAGTTTCACGAAGGCTAGGTTGCTATGACGTCATGGTGACCTCGTCTAGTCGGGACTTCCCCGGGCTTGCTTCACCTTGAAGTACGAGCACCTTTATACGGACTTCAAGCTCGTATGCTATGTTCCTACATAGCTTTCAGCTACAAGTTTCATTCTATGTTCCCACACAGCTTTCAGCTACAAGTTTCATTCTATGTTCCTACACAGCTACAGCTACAAGTTACATTCTATGTTCCTACACAGCTTTCAGCTACAAGTTCCATTTTATGTTCTCACACAGCTTAGAGCTACAAGTTCCATTCTATGTTCCCATACAGCTTACAGTTACAAGTTCCATTCTATGTTCCTACACAGCTTTCAGCTACAAGTTCCATTTTATGTTCTCACACAGCTTAGAGCTACAAGTTCCATTCTATGTTCCCATACAGCTTACAGTTACAAGTTCCATTCTATGTTCCCATACAGCTTACAGTTACAAGTTCCATTCTATGTTCCCATACAGCTTACAGTTACAAGTTCCATTCTATGTTCCTACACAGCTTTCAGCTACAAGTTCCATTTTATGTTCTCACACAGCTTAGAGCTACAAGTTCCATTCTATGTTCCTACACAGCTACAGCTACAAGTTACATTCTTAGTTCCTACAGAGCCTACAGCCACAAGTTCCGTTCTATGCTACTACAAACAGCTACAAGCTACAGTCTTTGGGGGCGTTCAAGTATTACGTAAGCACATTTTTGGTCACTTTCAACCCCCTCCCCCCTTGTAACAAAAATAAGCAAATGTCTGGGCCCCCTCCACCATGGCTTACGTAAGATATGTCAATTTTTAAAAATTTGTTCGCAGGAATAACCTTTCTTTTTTTTCATGCAATTTTGCATATAACCTGAACAGGTAGTAAGACGCGACGATAAAAAAAAATCATGCAATTTATAAATTGCTGGTAATTATTAACATAGAGGTGTAAATTAATATTGCGAAATAATTGACACTGGTATACAATGAATTTAAATTTATTGAACGGATACAATTAAAACAAGTTATAACATCATAATAGTTTAAAATTTTAATTTACTTTTAATCAAAGATATAAAAAAATACAGTCTTGGTTCCTGCAGAGCTTACATCTACAAATCGCCCTATTAAGGTCTACACATTCAACGAAAAAATATAGCCTTCGAAAATTTAACAATAGAATTTATTAAAACAAAGTTGAAGTATGCATAAACAAAAAAGTAATTACATTCATCTCACTGAAAACTAAACCACTGTGTCGGAATAGTTTGTGGAATAGTTAAGTTTGAGTAAAGTTTTTAAGATACTCCACAAAAACGCCCGTTAGCTGCTTGGTTACGCAGGGTAGACCCGCGTTTTTTTTTTACCACAGGCTAACAGGTTCAGATTTAACTAGACCCGTGTTTTTGACCACAGGCTAACAGGTTCAGATTTAACTAGACCCGAGTTTTTGACCACAGGCTAACAGGCTCATATTAAATAAGGCCCCTCCCTACACGATCAGTCAGATTGTCAATCCTAATAGGGCCCCTACACGAATTGTCAGACTGTCTGTATCAATAAAGTAAATATTAATACTGACATTCTGATGATCGGGTAGGGGCAGTACTGATAGACAGACTTAAGAAAATATTGATGTGATCCGACTTTTCTGATAACATCGGTATCAGTCAATCAGTCTCGCAAATGGTGGGAGAGATTAATGCATACTGTCAGTCTAACAGGGCCCCTATTCGATCAGTATTTACAACGAGACCGTACATGGGCAGTCTTCTTCGCGTCATTATTTTTATCAGTCTCAGCTCCTACATGCAACATGCAACAACAAGGATGATAAGAAAAAGGCGTGGGCAGTCTATGTTTGCTACTGAGACTGAAGGAAGTACTGACGAGCGTGCACACACTGTCAGTCTTACTGTTAGTCTCTCCCACCACTTGCAAGACTGATTGACTGATAACCGATGTGATCAGAAAATTCGGAGCACATCAGTATTTTAGTCAGTCCGTCTGTCAGTCCATCAGTACTGCACCTACAGGATCAGCCAGACTATCAGTATTAATCATTACTTTATTAATACTGACAGTCTGACTGATCGTGTAGTGGCCCTATAAGTCGTGGAAGTCGTATAGATACATAATGAATCGCAATAAACCCGCGGTGCATGTTGGGACCACGTGCTTAGTTATCTCCTCTAATACTACGGCGTAGTGTGTATCATCACACATGTCCATTCATCAATGTATCTTTACGACATTGACGACTTTACGACTTTAGAGTATTTAACGTGCACTTTATTAACCATACAAATTATATCAGGCGTTCCCGAGCCACTCCGGTGGTCAAATGAGCCAAGCCAGGCATGTCAAACTCATTTTGTACTGCGAGCCACAAAAGAAAAGTTGTATTTGAGGACCGCATTTAGAAATAAGTAAAATAAGACTTTTTTTTTAGGATTATTTTAAACACAGTGCTGTCTAATATCCGATATTATTGTGTTCACATACGTAAATCCACAGAGTATTCTTAGAATTAAAACCAAACATTTGTTTATAACATGTTATTATAATCATAAATAATTAAACATCAAAATCGAAAAAAATCATGACAAAATTAGAGTCTACGTTATTATTATATTATTATTATTATTATTATTATTATTTATTATTACATACCGTATTATTTTTATTGGAAGTGGAACCTTGGTATTGTTTTCCAAATAGTAAATCTTCAAAATATGGTATGTCTTGAGCTGACATAATTTTCAAAATTGGAGATCTAGGATGATCAGTTAATCTTGACCTTTCTAGAGTTTTGTTATTTTTCACTAAAGAGAACAGTTTTCACATAGTTGTGTGCTCCCGAACATAGCTAGTATACGCGTAGCGAAAGCTAGCAGCACTCTGGAAAACCGACCCGCAGATAAATAGTTGTAAAAACTTGGGATTCCAACTTACTCTTCACTTCCATACAAATATTGTAGTTCTCATTTCTCTTGGAAACAACGATGTTCTTCAAACTATCTATTTTATTTATATACTAGCGGACCCGACAGACGTTGTCCTGCCCGAACGTTGGCTTTTCGTTTGGGCGGCATAATTGATTTCGATAATAAAACAAATACTATGTGATCATCACAATTACAAATTAACAATGAACTTCAATTAGTGAGTAACACAAATATTACAAATTCAGTGTTTGTCAAGACAACATACAAAATAAAACATCTTTTCATTTTTGACATTTCGCCCACAACTCCACAAATATCAGCTGTATCAAAAAACAAACATAACTATGAATTATTCTCAGAAGTTAAATTATTCATGAACTTTTCAGAAGGTTTTAACGGTCAATTATTGATGAACTTAGGATTTTTTTAACGGTCAATTATTAATATTATATTCATTATTATAAATACTGGGGGGTGGTGGTGGGGGTGGGGGTGAAATTTTGAGGTTACATGTTCTGATATGAAAAAAATCTAATTAAAAATAATTCCCCCAAAAAATTCCCTAAAAAATTAAAAAAATCCTAGAACCCGATTGCAGCGCCACCTACCGGGTCCAATTGTGAATCTAAACCATCCACGGACCCATTCAAACACACACAAAAAATTTCACCAAAATCGGTCCAGCCGTTTAGGAGGAGTTCAGTGACATACACACGAACAGAAGAATTATATATATTAAGAAGATACTGGTACTAGACTTAGACATAATGTTTATCATATTATACCGGTTTAACTAAAGACAAATAAAACACAAAACTACATCACTTCAATTCTCCTCATAGACGCTGATCGTAAGTTTTCATTACAATGACGAAGGTAGTATTTCTCAACGGTTTATCCAAAATGTAAACGCTTCTGATTGAAGTGTCACACGTGCAGCGACTGTGGAAAGTTATTAGTCCAAAATTCCAGTGAAAAATATTTATTTTATTTTCTATAATTTTTATTTTTCTTATTTTAACGGCGTTGCCTGCTTGGAGATTTCAAAACTATGTTGCGAGGCGGGTTGCATCTTAACTTGACTCACTAAGCAGTCAAAGCACTATCACACTTAGACGCTAATGTACAAAATAGAAAGAGAGGGTATAAAATGATAAGTTCACCCTGAGAGGGCTCTTGTCTATGTGCTGATAACCTTTTCCCTCTTCCTCTGACGCGTTCATACAGTCACTTTGACATGCCTGTTCTAAGCCCTAATGCGTCGCAATAAGATGGATTCCCAGTGACAGGGAAATTGGGGTTCGAATCTCAGTCGAGGGTGCTGAGGTGTTTTGACGTGAATACGTCTTTAAATTTGCTACCATACGGGGGCAATCCAAAAAACCTAATGATAACAAAATCGGGGAATACAGTTTGGTGTTGTAGTTTCGAATCTTTCCTCTACATCCAAAATTAAATTATACCACTGGATAGCTAAAGGATCAAAGAATTCATTACGATAAGCGAGAACAGTGACGCATCGCGCGCGGTGGAGGGGGAAGCGCCGCCATTTTGAGGTTATTTTGCTGCGTATCGAGATTTGCAATTAGTATAACTTTTGACTCGGAGAAGCTACGATGTTCGTTTAAGTTTAAACGTATTCACGTACAACACACGGCCGTGTCCATGACACAGCCACACCCCATTTTTTTTCCACTAAAGTGTCTTACACTATCTCTCCACGCAAAAGTGGTTATCCTTCCTCTAAATGCAACCTTCCTCATCCCAAACACATTAATGTCATTTGTACAGATGCGCGAAAATCGAACAGGTAGTAAAACCCGGTGACAAAAATCCTACAAATTAGCACAGTGTACTTTATTCTACAACAGACGTGCCAAGCTCGTTTGACCATAAGGTCCACATTAACATTGAAAATAATGAGAGGGTCGCATTTTAAAAAGATCAATATTGTCACCATCTTAAATGGAAAAATCTCAATTTTAAAATCCTTACTAGAGCAAAAATAAAATTAAAATTACATAAAATGTTAGGACGTATCCTATTTTTTTAAAAAATTTTTTACCAAACGTTTGAAACCTTATATTTGCATCAAGAGTCTGAGTGGTTTGAGATCTCGTGTTGAAGTCACGTTCAAAATAAATGACAAATGCGTTTCGGTAAATGTGATAGCTCGGGTGTTTGTTCCTTTTCATGAACGGAAACACGCTTGTGTGCTGACAAATATTGTACATATTTGGTGCGCAAATTTAACCATTTTTGGGGATCAATCTTTGGTGAGTACTGAGTAAAACGTAGCACACCAACCTCACTTGCTAGATTTCACCAAATAATGCCCAACTTCCAAATGTTGTATTCCTACAACGTTTATAAAAAGAAGAATTGGGCCACACTGTATGTTGGTCCATCAAAAGGACCGCGGACCGCACAAAATCATGATTCGGGCCACATGCGGGCCGCACGTTTGACCTGCCTGACATACACACCACCCAGCCGTTAATTCATCACTGTGAAAGGTGAAGCAACAATTTCACCAATGATAAATAAATTTTTTACTTTCCGAGAAAGAGGCGCTAGCAACTAAGATAATTCGATAATATTATTGTTTTTGAAACATATTGCATGTGTCCAATGGACGGACGGGTAAAAAAGGGCGCCCACCCCGCGTTCCTTGGCTAGTTTTAATGATTAGTTATTCGTATTGAGATTATTAATGTGCATTTTGTATACTCAGGTTGCTGTCACAGTAGCACGAATTAGCAATAAGCTTAACCCAGGACAACAGGACTAATAAATATCCTTAGAACTAGAAATTGACAGCCCGGGTGGCAAAACGAACAAACAAAACTAGCATTAAGAATTTACTATCTGGGTAACAAAACAAACAAAACTAGCACTAGGAACTTAATAACTGGGTAACAAATCGAATAAACAAAACTGGCACTAAGAATTGACTACCTGGGTAGCAGAACTAATAAACAAAACTAGCACTAAGAATTTACTATCTTGGTAAAAAACAAACAAACAAAACTGGCAATAAGAATTTATTACTTGGGTAACAAAACGAACAAACAAAACTATCACTAGGAATTTACTACCTGGGTTACAAAACAAACACAAAACTGGCACTAATTGGCACCTCCTTTTAACATCAAGCGTGTCACCGAGTAGTCACGTGTCCAGTGGACTGAGCTCATTAAGTTGTAAACACGAGCAGCCCCACGTGGCACATTAATATGTCAAGTGGTCTAGGTTTAGTAGTCCAAGGTTTCACTCCAGAGATATCAAGATGGACCCAATCAAGTGTTTCGTTACAGTTACTAGGACATAGCGGACACAGGTGAATAGAACATTCAAGGGATTCGTTACAGTTATTAGGACAAAGCGGACCCAGCTGAGTAGTCTCGCTGGCCCTACCACCCCAATTTGACCTTTGACCCAGATCTGGAGATAGTTAATTGACCCTGGGTATTCAATAATCGCAGTACACGGAGATACAGAGAGTTCATTAAGCAATTGTATTTGTGTTACTAATGTATGTAGTTTGTACCATTTTGTGTAATTTTTGGAAATAAAGAATTGGGTGAAAGCCCGGGTAACCCTTCTCGCTTTTCCGGCGTAGTCCTCCGGACCTTCCATTGCTAAAACCCCTCGCCGCGAGGGTATAAAAGCGATGGGAGGCCTGGATCGGGACTTAGTCGGAGAGCGGGAAGGGTCCCAACAACATTTTTCATGCCGAAGAAGGACCTAGTATTGAGAATCCAACTTGATACAAAGACCAAGAAGTCTACCGCCGAGCCGAGAGGAGCTCCATACACCCTGGACCCTCACCAAGAGCTGCCGTCAGAACCTGACTCGATCATCACCGATAGTGAGGATCCATCACCGGAACGAACCCCCCATCAAGTCGGACAGCGAAGCTCGGACAAGCTTCGACTCCCCGTCAAGCTTGCCAACGCCGGAGCTACTATCGCGTCCCGACTTCGGGTACTTGACACGTCTAGCGAGCCAAGCGCCCAGAACGACCTACGAACTCCGCCACCCCAAGGAGGCACTGATGAACCAATAAATGTCAGTGATTTTCTTATTTTTATAAAATCAAATAATCTACAAAGAGCATATTTTCAAGTGGTAAAACTGTGTGAACTTATTGTAACCATCCCGACAACAAGTGCTTCCGTTGAGAGAAGTTTCTCAGCATTAAAAAGAATAAAAAATTATGCACGCAATTCACAAGGCCAAGAGAGGCTCACAGACTTGTCAGTGCTATCCATTGAAAAAGGTCTTCTACAACAACTAAGGCAAAATCCGCAGTTTTACGATCTCGTGATTGAGGAATTTGCTATGGAGAATAGAAGAACCCAGCTTAATTACAAATAAGGTAAGTACCTTAATATATTTAACATAAAATTTAATCTTCACATTTAAAAAATCTTGATAGCTTACCCTATAAAAATATCCACCACACGCCACTGAATACCTGACATATGCCAATAGCTGTGCGAAGTCTGTAATGTCAGTCGATTCATCCAGCAGAATTGCAAATTTCGAACTTGCTTTAATTCTTTCAATAAGTTGCTCACACTGGTCATTGCTAATTTCTAAAATACGTCTACCCAAAGTATCATTTGACAGTGGAATTTTTTTAAATTCGTCTGCATATTTTTTCCCGTGAATAATTTCATTCAGTCTAGTTGCCACCGGCAACACAAGATCTTCGGCAATGGTGCATGGTTTCTTAGAGTTTGCAATTAAATTAGAGGCTTCATAAGATGCTCCTAAGTACTTTTTAATGACCAGTACATGAGTTTCAAGAGATTGTTTTTGTTTTTTCTATAATTCTAATAGCCTTTCTAAAAACTGTACAAGCTTATTGGAACGGGAAGCATGCTTTGTGTGTAGATGTCTTTTTAATTTTGCAGGTTTGAGACTTTCACTCGCCAATCATTCATTAGAAATCAAGCAGATAGATCTGTCTTCAATATTTGTTGAAATAAAAGTAAATCCATATTGCAAAAATGTTTCATTGTATTTCCTTTTTTTTTTGCGCGCAAAGAGAAATATCTTCAGTTTTATATATCTGCACATTCTTGTTAGTGCTGGATGATCCCGGTTCTACAGGATCGATGGCTTCAGTATTTTCTGCTGTCTTAGTTATAATATTTAGCACCGCGTCTTACTATCCGTTCGGGTTATACGCTTAAGTACTAATTACGTTAATAGATTAGGAATTGGGAGGTTTGAATTTAGAGGAAGTGAACCCGCATTTGCGTGGAGGGAGAGTGGAAAACCATTTAGGAAAACCACCCTCAGTTCACCCGACAGAGATTCGAACCTCGATCTCCCCGTCCTCGGCGGTCGAGCTCAACACGACTGGCGCGTTAGCCAACTACGCCACCAAGGCGGGTTGCTGTCTTAGTCTTTGACAAATTTAACCACTTATCCATGGGTAAGATAATTTCAATTTTATTGCAATTTGTCTTTGAAATGATGGTAGCCAATAACTGTTAACAGTTAATTATTTGCTCGTCCAGTACATCTTTGTACGACAGAGATAATAGAAGAACTAAACAACTTAACACTGTACAAGCAACATTGAAAAACTTAACAAATGAACACTGTGAAATTAACACTGATCAACTGAACACTTTGCAACTAACACTGAACAACTGAACACTCTACAACTAACACTGAACAGTGAACAACTAGCAAGAGCTCCAAACACGATGGATCACAAACTGCTAATAAGGCCTTCCGCACCAGGTGAAACTATTTAGTGACACGAGTTGGTGAACTGTTGTGGAACTCTCAACTGGTTAGTACCGATGATGAGGTTTGAAATCTACCTGCTAGTATCTCTGTCTCACTTGCAAGGTACAAGCCGCAAAGAATGAATCACGATAGAAAGTGCTTTAAAACCTTTTGTATAAAATATCCTTGGCCAGCAAAAAGCCCCCCCTCCCTTTCCACAAGACAAGACAATCCCTTGCCTGTCACCAAGCCTGTACAAAGGACCTGTTGTCTGCTACCCAGCTTAAAATTGGTAAGTTATTAGTATTACTGTAATGTTGAGGCAACAGTGTGGCCTAAAGCCCCAACAAGCAATGTCACCACTGTGCTCAAAAACGAAGGATTAGATTAGTTACATGTTATTTATGTGTTTTTTTTGTTTTTGTTTTTCAAATGTCCTGTGACCCCCAATACTATTTACGCAACCCCCAGAGGGGTCGCGACCCCTAGGTTGAGAAGCCCTGTTATAGAGTACGCGTGCCATAGGTTGACATTTCTGGCATTCACCAATTATCATAATATGCTTTCTCTTTGGTGACAAGTACAGTAGCCCCATGGCTTCTTTGGTGCTGACTGACAGTTCACAGCTGACTTCTGACAGTCAACATTTAGGTATATACCTAAATGTTGACTGTCAGAAGTGACAGCTGCTAAACACATGTTTTTTTGCAGATCATATGGTTCGGCGTAGGGATACATAATTTGGTCCGGTAGCTTTTCAAAGCCGTCAGCACCAAAGAAGCCATGGGGCTACTGTAGGGGAGCATAAGTTGACTTTTGGCGACACAGGCTTATTGAGGAACTGATAAATAAGAATTTGTGAGACACCCGTATCGGTGAGTACACGGACTAGGTGTCAATCTCATCTGGTCTGGTTTGCCAGTGACTAGGAGGCTGGGACTAATTCCAACCGGGTGTACTGAGGTGTTTTTTTCTTAAATGACTTTACACTCTCCCTCTACTTCCTCTAAATTCTACCTTTCCATCCTTACCACATTGGTGTAAATAGGGCTGAGGAAGGTGGCACCCATATTTGCAAGGAGGGAAAGTGGGACACCATCAAAGGGGGTAAAAACATCAGTATGTCTGACACAGATTCGAAACACTGCCTCCCCGTCACCGGCAAACATGACTAAAAACTGACGCCAGTTGGCCCATTTCAGAGCCAAACTATCTCACGGAAGGAGAAAAGCTAAGAAGAGTGAATTCAGGGTAAATAAACCGGAAGGAGAGGAATGGTTTGAAAAAGATCATGCTAACACTTGGCAAGTAAGAAGCTGGTATTGTTGAATGTCTAACAATCCAACACATGTTGTAATGTACTAACAGAGTAAGTTAGTTGTTTGATCAAGCAATCCTCGCCACACACCATCCTTTCCCCTTTCCTAGGGAGAGTGCTGAGGGCAAAGTTCCTGTGACTTTTGATAAACAGTGAATTAATTAGTCCAAACAAAGATGTAATACCTTATCAAGTGCCAGAATAATGTAACACAGGTCCTGTTACCTGGGTAGTAGTTTCTCAGGTGCCAGACTAATGTAACACAGGTCCTGTTACCTGGGTAGTAGTTTCTCAGGTGTCATACCAATGTAACACAGGTCCTGTTACCTGGGTAGTAGTTTCGCAGGTGCCAAGCTAAAGTAACACAAGTCCCGTTACCTGGGTAGTAGTTTCTCAGGTGCCAGAATAATGTAACACAGGTCATGTTACCTGGGTATTAGTTTCTCAAGTGCCAGAATAATGTAACACAGGTCCTGTTACCGGGGTAGTAGTTTCTCAAGTGCCAGAATAATGTAACACAGGTCCTGTTACCTGGGTATTAGTTTCTCAGGTACCAGACTAATGTAACACAGGTCATGTTACCTGGGTAGTAGTTTCGCAGGTGCCAAGCTAAAGTAACACAAGTCCCGTTACCTGGGTAGTAGTTTCTCAGGTGCCAGAATAATGTAACACAGGCTATGTTACCCGGGTAGTAGTTTTCTCAAGTGCCAGAATAATGTAACACAGGTCCTGTTACCTGGGTAGTAGTTTCTCAGGTGCCAGAATAATGTAACACAGGTCCTGTTACCTGGGTAGTAGTTTCTCAGGTGTCATACCAATGTAACACAGGTCCTGTTACCTGGGTAGTAGTTTCTCAGGTGCCAGACTAATGTAACACAGGTCATGTTACCTGGGTAGTAGTTTCCCAGGTGCCAGAATAATGTAACACAGGTCATGTTACCTGGGTAGTAGTTTCTCAGGTGCCAGACTAATGTAACACAATTCCTGTTACCTGGGTAGTAGTTTCTCAAATACCAGAATAATGTAACACAGGTCCCGTTACCTGGGTAGTAGTTTCTCAGGTGCCAGAATAATGCAACACAGGTCCTGTTAACTGGGTAGTAGTTTCTCAGGTGCCAGACTAATGTAACACAAGTCCTGTTACCTTGGTAGTAGTTTCCCAGGTGTCAGAATGATGTAACACAAGTCCTGTTACCTTAGTAGCAGTTTCTTTGGTGGTAGTAGTTTCTCAGGTGCCAGAATGATGTAACACAAGTCCTGTTACCTGGGTAGTAGTTTCTCAGGTGCCAGAATAATGTAACATATGTCCTGTCACCCAGGTAGTAGTTTCTTTGGTGCCAGAATAATGTAACACAGGTCCTGTTACCTGGGTAGTAGTTTCTCAGGTGCCAGAATCATGTAACACAAGTCCTGTTGCCTTGGTAGTAGTTTCTTAGGTGCCAGAATCATGTAACACAAGTCCTGTTACCTGGGTAGTAGTTTCTCAGGTGCCAGAATAATGAAACACAGGTCATTTTAGCCGAATAGTAGTTTTTATGGTGCCAGAATAAATGACAAGTCATGTTATCCAAATTGTAGTTTCTTTGGGGCCAACAGGCGAGAGTTTGACATCTAAAACTGAAAACTAATTCCGAGCGATAACGTTCTCTAAGAGTGAGTGTGGGTGAGCGGTGAGGATTCCGGCCAGGTGTGTGGAGTAGATGCACGTTCTCACCTTGGTGTACCGGAATCTGACCTCGGTTGACGCTAGGAGCGCTGCTTGGAATAGCCCCATTAACCTCGTTACACCCCCTCCTGTTCCTCCTCGAGGCCGGGGATGAGAGAAAATAAATCAAACGGGAACATAAGTCTGTTGAGAGTGACTTTTAAAGGCGTCTTTAAAACTCCTCTTGTGAGATGACTCAATAGTTTCCTCTCGTAAGATGGATCAGTAGCTCCTCCAGCAATATGGCTCGGTCGCTCCTCTCGTGAGATGACTCTTAGCTTATATCGTGAGATGGCTTTGTAGTTCCTTTCATGAGATGGGCCAATAGTTCCTCTCTTAAGATGGATCAGTAGCTCCTCTAGCAATATGGCTCAATCGCTCCTCTCGTGAGATGGATCTGTAGTTCCTTTCATGAGATGGGTCAATAGTTCCTCTCGTAAGATGGATCAGTAGGCCTAGATCCTCTCTTGTTTTTAATTAGTAACTCCTCCATTGAGGGAGAACTTTAACTCCTCTCGTGAAACATATAAGTATCTCATTTCGTGTGATGGATCAGTATCTCTTCTATTGGGATGGTTCAATAGCTCCTCTCATGAAATGGTTCAGTAGCTTTTCTCATCAGATGACTCAGTAACGTGGGACGCACTAAGACACTACAAATCTCCTCCATAAGTCTGACTCGTCCTACGTCTATACCTGTCAGTCTCTTACATCAGTAAACTTCTTCATACGTCTATGCTTGTTTTCGGTGTGCCCAGCAGAGCTGCCACTACCTTGGCTTGTCTCGCGCTGGTTGGCAATTTCTTCACTTCATTGCAGCCAAGGTCGGCCTCCTTTTTGCAGTCTCTTTATTCCATTTATCCAACATCGAGATCTACACTAGTATTGTACAGAGTGTCCTGTACAGTGACACGTTATGGAACGAGGGGCTACACTAATATGCAACAGAGAGTACCTTATGCAGGTGGCATGTTATACCAAGAGGGTCTACTACTCTAATATGCAACAGAGAGTACCTTATGCAGGTGGCATGTTATACCAAGAGGGTCTACTACTCTAATATGCAACAGAGATTACCTCGTGCAGGTGGCATGTTATACCAAGAGGGTCTACTACACTAATATGCAACAGAGATTACCTCGTGCAGGTGGCATGTTATACCAAGAGGGTCTACTACTCTAATATGCAACAGAGATTACCTCGTGCAGGTGGCATGTTATACCAAGAGGGTCTACTACACTAATATGCAACAGAGATTACCTCGTGCAGGTGGCATGTTATACCAAGAGGGTCTACTACTCTAATATGCAACAGAGATTACCTCGTGCAGGTGGCATGTTATACCAAGAGGGTCTACTACACTAATATGCAACAGAGATTACCTCGTGCAGGTGGCATGTTATACCAAGAGGGTCTACTACACTAATATGCAACAGAGATTACCTCGTGCAGGTGGCATGTTATACCAAGAGGGTCTACTACACTAATATGCAACAGAGATTTCCTCGTGCAGGTGGCATGTTATACCAGGAGGGGGCTTCAGGACATACAGTGGATGGACTTAATCAAAACATTATCCGAACGAATAGTAGGTCTACTTCTTTAGAATGGTTACTTTCTAAAACTGGACCGTTAATTCAGAAGTTAAACACGATCTACAGAGCCACTATATATCTCCATTGGAACGTTTACTAGGTAAGATTTTTAGCAACAAGAGATTCATATACTTCTGTGATGTACCTGTTTCGAATCTCCATACAAGCAATTTACACAATTGTACCAGAAGTTTGTGATGCTATAATACCAGTTATTTAAGTCTCATTACTCAACTCCACCCACGAATCGTGTTTTTTTATAACGATCTTTATATCGTGGATTCCAGAAACATGAACGATATTATCAAACGAGAAGTGACAAAAAGCTACGGAAACAAGCTGTCCACACCGAACCAACAACAGTTCCGAGAACAAAAATGTTTACATGCCTTCCTAAATTTACTTTGATCTTTACCGCTACTTTTAGAAAAAAGCAATTTATAGAAACTTTAGTTTCTGTTACCGTAAACAATAAGGAACAATGAGAAACACACAGGAACAAGCAACATCAACACAATGTTCCTCTATGTTT
This sequence comes from Timema podura, assembly GCA_033556935.1. Taxonomy (NCBI): domain Eukaryota; kingdom Metazoa; phylum Arthropoda; class Insecta; order Phasmatodea; family Timematidae; genus Timema; species Timema podura. The sequence goes on along the minus strand of JAVRXN010000003.1, from coordinate 21,387,791 downwards.
TCTTTTGGTGTGGACTTAGCTTTTAAGACGCTAAGCACAAATAGATAAAGTCGCCTTGAAAGGTTTATTTTGGTGTTTTTCCACATCCTGAGGTCGCCAGTTTCTGATGCAAGTTCCCCCGCGGTAGCCATCATCTCATCCTGGTGTTCAACTGACGCTGAGAGAGGTCACATATCTTCTGATGGTGAGGTTATCTGCAGTTACCCCCCATAGAACACGGGTCACAAACTTTTAGAGCAATCACAGTATTGTGTGTGAGGAAAACACACTGAAACTTTCACCACACACGGCCGGACAAGTAAACACAACAACAAAATCTTGCTAGCATCACTCGCGTCGCTTCATTTAGCAACGGCGTGAAAAGTTGACCAACATCCCAATGTTTTCATGGCATCAATGAGAACATTCAGCCCCAACTTGATTTTTATTTTAGATGTGATAACTCAGGCTTGTCTCAAACTCAAGACGTCGGATCCTCTTCGTTTCAGTCCTACAAAAATATAGTCACCAGGCCCACCTGGCCAGTTAATTTCTGTCTATTTATTTTATATAATTATTAGCTGATTATTTTTGAAAAAAAATACTCGCGAAGCGATTTTTAGACAAAAGTTTGTTTTAGCTTCAAAAAGTTTTTAAAATTGAAGAGTAATAATACTTGGCCATAATAAATATCATGTTCAGAGAAGTCGAATTTTTTGAAGATAGTAAAACAACGTGAAAGCCTTAATGTAATGTATTAATATACATTTTCGGATTAAATTCTAGATATATTTGGTTCCTTGTTTACTGGCGACCAGTTAAACTTCTTGGTTACAATTTTTTTTAAATATATATATACTTCTGCGATTCTTCGCCACCTAACAACTAAGAATTTATAATAATATAATAATGTTCACTCGATTAGAACGGGGAACTTCATCGTGCTTTTCATAGAGTGAACCAACTCTGCTGGTAGAAATACTCTAGAAGGGTGTCCTACATCGTTCAAAGATGGCACCATAGTTCTAAAGTTAGCTTGAATAAATGCCCTATTAGAAGCTGTTACAGCTTGTCATGCCTATTAATAGGGAGCGGACAATCAATCTTCCAATAAACCTCCTTCCACCCTTGTGTCTGGTGAGCCCCGCCGCCTGTTGTCTGCATGTGCGGGGGAACAGGAAGCGACCAATAACGCGGAATGTCGGCGATTAGGAGAAATACCTCTGTCTTTAACCCTCGAATTGGAGCTCCCTAGATAATCTTTGTGTGATGTCCCTCCATAAATACCAGAAATACAGGTTATTCCTAGACCTTGGGATTTATGTACAAATAATAATAGTAGGGTGATTGTGAGATGAAATGGAGGACCTATAGTTTAACGTGGAATCCGAACCACGGTGGAGGCTTGGCATTTCACACATTTACAAGTTGTGTTTAATACACGTCTCGTCAGAGGTGAAGGAAGGGTTTGGCAATCAGATAAATCTGTGCCGGGACCAAGGATAGAACTCCGGACCCCAGCACAGACGTCAGACACCTTACTCTTACACCTAATTTCATAGCTGAGGGAACTGCAGGTCTTATGGGGAAATATTAATCTTCACACACACTCTCTTTCTCTCTCTCTTTCTCTCTCTCTCTTTGTGTTACCGGTTGCCAAACTTTCTAGTATTCGGTTGTTGGGAAGTGAGGTGGGAGTGTTTACTTGGAAATCCCTCATTGTAAACTATGCAGCATGGAGAGGTTGGGGGTTCAATTGACAGGCAAAAACATTTCCTATTAGTGTACAGTCTTTTATAGAAACATTAACTATTTCCACAATCTTATTTTTTTCAAGATTGAAGTTTATTAACTTTTTCTATTCCCCACGTAATTATTCTTAAAACTATTTTATGTATAAAGCTTTTTTCCTCATAATTAATTTACAAACAAATATATTACAACATGCATTTTATGCTAAATGCTATAAATTACATCTTACTCGTTCTTAATCAGAAAATTAGGAAGGTCACTATTAATATCAATCAAAGCTTTAATTTTCTCTATGGTAGGTAATTCATTGTTACGGTAAAGTGAATGTACCATTCTGCGAATTTCTGTTTCAGTAAAAGTGTCATATTTATCCAAACGCTTCATTTGAGTGCAGTTATTTCCTTTTTTTATTGGTGTCAGTAACGTTCTCTTAGTTTTGAATTCTTGTTTAATAGAGATTACTAACTTACAAGACACACCTGTAGCTTCTGCCGTCTGCATTGCCACTTGATTTACTGAACAAGTTTCGTCTTAATGAAAATAGATGTAGACTCTCTATAACACCATTGCCCTTTCTTTACTACTTGATATTTTCCTCTTGGAATGTAATTGTTTGTAACAAGCCAGAGATTCCATAATTTGTGTTATATTTTAACTGTTAACAATACACTAATATTTAAATAAATATATTAATATGCACATAAAACTATAATTCCACAACCTTACGGCAAAAATACAAAGCACAAAATCAACATATACAGATACACACAAAATCTTAACGTGATCAATAACAAATAGACTACTGTAACTTTACGACTGTGCTGAAGGAAGAAGCACCAATTACTGGCAACAACGGCAGCCCAGCGTTGCCAAATTTGATATGTATTCGAAGGAAGACTGATTACGGAAAACAAAAGAATGACAACGCTGTTGCTCAATAGTAAGCATGCAGCATTGAAATTAGGTGTAGACCACCAGGTCACCTTATGTACAAATAATAAATGCTAGGTTAATACTGTAAGAGACTTAGGTTAACATGATAAAAACGTCAGTTTTACCATTTTATTTAATTCTTCATGCATGTGTTGCCGTTTCAGTTGCAGTTTCTTGAATTTGCTCCTCTGCAATTTTGTCTTGGGATGGAATCAGGATGTTTAGCAGCTAGGAGGGAACCAAAGCTCAGCCATAAATTCTTCCATCGCGGGCCACTAGTCGTCAAGGTCACCAATGTACAGTCTTGTTGAGTAATATCAATCAAATTGATCAAGAGCACGAAGCCAGTTGCCCAAACAGTTCAGCGAGAAAGTTGATCATGTGTGAGAGAGAGACAGTCTCATGGCGCCAGTCTTGGTGACGTCGCTTTACTGCTCTATTCCTCCGAGACACGTGCTACCGTCAAGTGTAACTTTCCATTCAATGACAACTAAGGTTGTAAACTCGAGCTATCATAACGCAACTACCGGGGAACCAAGTTTACCTTAAAGCAGACTTCTTAACATGAAGGACCGAAGTGTGAATCTCGTCCGGGTGTACTGAGGTATTTTAATTCCCCATTCCAACCAGATTACTTGGTCTGAGGATAAATATGACGGGTTTTTAATTCCTTGCGAATATACCTCTCCACCAGGATAACTAGCGTTTTTCAACCTTAGGAAATGTTTCTCTGACGGTTACTTATAGCTCATTCACCATAGGAATGGTGGTAACTGATAGCCAGCAGACGATGTAAAATCGGTTGAAAGAAAGACGTAATTAGAAACAAATTGTTTGTTGTGGAAGTTTTGACTGAAAAAAAAAGTGACAAAAATCAATTTATTATAGCCCTGAAAATTACATGGTTTGGCGAATGGATACAGGAGAGTAAATCTGGTAACTTTTGTTAGCTGTCAGTTACCACCACTCCTATGACGAATGGACTATATATTTTATGTTTCTCTTTCTCTTCCCTCCCAACCAACAGGCGACCTTGAAGGAAGGAATGAACATTTTTTTATATTGCGACCCTCTATGCCCTTTGCCACACAAGCGCATTCTAGCGGTAAGATATGAAATACATTTTTAGATTGAAAATTGGCCCTAAAGACTTTTTTAATTTGCTAGCGTGTTCTCTGAATATACAGATATTCAACGCAACTGTTTCTTCGTATCCAAGATATATATATATATATATATATATATATATGTTTAAGGGGTGGGGGAGGAGGAAAGTTGTGTTAAGACTGAAAAAAATATAAACGTGGCTGGGAGTCAAATAGATTCAAATAAAACAATCTCCAATATGTTTAGATTACATTTATATTTAAAAACAAACAATTAACACAGCCTATCGAACAACAAAAAGTGTTGGCGTCATTATTTTACTTCTCAAATTATCTCCTACTTAAGTCAACAACCCAAAGATTGATTTGATTTGGTTTCTATCAATCCGGAGCTGGGCACGCACTCATCTCTTCGGCTGGTTAGTGCCGCCTGCACCATCTGGTGTAAATCCCATGTACCATGGGAGTTCAGGAAGTGTGGTGGTTCCCCGTTGCCTTCCACCCTGAATTTCTATGAGCGAGTGCGAAAGGGCTCACCAATTTTGCCAGGAAAGGTATTTTCACACACCTTCCAGGGTTCTTTTTCACGCCACAATCGACATGGGACCGACGGCTTTACTTTCCCTACGAAAGAAGTTGTGCTACGAATTTTTATCGCTAAATAAAAATCCGTCGACCTTGTCTGGGTTTGAACCCACGACCATTGGGTCCTGAGAAGAGCACTTTACCTGAAGACCACCGAGATCAACTCTTGAAATATATAGAAGCAAACTGGAATCACCGTGTAAACTGACGACACCCCTTGAAACCTCATTGGTGACAGATTTACTTCATTAACAATACCTAGTGAGAGCCCTTCCACCTTGGATAGGGAACGAGACGCGATCACAGTGAAGAGAAGGAGGGTATTGTCCTCTCTTAATACGTCCTATTTGAACACGTAACTACACCATGCACAGATCGATTGAGGTTATCTCTCGTCTGGCTGGTCAGACACCAGACAGCATCCGAGGTGGGAGTGCTACTCATGCACATTAGTAACAAATAACAAAGTGATGAGGATACATTTCACCGACCAGGAATGTGTGACAAGCGGGGTATCCGGTGAGAGCTCGTCCCTACGGTAGGGTGATTACAAGTCTAGGTTCGATTCCCAGTTGTACTGAAGAAAATATTTACTCTTTGAATTGGGAGTGCATCCTTCTAGCTACAATAGCCTCATGGCTTCTTTGGTGCTGAGTGACAGCTCACAGCTGAGAGATGACGGCTTTGAAAAGTTACCAGACCAAATTATGTATCCCTACGCCGAACCATATGATCTGCAAAAACATGTGTTTAGAGCTGTCACTTCTGACAATCAAAATTTAGGTATATACCTAATTGTTGACTGTCAAAAGTCAGCTGTGAACTGTCAGTCAGCACCAAAGAAGCCACGGGGCTACTGTAGGTGCTAAAAGTGAAGTTTGTTTGTGTAAGTCGTGTTCTGATAGTATGAGGTGAGAAAGCGCGCGTTAAATGCTCTATTCTCAAGCCCAAGCTCATACTTTGATCCCCTGCCACACACACGCGCGTCTGTGTTGCAAACACATGATGCGGAGTCTTATATCTGTGCAACTTAGCGATGACAATCCAGTACTTCCCCGCGAGACATTACATCATATCAGGTGCGAGGGGCCCTGTTTCCATCCCAGGTACTAAGGACCCTCGTTCCATCTTGGGTGCCAAAAAAATCCAATTTTTTATAACATAAAATTTTCGGGCAAATTACAATTAGATGGGTGACCTGGTGGTCTAGGGGTAAGGTGTCAGACTTCTGTGCTGAGGGTCCGGGGTTCAATCCTCGGGTCCCGGCACAGATTTATCTGATTGCCAAACCATTCCTTCACCTCTAACAATATGTGTATTAATCACAACTTGTGAATGTGAGGAATGCCAGGCCTCTACCGTGGTTCGGATTCCACGTTAAACTGTAGGTCCTCCATTTCATCTCACAATCACCCTACCATTGCACGTAAGTGCGTATAACCCGAACGGGTAGTAAGACGCGGTGCTAATAATAATAATAATAATAATAATAATAATAATAATAATAATAATAATAATAATAATACTTATAATTTCAATTTCAATTTCCTTTATTATATTGCCGACCAACAGTCGTAAGACCTATAACAGGCCAGCACTGAAAAGCACACAAGTACATACCCTACAATACATACATTTACATAAGAAAACATGATAGACAAAAAATGGCCAAATAATGCCATATACCGATAAACAACCACGAGACAAAAAAGTAGTTAATAATGATAAGAATAAAAAGTAACATTAAAAATAAATAACCAAATAGTGGTTAAAAGCAGTAACATTATGCAAAAAATATATCAGAATATTGTAAACTTAAACAATGTAAACTTAAATAGTATTAAATAATATAGGCAGAACCTCTACAAGATAAATTATTGATATGGGATATCCTTAAATAACTCTCTGAGTTTAGCTTTCCTTTTATGGTAAAAGTCGAATTCAACAAATCTAGAATTGGCACTATGGATACAACGACCTATAGGGCTTACCTTATAAGAGCTATTGAGAAAAAATACTTTTTGATTACGAGAAGCCCGAGAAGGGATAAGAACGCCTACATGATCAAGGGCAAATTTGCAAGAAATTATGTTATTGAAAATATTAAAAACAAAAAGGGCATCACAATAAAGTCTACGCGAGAAGAGAGTTTGGAGCCCTAATAGGTTTCGAATTCTATCATAATCATAATAAATCCGGTTACTAAAGTATTTATCATAGCATGCAGCAACAAATTTTCGTTGAACGTTTTCCAACCTAAGAGAGTCAGTTAAGGTAATGGAATTCCAAGCAACAGTAACATTCTAACTTAGATCTAACCAGGGCATAATACAGACATAAAAAACAGTCAACTTTCTTAAATGATGAAGTAATAAATTTAATAAGCCCAAGTAGTTTCAATGATTGGGAAATGACATGGTCAACATGATAGTGGAAATAAAGTTTGTTATCCAGGAGGACACCAAGATCATTAATACAAAGGGTGCGAACTATGTTATCACTGCCCAATTTATAAGTAAAAAAGAAAGGATTAGTTTTCATAGTGAAAGATATAGATTTGGTCTTAGATTTATTGATAGACATTCCATTTTCCAAAGACCATTGTAGAATACCATTTACATCATTTTGTAAATCTATACAATCTGCAATTGATTTGATAGTTTTAAATAATTTTACATCATCAGCAAAGAGTAAATAACTAGAAGAGTTCAAATATTTACCAATGTCATCAATAAACACATTAAAGAGAAGAGGTATGCCACAGGGTGCTAAAAATGTATTTGAGCTGTGTGAATCAATTTTAATAATTTACATATGAATGAGAAAGTCCAAAATTACCAAGTTTAGAGATAATAATATTATGCTGACATAAGTCAAATGCCTTACTTTGGTCAAAATAAATAGCATCAACCTGACCTTGGGCAGAGACTTGAGGGGCAACATGCCCAAGAAATTCTACTAAATTAGTTACAGTAGATTTATTTTTTATAAAGCCATGTTGATTATCTGAAAATTTATTTTTAAGGTGGTGAAAAGTATGTTCATGTATGATTTTCTCGAATACTTTGGAGAAAGTGTTTAAGAGAGAAATTGGTCTATAATTACAAGCATTTGTTTTTACCCCCTTTTTATAGATAGGTATGACAACAGATTGTTTCCATGTACGAGGAAAAGTTTCATTTGACAGGCTAATGTTAAAGATATAGGCTAACAAAGGGCTGAAAATGCCTTTAACAATAAAACTTGGAATTCCATCTGTCCCGGCACATCTAGAAGAACTCAATTTTTTAATAGCATTAGCAACATCCAAGGGTGTAATGTGGCATGGATACAAGGGCGCGCTAGTTTCAATAACGGGGCAGGGTAAAACAGGAATAGCTGAATTATAAACGGAATGAAAGTAGGTCCCAAACTCATTAGCAATTAATAAAGGATCTGCTATAGATTTGCCATCAATTTCAAGGTTGGATGGGAAAACTTTATTCGTACGATTATTTTTAACAAATTTCCAAAAATCTTTAGGTTTGCATTTAATACTATTTTCAATTGAGTTCATCCAATTGGCTCTGTCTATAATCAAAGTAGTTTTAACTAATTTACGAAAGTGAGAAAAATGTGAATAGAATACACTATTATTTGTTATTTTAAACTTTTTGAAAAAATGTTTTTTTTTCCTAATATAGTATTTAAGTGTAGAAGAAAACCAATAAGGATATTTAGATGAATTAAGAATATTAATTTGAGGAATATGCGTTTTAATTTTCCTTTGGACTAAATTGGTAAAATTATCTACAGCCAAATTAACATCCGTAGTAGAATAAACACAAGACCAATCAGCAGTAGCCAGGTCATTGTAGAGATTAAGGTAGTCACCGTGTGCATAGTCAATATATGTTTTAGAGGTGTCATTAATTTTAGTCGCAATAGGTACATCTAGTGAAATCAATAAGGGTGAATGAGCTAAATCAATATTGACTAGTGATTGAGAGCTTTGAGTAATAGAGGGGTGGTGAAAATTAGCAAAAACGAGGTCAAGGAGGTTAGTGTCGTTATCAGCTTCATTGAGTTGTTCTAATCCCAATATATTAGTCGAAGCGAGAAGTTGAGTAGCTTTTAATTTAATGTAGAAATGCGAAATGTTCTGAGAATGATGATAATTCCAATCAATTTTGGGGCAGTTAAAATCTCCGAGTAGTATTATTCTATAGGGGTAGCTAGCCAACACACCTTCAAGAAATATAAAGTAATTGTTAAATGCTTCGACTGTTATTTGGGGAGCAAGATATATGTTCCCAATTAACAGTTTTTGGCGATCAAATGTTGGGATCTCAATCCAGACACATTCCATAATAATAATAATAATAATAATAATAATAATAATAATAATAATAATAATAATAATAATAATAATAATAATAATAATAATAATAATAATAATAATAAGTTCAGTGTGTGCTCCTCAAATCAAATGTGCTACGTCCTCAAATCTAACATCTTGCTATGTCAACAATGTCATTCATGTCTTGAATTAGAAAACTCGTGTTCAGGATCAAAATCATCAGAATCAGAAACTTCAGGCCAAATATTGTTCCAAACTCCCTTCATACAGGTGTGTTCCTAAATTATACCCCTGCGTCCTCCAATGTTGTCAATACCACCCCCACCCACCTCGGTGGCGTAGTTGGCTAACGCGCTAGTCGTGTTTAGCTCGACCGCCGAGGACGGGGAGATCGAGGTTCGATTCTCGGTCGGGTGAACTGGGGGTGGTTTTCCCTAAATGGTTTTCCACTCTCCCTCCACGCAAATGCGGGTTCACTTCCTCTAAATTCAACCCTCCCAATTCTTAATCCATTAGCGTAATTAGTACTTAAGCGTATAACCCGAACGGATAGTAAGACGCGGTGCTAAATATATATAATACCACCCCCCTAACACCAAACTGAGATCTCTGTCCTCACTGGAATGTGTGCGCACAAGGTCACTCCACCAACGCACAGGGTGACTGCGAAATTACAGCCGACCAAACATTATGTTTTTTATTTGGTTAAATCGCGTTATAGCGAAAACGCGTAAAGTGAGATCGCGTATAACAAGGGATACCTGTATTTAATGGTCCCATTGTGCATTTTTCCCATTTATCTTAGTCATGCCAAACATTAGAATTAATACACACAAAACAAACTAAGAAAAATTATATCTGAAGCGGCTCGACTAAAAATTATGAAGCAATGAAAATTAAAGTAGTTTTCCATACACCTTTGCCTTATATTCGCTACTAGCTATAAAACCACTAACTATTTTTGCAATTTCAATTTTTATGAACCTCTCAGGATGTGCAATAAGCAGACACAGGTGATTTAGTCTACGTTGCCTCATCGTGGAGAAAAGATAGATTTTTATTTGTACAAGCATTGAAAACTTCTTTCTGCAGTAGCTGAAGTAGCTGGTATCACTATCAGAGTTTTCAAAATCTTTTCAGTGTGTGGGTGACCTGGTGGTCTAGGGGTAAGGTGTCAGACTTCTGTGCTGAGGGTCAGAGGTTCAATCCTTGGTCCCGGCACAGATTTATCTGATTGCCAAAACCTTCCTTCACCTCTGACAAGACGTGTATTAATCACAACTTGTGAATGTGAGGAATGCCAGGCCTCCACCGTGGTTCGGATTCCACGTTAAACTGTAGGCCCTCCATTTCATCTCACAATCACCCTACCATTGCACGTAAGTGCGTATAACCCGAACGGGTAGTAAGACGCGGTGCTAATAATAATAATAATAATAATAATAATAATAATAATAATAATAATAATAATAATAATAATAATAATAATAATAATAAATTCAGTGTGTGCTCCAAGCACACTTTATTTTTATTTTGTTAACTTAGTGTGAACTTTGTATCTTGCTTCAACAAGATATTTACATTATCTAAATGTTTTACTATATTATTTTTGGGGGGTAGAGGGGGTAAAAATGATACTTTTTACCCCCTTCTATTTTTTGGGGGGTTAAAAGTTACCCGCGTACCCCCCTCCCCGCGCCACTTGAGACTATTAAGGATAAATCACTCTAGTAAGCCCGGCTGGGGTTCGAACTTCAACCTCCCCGCTACCAGCAAGCCAGGCTAGAACATCCTGACATTTAGTCCACGTGTCCATCGATGCGAGCTTAAAATATATAATTTTACGATAGAAAATGGCTGTAGCTAATTGTTAAAAGGGTGAACTTGAGGGGGAGGGGAGTTAAGACACCCTCCTAAAGACTGCCATTTTATAGAATGTAAAATAAAAATTATAGAGAATGTGTTCAGGTCTCGTTTTGTTATAATCAACGCCTAAAAAGTTTGATTTTGACTTGAAATAAACTCTAAGAACTTATCCGAAACACGAAAAAAAGGGCAAGAAGTGAACTGCAACGCTACCTCGCGGCTATTTTATAAACTATTGGATCCTAACAAGTGACGTCATCACACTTTAACTATCTTGTTCAGTACAGAATACAAATCCATCATGGCATCGTTACCGTGGGAACGACAGCTATCATGGCAACTATTGGTAAAACAAGTAGCTAACATCATGGTAACATTGTGCATAATTTGGTAGTAGCGTAGGTAATAGTGTTTAGCGAGACGTATTACAGACGTATCCACCACCACAGAACAGTCTTACTTTAGAGTTTGGCGAGTTGAACAGTGATGTCTTTCAAACAAAAGTAAAGCGAAATGTCTTTTGTTTTGAAAAAAGTTTGATGAAAGTGGTTTTAATTAAACATATTTAATGGATCTAGAAAAATATAGGCATACTTATTTGTTTCAAAACATATATAAAACTTTAAATTTACTTTATATAGAGAAACAATTTTCTGAGAAGAATGATATTTTTATTGATAACTTTTTCAAAACAACACTGAACACAGTGACTGTGTGAAAGCTCGCCATCATTGCCTCGTGCTAACAGTTTCTTAACTACCCCATCCAGCCAGGCACGAATACAGAATTTTCTTTCAACGAGGGGGGGGGGGCTCATTCTTCAAATATTGTTCGACGACGACAGTCATCTCAAGACCAAACAACGGGGGCAGGGGGTGGGTGGACGAATTTGACCTGCACGGAGAGAAAAATCTATCAAAATTTCGTACAAAAATTGAATGTGGTTTAGTTTTTTTAATAGAAAATATACTACTTTTACATACATTGTTATAAAAACTAATCTTCTATTAAAAGTCATCAAATGTATATAAATTATTAGTGAATGCAAGCATGGGTCAACTGTAATCTATTTTTATACAAAATTTTGACATATTTTTATCTCCGTGTATGGAGAAATTCCTGAGTATATTACACCTTATTATTCACGATGTTAAGTCCAGAGGAAGTGAACCCACATTTGTGTGGAGGGAGAGTGGAAAACCATTTAAGAAACCCCCTCCCCCCCAGTTCACCCGAATGAGATTATAACCTCAATCTCCCCGTCCTCGGCAGTCTAGCTCAACACGAAACCAGCGCGTTGGCTAACTACGCCACCGAGGTGGGTCTCTATTTTTTAATTAAGAATTTATTACAAGACAAGTGTAATTTTTTTATTTTTGTTTAGATTTCGTGGGGGCACAACCCTCCCCCCCCCCCCCCCCCCTCTGGATACGAGCTTGGACCCAGCGTTTTTCAACCAGTGTGCCGCGGGAATTTGGTGGAATATAAAAAAAGAAGCGAGAACATATTTGAGAAATAGAAGAAATACATCTTTTTGAATCCACGATTAACATTATTTTTAAAAATTACACAATTATTATAGTTTTAGCTATTGGAATTTTGTACACAATCTTAATAATCGGTACTATTTCAATATTAAAATCTCTGCTTAAAAAACTGATGGTGTACCCTGACAATTTTAGAGCCTTGCTCAGCGTGGCATAGTTGAAAAGGCTTGAAAATCGCTGATCTAACCTATGTGATGAGGACGAAATGCTCCAGCTTTTGCTAAGAGGGGAATTAAATCATATTACGATAGGTCAGACTTGAACAACAATCCCCGAGGTAAAAGCCCAGCTGACGTCACACTAAGGCATACAATGACGAATAAAACAACTAGCAACGTCCAGTGTTTTGATTGGAGTTTATGACGTGTAATTATATATTAATTATTATTATTATTATATTATTATTAGCTCCGCGTCTTACTACCCTTCGGGTTATACGCACTTACGCTAATGTGTAATGGAGGGTGATTGTGAAATGAAATGGAGACCACAGTTAACGTGGATCCGAACTACGTGGAGGCTTGGCATTCCCACATTCACAAGTTGTGATTAATACACATCTGTCAGAGGTGAAGGAAGGTTTGGCAATCAGATAAATCTGTGCCGGGACCGAGGTTTGAACCCCGACCCTCATACAGAAGTCTGACACCTTACCCCTAGACCACCAGTCACCATTTTATGACTTGTAATTAGCACAAGTACAGCATAGGAGCACTTAGTATGGCAATGGTCACACAATTTGTCGACCCCGGCCGAATGCCTCCTCGACTATAGCTAAAATGAGTTTCCAGAATGTTTGAGGAAGTAAAGAAAATGTAATGTTTTCCTTTGTTTCTATCGATAAGAAACGAATAATGTTATGACAGTGTCTGTGTCAGCTGGTCGATGGTCTCAACAAACTTGAAACAAACATAGCAGCCACCAGAACACCTAAGGTTTTTTTTGTTACACGTCTCCCTACTCATTAGGGTTGTATTAACTACGTTAATGTTTAATGTGTTATGAGTTATAAAAATAGTAAGAAAGCTGTTGCAAGAAATGCAGATATTTATTAGAGGCTAGTAAGGTTTAGAAGTGAATGCTGATAAGACTACGTATACAGTATAATCACACAAAGAACACAGATTGAGGACGATAATTTAGAGATTACTGCAAACGAAATATCATTTAACATGATTAATGAGTTTAAATATTTAGAAACAATTTTAACTAGAAATAACGATATTAGAGTGAAAATTAGAAAAAGAATACAGTCGGGAAATGCATGCTTGACATGAAAGTTGTTGGCATCTCGCCTGCTGTCAAAGAATATAAAACTCAAAAAATACAAATACAATTTTACCGATTCTCTATGGGTGTGAATGTGGTCTCTTACCTTACATGACGAAAACATATTTAGGGTGTTCGAAAACAAGGCGCTTAGGAAGATATTTGGTCTAAAAAGGGATTCAAATACTGGTGAGTGGAGGAGGTTACAAAATGATGAGTTACATACCCTGTACTCATCACGAGGCGTTGTTAGGATAATCTTATCTCGCAATCACAGTAAGCAGGACATGCAGCGCAAATGGAAGAATCTAGAACCGTGTTCAAGGTACTGACTGGTAAAAACAATGGGAAGAGACCATTAATAGGAAGACCTGTACGCAGATGGGAGGATGATATTATAATGGACTTGAAAGAGCTAGGGTGTAATGAGGTGGACTGGATAGAACTAGCTCAAGAGTAAGTAATGTGTGAAGTATGAGGATGGTTGAATTTAGAGGTAGTGAGTGAACCCGCATTGGAGTTGAGGTAGAGTAGGGAAACCACTTGGTGAAAACATCAAGTTAATCGGTGGTGCGTCCAAATTACCCACAGATGTGTCTAAATTACACGGGGTGAATCCAAACTACCCAGCGGTATGTTCAAATTAATCATAGTTGTGTCCAAATTACCCGGTGGTGTGGAAGTTACATGTACACCCTGTTTACCCTGAAAAGTAACAAAACCTACTTTGCTTGGTTCTTTTATGGTATAGCTTGTAATATAAGGGCATTGAATGTTATGACGATATAAGACAGCCGTCTTACAGAGAAAACATAATGTACTAATGCTACTGAGCCACATCACACATGATGACAGCCTCAGATCTGGTTAAACACTTGAAGACGAAGCTAGGGGGCAGTCATTAGAACTGATCGAGCTCCCACGTGCCAAGAAGGGGATACACGTGTATGGTTGCCATGGTAACATTACTCTTGTCCCTCAATAATGGCGCCTGCTTTGTCAGGTGGTGAACAGCAGACGGCAAATTGCAAGATATAGTAGGATTTTGGTAGGAAGGTATTTTATAAAATACAAACATATATTAGTTCGGTCAGCAATGATAACATTTTACTATATTAAAAGTATTTAAAATAGGTCTTGATAATATTAATTTTATGAAAAGTGAGAGAATAAAGTTAATTTAGTACCGCCATGTTTGGTCAAAGTTATACACACTCGCCATGTTTAGTCAGAGTTATACACACTCGCCATGTTTGGTCAGTTATATACACACTCGCCATGTTTGGTCAGAGTTTTACACACTCGCCATGTTTAGTCAGAGTTATACACACTCGACATGTTTGGTCAGTTATATACACACTCGTCATGTTTGGTCAGAGTTTCAGGGTTATATAGTATTTTACTTATTTGCTTAGAGCTATACACACTTGACATTGAGCTTAGCTTGCGATGCTCTTATCATACGAGTTCTAAAAAAAAGGGAGGGGTCTATCAGTTTACGACTTACAAACTGGGAGAACAAGACTATTCATAGTCACAAGGACTTTATTATCTGGGTAACAAGAGGAACATGGAAAAGTAATGTATTCAATACATTTGCTATCAGCACCTGAGGTTTGATGTGTGATAGGGATCCTTAGAACCTAGGATGGAACCAGGTTCCAAAGCAGCAGGGTCCTTAGCACCTGAAATGGAACCAGGGTTCATGAGGCACATGAGAATGAATCATACTACCAAGCACATGGTTTAACAACCTTAATAATCGATAATATTTTACTATTTTTATTTTATTTGATGACATAAAATGTTGAAAATTAACTTAGATTTTTTTGGGCAGTTTCTATTCCCCTGATTGATGTATTCCAATGTGTTGCCCTTCCCTTAGGTCATGACCCAGTTACTGGTACACGGCCGGGATGTAGGTCACACGTGTGCAGGGAGTAGCTCAGCGATCCAGCGCTTGACTGGAATGGTTGCACCAGTTCTTCCACCCTCCCTCCAGACTGGAGTTAGCCAACAGCTAATATCAAGTGTCACTACATGGAAGTGCCAACTAACATTCCTATAATAAAACTGATGGGAAGATAAAAATGTTTCAAAATGAAATAAAGACGCTCTCCACCCTATGGAACTCACTCCCTTTGACCCGTTCTTTTGCCAGGGTATAGGAAGTAGTTCCCGTTTGTTAGCACGCCGGGGAAAAATAAAAGTGAGAAAATCAAGCTGAAGGATTTTCTCTCTCCATCGTATCTAATCGCCCGTCTGGGCTTAACGCATCTATACCTCAGTTTTATCTTCTGTGGTGCTGACTGACAGCTCACAGCTGACTTCTGACGGCTTTGAAAAGCTACCAGACCAAATTATGTATCCCTACGCCGAACCATATGATCTGCAAAAACCATGTCTTTATCAGTTGTCACTTCTGACAGTCAAAATTTAGGTATATACCTAACTGTTGACTGTCAGAAGTCAGCTGTGAGCTGTCAGTCAGCACCACAGAAGATAAAACTGAGGTATAGTTAGGCTAATGAGCTCGGGATTAGGAAGTTGGAGTTTAGAGGAAATGCGTGGTAGAAAAATGGGAAACCACCGAGAGAAAAAAAACCATCCTTAGTACACCGAGCCGGATTCGACCCTCGATCTTCTGCTCAGATAGACGAGCTTGACGTTTAGTTCGCAGGCCACCGACAGGTGAGTTTTTTAAAATAAAGTTTACAGGGATGGTGGTATTTTGTTTTTACCACTCTACTCGAAGAATAAGGGGTAGTAAGCACTTGGGACCACATTTATGGCGAACTATGAATCCCTCTAAGCTCCCCTGCTTCTCCTGTGAATACCACAGCTATGTATGAGTTCCCGAGCAAGGCTGAGGCCGGCCCTTACCCTCGAATTCTCGCGGGGGATCCCCTGGCAAAGCTGGGGAGGTCAATGACCTCCTGCGACCCCGCTCACCACACGTGTTGCTCCACGTGGCTGCCCCATTTTTCACCACCACGCGCATGCGCTGTTCTACACCCTTTCGCGATATCCAGTCCAGTTGGTTTTCATTTGTAAGCACCAGGGCTATAAAAGAGTATCCTCAACATGTTCTGGCCTCTTGCTGTGGGCAAGATCTATAGACACGCCCGATCAAGTTAAAGCTGCTTTCTTTTCACGCACTAGTAATTAGGGGGTCGAGCCCAGGGTTACCATATTAATTTTGTGAGGGCAAAAAAGAGAACATGTTGCAAAACTTGTTGATTTTATTGTAAAGTACAAAAATAAATCCATGATTTCTATAATACAGATAATTTGAGTCGACCTCGATGATCTTGGGGTAAAGTGCTCGCCTCAAGACCCAATGTTCGTGGGTTCAAACCCAGCCAAGTTCAACGGATTTTTCTTGAGCTAATAAAATCCGTAGTACAACTTCCTTCGTTGGGGAAATAAATTAATTGGTCCCATGTCGATTGTGGCATGAAAAAGAACCCTGGAAGGTTAGTGAAAATATTTTTCCCGGCAAAATTAGTAGTCCCCTTCGCGCTCGCTCACAGAAATTCAGTGTGGAAGGCAACGGGGAACCACCACACTTCCTGAGCTCCCACAGTACATGAGATTTCCACCAGATAGTGCAGTCAGTACTAACTAGCTGAAAGGCTGATTGCATGCCCAGCACCGGATGGATAGAAATCACATCTAACCAACCTTCAGGTTGTAAAGAATGAGCTGAATGAGCTAAATGACCATAAAACATAGTACGTAAATAGCACTCCAAACCAAAACACCTCTTTAAATTAAAGTCCCGCAACAATGTGTTTAAATTACAGTAGTTATACAGTAGCTAAGGTATTATTACAAAGAATACCCCATTCATCATGATAGCTACCTCAAACCAAAATAATTACAATAAATATGTAAGAAGAAGAGAAACTTGTCGCAAAATGAAAAGACACTGTTTTTAGCGCTACCTGTGAAAAGTCTCGCTAAACAAGTTGTATGTAAAGTCCATTCGCCACAGGAGTGGTGGTAAATGAAAGCGAGCGAAAGATGTAAAAACGGTTGAAAGAAAAACATAATTAAAAACAAATTGTTTGGTGTGAAAGTTTTGACTGCCAAGAGTTAAAGCAGCTCAACATATGGTCTTGCAGATAATTTGGTTTGGCGAATGGATACAAAAGAGTAGATAGATCTGGCAGCTTTAGCTAGCTGTCACCACCAATGCAGTGGCAAATATACTACAGCTTCTATTACTACCTTCAGACGATGACGCTCCTTTTAAATATTATTCTTATGATTAATTTGATTTTTCTCTTCTTGGGAACATCACTGGTTAAAAACCCGGAAAGTTGTGCATTTGAAAAAAAAAATCCTCCTGGATCTATATTTATTATTATTATTATTATTATTATTATTATTATTTAGCACCGCGTCTTACTACCGTTCGGGCTATACGCTTAAGTACTAATTACGCTAATGGATTAGGAATTGGGAAGGTTGAATAGAGGAAGTGAACCCGCATTTGCGTCGAGGGAGAGTGGAAAACCATTTAGGGAAAACCACCCCCAGTTCACCCGATCAAGATTCGAACCTCGATCTCCCCGTCCTCGGTAGTCGGTCTCAACACGACTAGCGCGTTAGCCAACTACGCCACCGATCCTGGACCTATAATTTACGTCTAAAGAAGGGGACATGTCCGGGGTAAAGAGGACGTATGGTAAGAATGGTCGAACCGAAATACTTTTCGGTTCTGGTTCCATTTCTACAAACGAAATTTTAAAGGTTCTGGTTCTAGATAAATCAAAGTTTCTGTTCTTTTCGGTTCCTAATTAGGTTACGGTTTAAAAAAAAATATATTTACTAGTTTTGATACTATAAAAATATTTGTAAATATAATATAATATTAACACATAATACGAGCTATTTTTGAAAACCTACAAATAATTCAGGAGCTTCATAATTGCTCAATTTATTTATAACTCAGGGTTCCATTTGAACAGGAGATCATTTTATTTTATTTTTGTTTGCCAGAACTCTAAAAAATAATAAAAAAAGACCGCCTCTGTGGTCTAGTGATCAATTTCCTGGTTACAAATCCAGAGGTCCTGGGTTCGATCTCCGGCGCATTCAGATTATCTGTGAAAACAGTGGGTCTTGAACGTGATAAAACTCACCCTCGTGAGGACAAATGAGGAAGTACTTGAATAAGTAGCAGCTTCGGTCTAGAAAACAGATTAATGTGCTGACCATATGACACCCTCTATCCGTAAAAGTTAGCACTATCTTCGCCAATAGATGGAGAACGCTCTATCGGTATGGGTCGATTGTGGGTTGACGCAATGGAGTTTTATTTTAAAATTTAAAAAATAAATCATTCAATTTTAAAATTATTTTGAATTTTTAAATAATTTCATTTAATTTTAAAATTTCTGTAAACAAAACTTTATGAGTATTTTCAATTGAAAAAAGGTAAATATAGATAAAATATCTAATGTTGGTTTGATGCAGCCAAACCATGTCGGAACCAAAAAGAAATAATGTAGACCTATCTAATTTTAGTTTATCTGTCTAAAAATTTAAATCAGGTATATAATGTGTCTGTCAATCCTTTTTATTAATAAAAACCTTATTTCATGCTTTATCAACAAACATTAAAATAATGATACAGTAATATTCTCGATTTTAATTCTAACATTTTTAATTTAAAATTTCAGTTCTTTCTTGAAGTCCTTAACTTGTATACACACCAAAATAAGAAATGAGTTTACAGGATTACACTATAATTATACACTTTATGTAATTTACCTTAAAACCATCCTATTAATATTCTTGAGTTGTCACTCACTCTTTATGTCATTTAAATAAAGTTCGCATTGGGTAGTATTTATTTTGCCCTATCTATCAAATACTTACCATATTTCAAATATCAATTATTAATAAAACTATAAAAACACTTCTGAACTACACACAATGAGCACATATTTTGGACTATTCGTTACTTGATATTTGAAGTCAGAGTGAAACATTTCTGCCGCGGCAATCTCCCTCCACGCACCCTCCTTCATCCTCAAAGTAAACTTTAATTGTTTAACCTTTGGGAGTAACACTTAGATAAATTTCATTTCTCAGTACTCCTTCTTAGACATGTTTGCTGTTACAAGTGAAATACATCTTCCTAAGCTCTTAGCCTAAAGAGTAAATTGACAAAACCTTACACAATTATTCCTCAAGAATGTGAACTCATTAGTGCTTAATCTTATGTGCTCATCGATACTTCAACAACCCCTTGTAAAATAAATTTATCCTACCCTCACACACATTCCTGAGAAAAGGGAAAATGTAATTTCCAAAGTAAAACTGGGTTTCAGAAAGAAGGGCATAAAATGGAACTATAAATTATTTTTCATACAAATTAAGAACCTTTAAGAACCGATAAGAACCTTTATTAGCTTAAAAATATGTATAGATTCTTGTTCTGGTTCTTAAGCGATTTTCTTTCCGAGTTCCTGTTTCGATTCTGGTTCCTTAAAACTAGCTGTTAATTTCCGTTATAGGTTGGTTCCGGTTCGATTCCCTGCTAGTAACCCTCAGCTTGTGTCTATCAGATTATCTATCGAACCTAAAGGAACAGAATGAGACAACGAATTGTGGCCTTTCGTGTCAGGCCCAAACGCGCTAGTCATCGAGTCAGAGTTGACTGCGACCCCTGGAATCATACTGTAGAGTTTGTTTCATTTCGTGCTCTTTGGGGAGTCTGTATTTCGAAGCCCCTCGTTGTCAAAACCAAGTTGTAAGGATACTGTCTTGTTGTCGAGTCTTGGTTTGGAGTCCGATTTTAATGTTATTTATATATGAAAAATTTGTTATTTGGTAGAAACTTTCGATTAATTTATCATGAATCTTTTTTTGCACCACAAGATACGGCAGCTTAACGCGGCGTGGACCGTTCTGTAGTAAGGTTGTTTGACGAGAGAAAATTTTAGATTAATGAGACGCGGGCCTTTCCTCTGTAAGGTTATAGAACGACTGAAGAAAGGAGCCTTTTTTACTTTCTCTCTATCTTACAGGTAGAGAAAGTATTGTGATCGTCAAAAAAATCGAACTCGAGATTTTGATGAATTTTGACGTTTCATGACTTCCTGAATCCAAAAAAGTGGTTTTTGAATTTCCGTCTGTCTGTCTGTCTGTCTGTCTGTCTGTACCTCCAACTAGAGCCTAAACTATTTTACCGATTGAGCTGAAACTTGATATCTTGGGTTTTCATAGGGTTGCCCCGAGGGGTTTTTGGAATTGGACATCTACCCCTAAAATTAAGGGTAGTTTACCGAAGGGAAAAAAACAGAAAAAGTCGATTTTCTCAAAATCGGCTCTAACGATTTTGATTAAATTTCATTTATGAACATTAATAAATATTCCAAAAAAAATGGCTACCCTCAATATTTCGGCAAAATCGCTTTAAGGGCTCCGGTCTGATGCGTAAATTAACATTTTTTATAATAGCTCCGAAACTATTTGAGATATGAAATTACTTAGCATTACAAATATGTATATATATTTATAATACAGATATTTTATTCGAAACATATTTTTATAAAATCAATAATTTTTAATCTATACGCAATTATATATATATTTTTAGCTTTTTGGACATTAAAGCTTAAGTATTGCGATCGTAGAAAAAACTAACCTGAAATGTTGATGGATGTCGACGTCTCGTGACCCCCCGAACCCTAAAAAATAGTCTTTGCAATGCCGTATGTCTGTGTGTCTATAAAAACTTAGAATTAAGGGTAGTTTACTGAAGGGCGAAAAGAGAAAAATTTGGTTTTCTCAAAATCTACTCAAACGATTTTGATTAAAATTCGTATCTAGGCGTTGATTAAGATTATAAATAAACTGGCTATTTTCATTTTCCTATGAAAATGATTTTTAGGGTACTTTACAGAAGCGTTAATTTCCTTATCTCCACAACTATTGGAGAAACTAAACAACTTATCATTGCAAAATTGTAGGACTATCAGAAATAAAAAAAATTTATTTGACATATATTTTTATAAAAGCAGCAGTTTCTGAGATATTTGCAAATATATTAATACAATTTTGTGAGCTTTAGTTGTAAACATAAACTACTTAAGTCTTAACGCAATAATTCTCCAATGCCATAGAGTAATTAAATATAAGTATCTAAAAAAGTATGTTAATTTTCCTTAAATCTCTTAGGAGAAATGTTTGCATAGCAATGATCTATCTCCATTTTAGACTCAATAGTCAATATTTACATTTTTTATTGGTCAAAATGTATAAATGAATAATTAAATATCAATGCGATGACTTGAAGATCTGCAACACCTTATAAAATGTTAAAATTTTAACCAGAAATCAAAATTTTAATACGAAGTGTTGACCCTTGTGGAAGACATTAAACTGTTTGAAATGTTCTTAGGTGGACAAAGATGCGCCTCTTTTCTCATTGATTATATATCATTGTATATTATTTTATGCTGGTTCTTATGTGGAGTGGTGATGATACAATGTACATTATTCCGTTCAGAAATCTTAGGAGTTTATAGAAAGAGAGAGAAAGTCTGTGCGGTGCTCCGTACCATTTATTTTTGATTATATATTTCGAAAGAAATTGTTCTATAGTATGTTCTTTTTGTCTTTATTTCTTTCTTCTGTTACACCATACTCCATTCGTTCTAGAAGCGAGGGAGAGATATAGCGAGCGTTTTCGAAGTGGTCATGATTCACAAGTTTTTGCAATTGGGGTTTGGGGACGTTTTAAACAATGGAATATACAAGCTGACGACATAGAGTCATCGTAAACAACAACAAAAACAAGTAATTTATCATCTAAGTGTGTGAGGAGATTTAGTTTTATGTTCTGAAACTATTCGTTAATTTGAAATATGGAAAGGGTGTGAACTTTTGATTTAAATTATTGTGAAATGAAGATCTATTTCATTACAATACACTCAGGGTTGGCTGAGTCCCCTGGGACCACACTCAGGGTTGGCTACGCGAGAGCTCGGAGTATATTCTATAGAACCAGAGACCTCTAGGTCAGTTAACACATACCAATGGTGACAAAGTGTAACGCCTCAGACCACTTGACCACTAATGCGGATATCTAGTTTGTTCGTCTGAAAGTATGCTATGCTATAATAAATTGTTGCACATAAAAACAAATATATCTCGAAATATTTAACATTGTAGTGGCAAGAGCAACCAAATCCAACCTATTGAACTATACAACCGATGAATATTTGTTTCCATATTAATGTAAATATGACTAAAATTGGTATGTGTATGTCATATTATAATATTATATTATGAGATGAATTAGCCTACTTTATAGTCTTCAACGCTACAAATCAACTTGTCTACAATAGTTTCCTCTTTGAGAGACACACTGTCCCATTTCAAAACGCTAGAACACGTCAACGAGTTTTTTTATACCTGTAGTCATTTTCAAAAATAAATTTGAGCTATTCTTGTCATTTTTTTAAACATTAAGTCAAAATGTAAAAAAAAACACTTAAAAATCAACTTTTTTACTTTTTACTTTAAATATTTCAAGAGGCATATATTTTTTTTTCAATCAAGTGTAAATATATCTTTTTCAAACTTTGCAGAGGCTATTCATGACTTTCACTACTGTAAGCATAATATAACTATTGGCTTTCTCACACAATAAGAAACATAACTTTTGAGTTACGACTTTATTTTTGGAACCTCATGAAACTGGGGTATAATGTGTATCAATGCATTATTGTTTAAAATTTCATTTGAACTTTCACTATACACAAGATTGAATGTTAAAAAGACAAAAAAAAAAAAAAAAATCTGTTTTAAGCTAAAAACGGTAAGTTTAATAAATGTTACGACAGAATCGCACTAACTTTTTCATAGTGTGTTTTATAGCTTCGAAAATAGGTTTTCAGTGAATTACATTCAATTAAGTTTTACTCATTAAAGCACAACACAATAAACAACACAGGAAAGACTCTTCATTTATAAATTTTCAAAAATAAGTTATCTGCTAACTACTCTAAAGTTATTTTAATTTGTAAAAATAAAAACGTATTCTTTTTTATCATGAAAAACTTTTCTCAGATACCCATTTTGAACTCAACCTTTAAGATCAATTTAAAAAAAATCGTATTGTCTATAATTTGTCGTAAGTAAACGGCCATTAAATTAATTTATTTAAAAAAATAAAGATACACGATTCATTATTATGTAAAATAGTCCACCGATACCAATTATAAACAAAATTAGTAAATATATTTCAAAAATATTCAAAATATACTAGATCAATCTTCAATAATCTACAATATATTTTTTTTAAAGAAAAAATCAATATATCTAGCTATTTATTATTATTTATTATGTAAAAAACTAGTAAGTACCAATTTTGAACCAAATCGCTAGAGCATTTTTTTTTTAATATTCAAATTAACGTCATCAAACTACCTTAAACGAATTTAACCCCAAAAATCATGTTTACAGTTTTAGTCGTCATGTAAAACACCCTAGATATACAGTCTAAACAAATTTGCTATAGCCATTTTCTAAATATTTCTTACTTTCAAAAATCACTCATCAGTAAACAACCCTTTAACAAATTTTTACCTAAGAACAAGTATACAATGTTATTTTGTTATTTAGGAGATCAACCGTTCCGTAATTATCAATTAAAAACAAAATCGCTAAGGTAATTAAAAAAATTAGTCATCAGTAAACCACCATCCTTAAACAAATCGCTATTTGTTATATGTCAAACACTCCCAATATACCCATGTAACCAAATCATTAAGGTCATTTTAAAAATATCTCAAACTTAAAAAAGGTATTTTGTAAGCTACCCTTAAACGAATTTTTACTCAAAAACAACTATAAAGTGCAATTTGTCATGACAAATACTCCCAAAATACCCATTTGGAATCAAATCGTTAGAGCCATTTTTAAAATATTTCAAGTTTAAAAAAAATCAGTCATCACCCATAAATGAGTTTTTACCCCAAAAATAAGTAAACTTTTTTTGGGTTCTGGTTCCCATAAAACTTTAAGATTCATTATTATCTCGAGATTGAGTTTTTTTCACGACTACAATACTTTGTCTTGATATTAGAAAGTAAAAAGGATATACCTAAGGTTGAAGAGATGGCGAGTGCTCGTTCTTAAGGACCTACACTGCATTGCTATACCCTGATTCTGGTAGGAAGAATGGTTTTAGAAAATACAAATATGAGTTTTAGGGGTCAACCAACATTGATAGCATTTTACTTAATGATTAATGTTATATTATAGGTATTGATAATATCTATATAAAGTTAAAGATGTAACTCACATTACTTCAAGTGTGAATAGATGAAAGTAGTTTTACTCAATGTAAATAGATTTTACTAACGTTTGTGACTGTCATTTACTGTTCTTCCTAGCAGAATCAGGATATAGAGCCACGACGCTCCATACTCTACCTTCTATCCCTCCCATTCAAACATCTCATTCTATTTTTACTTTCTCTCGACATCTCGGAGGCAAAGTATTGTGATCATAAAAAAAAATCGAACTCAAGATTTTGATGAATGTCAACGTTTCATGACCCCCTGAAAGAAAAAAAAAAGGGGTGTGGGGGTTTCGCAATGCTGTTTTTCCATCCGTTTGTATGTACCTCGGGCTAGAGCCGAAACTATTTTACCGATTGGGCTAAAACTTGGTATCTGGGGTTTTCATTACGTCCTCCTGAAGGATTTTTGGAATTAGATATCCAACCATAAATTTAAGGGTAATTTAATAAAGGACAAAAAGAGAAAAAAATTGATTTCCTCGAAATTGGCTCTAACGAATTTTATTAAATTTTATATCTAGACATTATTTATCATTATAAACAAGATGGAAATTCTAATTTTCTCATTAAAATGACGTTGAGGGTACTTTACATGTGAGAAATTTTCCAATTTTCATCATTTCTCCACATCTATTTAAGATACGAAATAACTTAACATTGTAAAGTTGTAGTACTATTAAAGATATAAATCTTTTATTTGAAATATATTTTTATAAAACCAATTGTTTCTGAGCTATAATCAAATATACATGTTTTTTTAAATTCAGGTCTTAAAAAATGAACTTGATTTTTATGCTCGTTGGTGGACAAAGATCTTTCTCTTTCCTCAATTTTTCAGTAACAGTGTTCCTAGATCCTAATGCCATAAAGTGAGTAAGTAATAGTGCAAAGGTTCCCAAACCGTGCGTCGGGACGCCCTAGGGCGTAACCAGACTCGGTCCGGGGCGTCACGGCTATAAGAATAAACTATGTATACTTTTACATATTCAAAAGAATGGAATAAATTATACAAAAAAACACTTTTTTTCCTTGTTTAAGAGCTCCCGTTAGCTGTATCAAACACTGTCCCCAGATTCGATATTTTGTGTAACGAGAAACAAGCTCGCCCATCCCATTAAGAAGCAAATACCTCTGTTAGGTAATTTCTAAAATTACTGTAAAAATCTGAAAGTCAAATGAAGAATGTTACCATTGTGAAATACATTCATGCATTTGTTGCTGTTTGTACAAAGAGTCACATATCACGTGTCTCATTTTAAAATGTTAATGAAAAAGTAAGACTGAAATTATAAAATACAGGATGAGATGTTTCGCCATTATGAACAAACTGTGCACATGAGATCATGTACAACAAAAATATGTCTACTCTAATTCCTTCTTATTCACTTCCCTAATGTTGTATTTTTACATTTAAAAGCATACAAGCTAGTAATGTAAATGACAATTTTCTTATAAGAAAAATTCCACCAAATCGAATTTGGGCTATTCTTTTTTAATATTTGGTATAGGCGCGTCGCACGGAAAATCTGACATGTGAAGGGCGGTGCCGTCTCAAAAAATTTGAAAACCCCTGTAATAGTGTGTATTATTTCATTTATGATCTTTGGTGTAGTATTTACACAAACATGTTTAGACCTTTTATTTTGCTTCACAAATCTTACGAGTTTTTTTTTTTAGTAAATGTCTATCTCAAGATAAAAGGGGAGAAAGTCTGTACGGTGAACCGTACCATTTATTTAATAAAGCTGTTGTTACTGGGGTTATTAAAATAGAAGGCCTTCAGGATCCAGAAGATCCTGATAATACGAGATATTTATCGACGAGCCTATCGCATCTTGTTCTGTGATTGGTCACAAGGGCTTGGAACAGTTGCCGGGCAGATGACAAGAGAAGGTCAAGTAATCTCACTAACAATAAGATTGGGTGTTTAGCCATCTGTAGTGGTGCTTAAGACTTGATAACGGCACAAGCGCGTCGCATCCAATGAAACACACAGCAACGAGCTTACCAGCCTAAGAGGTTCAATGCTCTGTACTTGGAACAAAAATATATCGATCCTGAGGCGTTCAATGCCTTGTTCTTGGAACAACAATCTATCGATTCTAAGGCGATTAATGCCTTGTTCTTGGAACAACAATATATCGATTCTAAGGCGATTAATGCCTTGTTCTTGGAACAACAATATATCGATCCTAAGGCGTTTAATGCCTTGTCCTTTGAACAACAAGCTATCGATCCTAAGGCGTTTAATCCCTTGTCCTTGGAACAACAAGCTATCGAACCTAAGGGTTCGGCCAGACTGACAAGCGTGCGAGCGAGCGCGTAAGCGACTGGGTGGCCAGACTGGCGAGCGCGTGATTAGATGATACCTCTCGTTATTTGTTGACGAGGAGGCTTCGAATCTTGGCTGAGTGAACTGAGGGTAGTTTTAACAAGTGATTTATTGCTGTAGTTTTCTCCTCCTCTTTCCACGCTAGTGGTGATTCTTATTTATAAAGGTCTACTTTGATAATATTGAAGTATTTTAACATAACAGTTTATATATATATATATATATATATATATATATATATATATATATATATATATATATATATATATATATATATCGATAGTAATAAAAATGTCAAAATGAGAAGTTTTCCTAGCACTCGATGAACCAACTTACAATAATATTGCCTAGCGCCTGTAAACTAGACGTCTGGTCGAGCGCGCACGCTTGAAAAATAGAACCAGTTCTATCTTTCAAGCGTGCGCGCTCAGTCGCTCGCTCGCGCGCTCCAGTTTGACCACCTCTCATTACAACCAATGTGTTCTATTTTATATTTTAGTCGCTTGCTCAGTCTGGCCGCCCCCTAAGGCGTTTAATCCCTTGTCCTTGGAACAACAAGCTATCGAGCCTAAGGCGTTCAATACCTTGTTCTTGGAACAATAATTTATCGATCCTAAGGCGTTTAATGCCTTGTCCTTAATTCCCTGTCCTTGGAGCAAATAAGCTATCGGGCTTAAGGCGTTCAATGCCTAGTCATTAGAGCAAACAAGCTATCAGGCCTAAGGCGTTCAATGCCCTGTTATTAGAGCAAACAAGTTATTGTGTCTAGGCGTTCTATGTCCTGTCATTGGAGCAAACAAGCTATCGGGCCTAAGGTGTTCAATGCCTTGTTATTAGAGCAAACAAGCTATCGAGCCTAGGGCAGCCAATGCCCTGTCATTGGAGAAAACAAGCTATCTGACCTAAGACACTCAATTCCCAGTCATTGGAGCAAACAAGCTATCGGGCCTAAGGCGTTCAATGCCATGTTATTAGAGCAAACAAGCTATCGGGCCTAAGGCGTTCAATGCCCTGTCATTGTAGCAAACAAGCTATCGAACCTAAAGCGTTCAATGGCTTGTCATTGGAGCAAACAAGCTATCGGGGCTAAAGCGTTCAATGCCTTGTCATTAGAGCAAACAAGCTATCGGGCCTAAGGTGTTCAATGCCTTGTCCTCGTAACAAACACGCAATTTTGTTTAGGGCATTCAATGCTTTGCCATTGGAGCAAACAAACTATCTGACCTAAGGCACTCAATTCCCTGTCCTTGGAACAAATAAGCTATCGGGCCTAAGGCGATCAATGCCTTGTTATTAGAGCAAACAAGCTATCGGGCCTAAGGCGTTCAATGCCTTGTTATTAGAGCAAACAAGCTATCGAGCCTAGGGCATCCAATGTCCTGCCTTTGGATCAAACAAGCTATTGTGTCTAGGGCATCCAATGTCCTGCCTTTGGATCAAACAAGCTA
Source organism: Timema podura (assembly GCA_033556935.1). Lineage (NCBI taxonomy): Eukaryota > Metazoa > Arthropoda > Insecta > Phasmatodea > Timematidae > Timema > Timema podura. The sequence continues at coordinate 21,359,306 of JAVRXN010000003.1, read as the reverse complement.
TTGTGTCTAGGGCATCCAATGTCCTGTCCTTGGAACAAACAAGCTATTGTGTCTAGGGCATTCAATGCCCTGTCATTAGAGCAAACAAGCTATTGTGTCTAGGGCATTCAATGCCCTGTCCTTGGAACATACAAGCTATTGTGTCTAGGGCATTCAATGCCCGGTCATTGGAGCAAACAAGTTATCTGACCTAAGGCACTCAATTCCCAGTCCTTGGAATAAATAAGCTATCGGGCCTAAGGCGATTAATGCCCTGTTATTAGAGCAAACAAGCTATCGGGCCCAAGGCGTTCAATGCTCTGTCATTAGAGCAAACAAGCTATCCAACCTAAGGCGTTCAATGCCCTGTCATTAGAGCAAACAAGCTATCGGGCCTAAGGCATGCAATGACCTATCAATAAAGTAAACAAGCTATCAAGCCTAAGGCGTTCAATGCCATGTTATTAGAGAAAACAAGCTATCAAGCCTAAGGCGTTCAATGCCATGTCATTAGAGCAAACAAGCTATCCAACCTAAGGCGTTCAATGCCTTGTCATTAGAGCAAACAAGCTATCGGGCCCAAGGCGTTCAATGCTCTGTCATTAGAGCAAACAAGCTATCGGGCCTAAGGCGTTCAATGTCCTATCATTAGAGTAAACAAGCTATCGGGCCTAAGTCATTCAATGACCTATCAATAGAGTAAACAAGCTATCGGGCCTAAGTCATTCAATGACCTATCAATAAAGTAAACAAGCTATCAAGCCTAAGGCGTTCAATGCCATGTTATTAGAGAAAACAAGCTATCAGGCCTAAGGCGATTAATGCCCTGTTATTAGAGCAAACAAGCTATCGGGCCTAAGGCATTCAATGCCCTATCAATAGAGTAAACAAGCTATCAAGCCTAAGGCGTTCAATGGCTTGTCATTAGAGCAAACACGCTATTGGGCCTAAAGCGTTCAATGCCTTGTCATTAGAGCAAACAAGCTATCGAACCTAAGGCGTTCAATGCCCTGTCATTAGAGCAAACAAGCTATTGTGTCTAGGGCGTTCTATGTCCTGTCATTGGAGCAAACAAGCTATCGGGCCTAAGGCGTTCAATGGCTTGTCACTAGAGCAAACAAGCTATTAAACCTAAGGCGTTCAATGGCTTGTCACTAGAGCAAACAAGCTATTGAACCTAAGACGTTCTATGTCCTGTCATTGGAGCAAACAAGCTATCGGGCCTAAGGCGTTCAATGGCTTGTCACTAGAGCAAACAAGCTATTAAACCTAAGGCGTTCAATGGCTTGTCATTAGAGCAAACAAGCTATCGAACCTAAGGCGTTCAATGCCCTGTCATTAGAGCAAACAAGCTATCGAACCTAAGGCGTTCAATGCCCTGTCATTAGAGCAAACACGCTATTGGGCCTAAAGCGTTCAATGCCTTGTCATTAGAGCAAACAAGCTATCGAACCTAAGGCGTTCAATGCCCTGTCATTAGAGCAAACAAGCTATTGTGTCTAGGGCGTTCTATGTCCTGTCATTGGAGCAAACAAGCTATCGGGCCTAAGGCGTTCAATGGCTTGTCACTAGAGCAAACAAGCTATTAAACCTAAGGCGTTCAATGGCTTGTCATTAGAGCAAACAAGCTATCGAACCTAAGGCGTTCAATGCCCTGTCATTAGAGCAAACAAGCTATCGAACCTAAGGCGTTCAATGCCCTGTCATTAGAGCAAACAAGCTATTGTGTCTAGGGCGTTCTATGTCCTGTACTCGGAACATACACGCTAATGGGCCTAATGCCGTGATCACGATCAACTTACCGTTCCCTTAAGGTCAACTTAACGTAACTTAGCGTAAAGATTCTTCTGGTGTTTTTAAATGGAAGCGATCACGATGCAGTTAACTTAACTTATAAGCTGTCTTGGGAGTTCTTTTACGTTAAGTGAACGTTACATGAAAGGTATCACGTGATCTAGCCAACCAATCATTATACGAGTGAAGTCTACATTTTTGGTTTTATGACCAAGGTCTACACTTTAGCTTCGGTTCTAGTGATCGGACATTGGAAAAAAAAAAATTAAACTAAAATAAGAAAGCTAAATTTGTAAAAAAAACTAATGATAAATATTTATTATATCGATAGAAAACAGTAAACATTCACAGATCATCGCTTTACAAATAGTACAAATCATAGATCAAAATAAATAATATACTCTAAAATGCAGAGTTTTGGCTTAAGTTGTTACGTAAACCTTTAGTGAACAATACGTTAATTAAAGTTAAGTTGATCGTGATCCCGGAATAAGGCCTTCAATGCCTTGTTCTTAGAATCACATTTTGATCATGATGCTTTGCAATACAAACTAAAACGGCTGATTACCGATATATTTTTAACAAGAGTAAATTCAGCTGTATGCTAATATCGCAATTTGTAAGCGAATGCGTACTGATCGAGTCAGTTTTATAGTGCGTTCTACGCCTAGAAATTTTAAAAATTAAAATATATATTAGGAAACGCGCACTCATAGGGACTGTGTGCCAGCTGTGTCGTAATCTCAAACAGATCATTCTCATGTGAGTTACCTTGAAGGACCGTTGTTTGATTCCAGCTCACAGGACCTTGCACCAACCGTCCTTCGATTGTGTCGTCTTGGATTGTTTCAAAAATTATTTTACAAGGTCACGATCCAGTACAGTTCTGTGAATGTGAATTAAAATTCTGCGGCCCATGGTCGGCCAAGAAAATATCTGGATGTAGATAGCGGGAAAATTCGATATTCGAAAAACTTAGTGGTCAATGCCCACATGTAATAATCCAATTTCCTCTGATCCATGTTTACAGGCACCGATGAATAAAACAGTAGCAGTTCAGTCCTGTAAGTGTGAATCCAGCTGTAGCAGGGTGAAGTCCAAGCTTTACACCCCATTCCCATTGCAACGGTGAAGAGGGAACCCGCGCCATGCCATTGTACTTGACAAGCTCTTCGCAGGGCGATAAAGGAGGGGGGGGGGAGACCCTAGATACTTAAACTCGAGATACACTACTAGTATCAAATGCCACACTCACCCTTCGATTCCATGGTGTACTTGAGGCTGGACGTGTTGTTGAAGTTGCAGTTGACGAAGTCCGGATCGTCCAGGTCGAAACATATCTGATCCTCGAACTCTGTGAGGCTGACACTTTGCATCATCTTTCCCTGTAATAAATTACTATATTAATATTTATCCCACCCACGCGGCTGAGTGGTCAGTGAGATTGACTACAGTAAAAGAGGACGCTGGATCCATCCTACCTGTGCCTATGGCTGGGTGTTCGGAGAGACATACTACAGGTATAGAGGACCCTAGATTCATCCTGCCTAAACCTATGGCTGAGTGGTCAGAGAGACTGACTACAGGTCTAGAGGACCATGGTTCCATTTAGACTATTGTGTCTGCCCTCGTGGCCGAATTGTAAGAGAGACTGATTACAAGTTTAGATGATTCTTTTCCCATCCTGTTCCGCATGGGTTTATTATATAAAGGTGTAAAAGTGACTTATGGTTGACATATTTGCAGAAGTTTCAGTCATTTTAGCAAATTTCAATATTTAGGCATGTTCCTATTACTTTGGTAAAGGCTTACGTCTTGAGGATTAAGATAGATTTAGGGTAGCCACTAGGGATGTGGTATCGAAAGAAAGTATCGATACTGTACTCATTTAAAATATCGGAAGAAAAATATCGATATCGTACGGAAATTCCATTTAATAGCTGAATATAATTATTAATATATTTTTTCAATCTCTTTTGTACCCTTCTTTAACCATAGTCAACATTTAATCCAAGCACGAGTGAAGATAACAACAAAAAAAAAAGTTGTTTCTTTCGATACCGATCCGATACCGGAGTGTGAGCACTAATATCAGTAAAAGTATCGAGTAAAAAAACTATAGAGTAAAAAAAATACTAGTGTCGATATTAGTAAAGTATCGATACTTTTCTCACATCCCTAGTGGCCACCCTGGTCCGTGAGAATACATTGATCGCTGTCAGACCACAAGTCTTTAAATTCCAAGGTCGGTGTTTTATTCTGTAACTACTAGTCTAATCTATATTCTGTCTATATGCCCTAAACTCCCCCTTTGCCCCCCCCTCCCTCCTCCCACATAAACAACTAAAGAGAGCAAAGAATACTTCGAAACTTCTTACCTCTAGGTAAAGAGGAATGCCTATTGTTAGCCGTCTGTGATCGCCCACAGTCACACAAATAACAGTCTACCCAACCATCTTACAACTTGGTTTTATTGCAAGTGTAACATTTCGCTAAACTTGACATTATGATGGAGCAGTGTTTCTCAAAGTATTGTCCTTGGACCAATGGTGGTCCACGGTGGCCGATCAAGTGATCCACAGGATCCCAGGAAGTTTAGTAATAAACTAATAATAGTTAAATAATGTTTATCACATATAGCACAAAAATTTGAAATGAAAAAGATTAAATATGAAATATACATTCTATATTGTATTTATTTCCTTGGTGGACACAAGTCACAGAAAAGGAAGTTTGTACCAACTTTTTAATTCGAAAAATCTGAGCAATTATTTGTCAAAAATTATTAAATTTAAAATGTTAAAAATAATTTAAAAAACTTACTTAATAATTAAATGATATATTTTTTCTTCATTTCATTCAATAAATTTATTTTGGTCATGTATTTATAGTCATAAAATGAATTGCCCAAGAATAATGTTTTTCCTGCATAACTTTTACTTTTTACAAACTGGCGATCAAGCATTATTTTTGGTTATCCAAGTTTATACTACTGAGCTAGCACTAGAGTATACCAATACAAACCAATAAATATCAGGAAGTGATTTAAATAATTTATTTGAATTATCAAGTAGGCTATATTAATGTACACATTGGTATATAATTATATTCACAAATAATAGCACTTTTTAATTCGTTTAGTTAGCCTACCAATTAAATAATTTGATGATTAAACTTGTCTAAAAAAACACTTTTATACATGGCACCTTTGTAACTATATAATAGCTAAACAAGTGTAGCATTAACCATGAGCAGAGGTGGCTTAAGGTCCATAGTTTTTTTTAATAAATATAAATATTACTTTTGTGTCGTCTTTTAAACCCACTTATCTTAATTAAAATCCTGTAGAGCGTCACGCTGCCCTTAACCTTAGCGGTATGTAGGGGTGGCCCACCAAAGATTCTAGCCAGGAGCCCAATTTAGAATGTAGGCAGTCGCGGATTCAGGGAAGGGAGGGTCAAAGGGTCGGTTGACCCCCCTGTGAAAGTTAGAAAACTAATACAAAAAACTAAATGAAAGTTCAAATTTTAGAAAGAAAATACAGCACAGATAAATTATATATAGCTTTTTATCTTTTGACGCGCAGATACCTCTTAATCCGGGTCCACACTTTCGTTATTCGTCCACGTATATTCAATTTTCGATATGACTCACGCAAGTGTGGAAAAAATATTTGTTTACATGTAAGAATATTTGTCGTGCATACCGAGTAACGAACATTTTTCCGCACAGAGACAGTAGACTACCAAACATCAAAGAAGACTAATAATCGCCTGAGAGCAGTTCATCTGCGAATACCGAATATTGATTATGTGTGGACAGAAGAGTGGTGGAACTGTGGGGAACTCTGCCCCCCTGAAATAAGCCCCCCAGGTATATTTCAAATCCTCTGATATTATCGAATATGAACCTGAAAGATGGCCTTAAATCAAACTCCAAATGACTTCTAGATGCATTCTACTCTCAAAAAATTTGCCGGAAAAAACCGCATCGGATAACTACTAGACTAGAGGCATCTAACTGGCAGAAAAAGTCAGAGGAGGAAAACTCTAAATAGCTTCCAAGGTCACCCAAATTTCAAAAATGTCTAGGAGAGGACAACTCCAAATAGCTTCTAGATGCATGTCATTTTGAAGAATTTTCAGGCGAGGACCACACTAAATAACCTAGTTTATGAAATAATTCAATTTTCAAAATGTTGTCGGTGAAAGACCACTTCAAAGATTAACTTATATTATAGAGGTATCTAAATATCGTAAAAAATAAGATGAGGTTCACTCTAAATAGCTTCGAAGGGCATCCAAATTTCAAAATGTCTAGGTAAGGAACACTTTAAATGGTTTATACAAGAATCTAATTTAAAAAAAATCAAGGTGAAGATTACTCATAGCTTCTAGAGTAAACCATTTTTCAAAAAAATTGTTGAAGGAGGGTCATTCCAAATAGTTTATAAAAACTATCTGATTTTAAAAAATTGGAGAGGGTGACCACGGTTTAAAACGTACATAATATCAAATATGAATGAGAAACTATTAAATGGCTTTAAGCAGAAATTTAACATCGTGAGTAGCTATGTTATTTTTAATTATGACCCCCCTATGAAAAATTTGGATCCGCCCCTGGATGTAGGGGCCATGTTTGGAGTAGTCCACCTTTGGCAAATTTTTGAAAATCTGACCTATCTAAAAGTATTTTAAGAAGTGCCCAACAGCATTTTTTTTAATAAATTAGATCCCCTAGAATCTATTTTAAGTGGCGCTCACCCAGCTTTTTTTTGAAATTAGGAATGTCCTAGAAGCTCTTTGGAATGGTACTAGCCTGGTCTTTTTTCCTCTATTATTATCAATTTTTAAGTTCTTGCAGTGTAAATCCGAGTGGCATCATGTTTACCGCGATCAAATACTCGAGAATCCTAAAACATAACTCACCGTTTCTCGTAAACTACTTGGACAGTCACAGTAGTTTTTTTCTGAATTTGTTATAAAAACCTTAAAAGACAAAATGATATTATTAAAATTCCCATGTTCCAATTGGTTTGCTTTGAAAAAATAGTTTTCTAATGAAAGTACTATAATGATGTTCTTATTGCAGACATATTTTCACTCTGTGTAAAAGTTTTTTCCTAATTGAAATAGATGGGTAGTATAAGTGTACGAAATGATCATCAGGAACTGAATTTTATTTTGATATAAGACTCATTCCTCTAACATCAATACTTTTCACAGTATCTCGGGATGATATTTCAAATTCATTATGGTCCATCGGGACCATTTGACCAAGTTTGTATTACTGCAACCATTGCAAAGCAAGCGGTCTGAAGAAGTTGCCGATCAGTTGAATGATATATTTATGACATTTAGTGCCTCGTGAATTTTACATTCAGGTAATGGTAAAGAATCTGTCAACTAGGTCATATCTGAGCTAACTACATTATGGCCAGAGTTAAAGATGGTACACGGTAAACCAAGACATAGTCAAAGCCAGGGTTCAGTAGGAGGAGCCAACCAATACATCGGAAACATCCGGCTTCATGGATGAAAGACAACCACTCCATAAATTGGTCCAATACTCTTCGTTTTGTGCAGTTTATTAAAAACAGAGCATTTCATTCGGGGATTAAACCATCGCCATATGTTCGGTATTGAGCCCAGGGTTGGACTCGCTACATCTACGCTGCCATCCGTAGTTATAAAAAAAAGTCCAGGATGAGGTTGAACTTTGAAAATTCATCGAGCAGATGAATGCAAAGGAGGAGAAAAATGAGGCCAAGGAGGAAGAGGAAACGCTGGCTGGTACCCTCTCAAAGATTTATTCAGCTAGAAAGGAAACTCATGAAAATTTGTCGAAACAGGCTAAGAGAATTAAAGTGATTTCAGATAGAACACATCCTCCCGTTGACGTTGGAGGTAATGTTATCATACCCATACCTGATGTGGAAAGATCCAAGGCAGACCTTCGAAACATCGTTGGAGTTGTGCTTGATTAAAAATAAAGAGGGTCTGTACAAGATCGGGATGAAGGATGGAGTGCTGGATAAATTACATTGCAGATAGGTTCAGTAAATTTTAAAGTTTGAATTTAATTTTAAACATAAATTCTAACGGGCCGTAAACAAATCATATTTATTTCAGATCTGAATTCGACGGTTCTCCTCAAGACAGTGTTCTTGATCAGCGATCAGGTGCTCGATCATGAAACTACTCTGAGGACTGAAGCGAGGAAAACAGTTATTGGAACAGGACAAGGGTTTGTACGTTGTTCATATACGAGGAAGTTTACTTCAAAGAGATGCTTGTGCAGGAAACAGGAGTAACTTTGCAACTCCAAATGCCATAACAGCATGCCTTGTTGCAATAAGTGACAAAAATATTTAATTGATGCTTTAGATAAAAAAAATTAAGTTTAATGGATTAGTGTTGTAATTAGTTGTCCCTAGAAGCAACTAGTTTTACTTAACATCTGATTTTAATGGTCAGAGACTTTAGTCAATACTGTTTTAACTGGTCAGTACGGGTATTGACTAAAAGATTTTTAGTTAATTCTAGTATTGTCGACTGCATTGTATTGGTTCTAGAATTAACTGGTTAAAACTAGTATTGACGAAATGGCTTTTCTGGAACTAGTTTTACCTTGTAAAATTGGGTTTTAACGCATTTCGGGTTCTAACTGTAGCATATATATAAGTTTCTGTTATAAATTCCACTGCCACGAAAGAAAACAAAAACTAATCCTAGTCACGAAATGTGGAGGGTAGTATATACTGTACTATTAAGTTTACTATTAGTATATAAATACATTATATATATACCTTTTGTATAAGCACCTATACATACTTGATTCATGGTAGGAAGAACAATTTAGAAAATTCAAACATATTTTGCGGGCAACATTGAAACAATGAAACTATATTATTATTATTATTATTATTATTATATCGGTATTGATAATACCTATCAAAAGTGGTACTGTGTATCCCTTGACTTCACGTACGAATATATGAAAGTTTTTTTTTAACATTTTAACTTTCAGATATCGTTATTCCTAACGTGAATCACTATAGCTTAGCCTACACAAGCACAGGTAATCGTTTATGCCAGCGGCCGGCAACCTTTTTGATATTGCAGGCCGTATGGGTTTAAAAATAAAGGGCATAACACGGTCGAACAAACTTTCTCATATTGTATATTAGAGCTTAGAAGAATATTTTCAAAAATAAGTTTTTAGTACCCTACCCTTAAGTAATTTTTCCTCATTAAAAACAAATAGGCCTAAATTATTTTGTTAATCATAATAAACACTCTCTACAAATACATTCTAAACCGAATTATTAAAATATTTTTAACAAATTTCAAATTTCTAAAAAAAATTATTTGTAAACCACACTTAAGTAATTTGTAATTTTCAAAAGTAAAAACGTAGGGCATATTCTTATTTATCGAGATAAACTATTCCCGGATATCCATTTTGAACTCTATATTCAAGGTCAATTTCGAGAAATTCCAAAATTGTCAATAATTTATCGTAAGTAGAGTTCCCTTGGCTTAAATTAACTTATTCTAGATAAATAAAGATACATTATTATTGATTTTGTAAAATAGTCCCTCGATACAAATTCTCAACAGAATCCCTAAAGCTTTTTTTTAATCCTTGGAAAAATCAGTCATGAGTAAACTACTAATAAATGAATGTTTATATTAAAAACAATGGCTTCAATAATTTTTTGAGGGTGGTATTTCCAAAATTGTTTTCCATTTTCCCTCCACGCAAATGCGGTAACTTCCTCTAGATTCAACCTACCTCATCCCTAACTCATCAGAGTAGTTATCATATATGCGTACAACCTGAACAATAAATAGGTAGTAAGACACGGTGCTAAAAAAAAACAACATAAAAAACCAAGAAATAAAAAAAGATACGTCAAGTCAAATTGACTGTCCAGTAGAAAAATAGCAGCTTTGACTCCCCTAAACTACAAAAAGAATTATTAATATCTTAAAATGTTCTATTGTGAGCCTATAAAAAATCTGTATTAGTTAGAGGTAAGTTAGTCTACTAGCTCCGCAAATATGCTTAAAAAATACGTTGAAAATGAGCTAATTTCACACATTCAATTTTTTTTTTCTATTATTAAAACTCAAAATATAGGGTAGATAAAGAAAAACTACCCTGTTGGAATCTTTTGAATTCATTTTGGCGTGAACTATATTTTAAAATAACGCATTGCTGATTAAACATTGTGTTAAGAGTTGAACTTCTGCGCGGCAGTTTCTCGCCCATCGAGAGAGTTTGAAGACATTAATTTTCCCCTACCACTTTCTAGAGTAAAATATGTCTCTTCTATTGTTTTGGGTGTCTAGTGAGCTGTCCTATACCATGCTCAAGATCGCTCGGTACTGTATCAGTTACCCAAGGCGATATTACTAGCTACGCGCTGGCTTGTAAACTCGTGCGCGAGTGAGCTTGTTCCAACAAGCTCAGCTAGAGTCGATTACACTGAGCTACCAAACCCGTCCACTCGCTCAGTAGAGGTGTTTCCGGCAGGTTGTTTTCGTTGTTAATAAAAATGTCTGAAATGAAGTGGAACAGCAACAATATTGTAGACTTTTTTGGCGAATTTATTAACAATATCCCGTGCTGTAGAACATCAACCATCGTGACTATATCAATGTGAATATTAAAGATGTGGTTTATAAAAACAGGTGTGAAGAGCTTGAAGAAGAAGGATTGCTCAAGGGGTTGAACTAAAAGCAACTCGAAGCAAAAAAAAAAAAAAAAAGTTGGCAGCGGAACAGAAGTCTGTTACGTAATATAAGGGCAACAGCAACAATTCCCGCACGAACCACTTCTCTAGACATTTCGGATATTACTAGTTTACTATATCCACTTATTACACACTGAGATTTTACTAGACAGGCAAACTAGCTAGCGAATAGTGTGTAAAGTCGCCCGGTCTTCAACTTTACTCGCTAGGGGAGAGCGAGCGGCGAGTTAACCATCCGGCGAGTTTAATAGCAGCGAGTAAATTTGCTGGCGAGTAGCTAGTAAGTAATATCGCCCTGTGTAATCGACCCTATGCCACTACTTCTGGACGGTAAAATCAGCCGTCAGTTACACTCAAGTGGGTAGAGCCGCAAATTTTCAACCAGAGATACCGTCCACGTAAAAAGGGATACAGTCATACAGTATACAAAGTTCAAGGCTAATGCAATGAAAGTCATGGCATTGACCACATTTATGATGTTAAATAATATACTAGAGATTCCATACGTCACTAACCCATGATTGATAAGGAACATGTGATGACTGATAAGAGCCATACACTAATAATCTCGAACTTAGGTGTCAAGGAACATATTTTGTTAAGCTATAAGATGGCCTTGTAAAGTATTTATACCGTATTTGTATCGAAAGAATAAGCAGAAAACTTTACCCGAATATAATATTTTTAGCAGTTTTTATGTATTTTTTTCTCTACATATTTTTATAATTGTTTGTGTGTATCTATCTATTTATCTAGTAAAAATAACTAAACTTTATAAGTACGCTAGAATAATTGTAGGCCTATCTATATCGTTTATTAAATAGCTACAAATAATGGTGCGGTAAAATGTAATCACAATTTTATAATTCAGAACCTAGTTAAGCTTTTGTGTCCGGGTAACTCAATTCTTGGCGAAGCAACAGGCTACCAAAGTGTGGGTTTAAAAAGATTAAATTACATTTAGACTAATACATAAATTATAAACAAATGGTTGTTTCTCTCGATACCGGGGTGTAACATTTTATGAGTAAAAGTATCGAGAGTAAATGTATCGTTATATAAAGGAACATATCGATAATAATCAAGTTTTATTTTTAGCACCACATCATACTATTCGTTCTCAAGCAATACGCATATGTAGGCCCTGCTCCTTACGCTAATGTGGTAGGGATGAACAAGGTGGAATTTATAGGAAGTGTATCTACATCTGCGTGGAGGGAGAGTGGAAAACCATTTAGGAAAAACAACCCAGCATTCTAATCCCGATCTCACCATCATCAACAGTCCATTCTATTTCGGGAGTGACGCCTAGAACAATGGTATTCAACCTTTTTTATTGATGCATACTGTAAACATAGCCTATTATACAATCTAACGTGTATATTCTTTTTTTAATCTTACGTACCTCTTATTTTTATTTAATTGAGGTATTTAACGTGCACTTTCTGAACAGGCTGATATCAGCACATGAGAATTTATATGAGTGAGAGCTTTCAGGGTTATTTTACATGCCACAATCGACAAGGGTACCGAAGGCTTTACTTACCATACGAAGGAAGTTGTGCTACGGATTTTTTTTTTTCACTCAAGAAAAATCCGTCGACCTCGGCTGGGTTCGAGCCCACGAACATCGTGCCCTGAGAAGCGCACTTTATTCCAAGAACACCTAGGTCGACCAAGTCACTACATTAATAACGAATAAAAAGGATGCTATTATAGAGTCGTTAGCTACCCTAACATTAACTGTGAAAGGTTGTAATCGCCTGATGGGTTTAATTGTACCTTATGTCAAGAGACTGAGCCACTGCCTTCTTTTGGTCCCTCCACTCTTGCAGGACTGAGAGGGAGAGGAAAAGAAAGGTCACTCTGTGTAACCTTTGTTGGGTCAAGGAACAAACCTTTCAAGGAACATGAAAGGCATTCAATCAATGCCTTACCGAGGTTTTTACTTGATGGCGGAGGGGTTCAGTATGTATCTATTCACCCTCAATTCCTAGACGAGTAGCTTATAAAAATTCCTTCAAGAAAGATTCAACTATATAACTCTCACACCGGAAAAAAAAAACCTAGGTACGACCGTGTCTTCATTGTTTTAACCAAACACACAATCGAATAAATGAAAAAAATCAATCAAAAAATATTTATATTTTTAGTATAGGAAATGTCGCTCTGTTGTTTTAATGCGGGAAAGAATAAAAGCATTTCTTCTTCGTTCTTCGTCTTAATGCTTGTCTGGTCTATTCGCACGGTTAGTTTTAGATTAATAAAGCAGGGCTGAGAAAGTGTACCAGCAGTAGTTAGGTGGACCATATAGTACAGCGCTCTGATTGGTCGGTTTTGGTCACGTGACCACGCCCCCTTGCTCTGATTGGCTGTTGGCTTTTCCCCTCCCCTCTGCTCCCCCCGGTAACGGGTTTTCCCGATGACGTCATCGCTCTGTCGCAACCCGGCGCCAATTTGGTGGCTTGACAAGACAGGAATAGATCGTGACGACCTTGAATGATGTTGCAACCTCTCCCCCCACCCTACTGTGGTAATGGGTTTTCCCTATGTCGCAACCCGGCGCCAGTTTGGCGGCTCGACCAGGGAAGTCGAGACAGGAATAGATCGTGACCTTGAAACCGTGAGTTAGGTCATTGACCCTGGCAACTCTCCCCCCTGGCAATGGGTTTTTTCCGATGACGTCATCGCTCTGTCGCAACCCGGCGCCAACTTGGCGGGTTGGCAATACAAGTCGAGACAAGAATAGATCATGATGTTGCAATCCGCCCCTTCTATGTGGCAATGGGTTTTCCCTGGTGACGTCATCGCTCTGTTGCAACCCTATCTGGTAGCAGCTATAAATACCAGCACCGGTTTGGAAATCCTTTCATTGTATAGCTTGTCTTCGAGTACTAAACACATAACCTAGGATGAGTGATAACGCTTCGCTGACGGATCTGGGTGAGTAAATGTACTTTTTTAACAAGCACACTCATTATTTTTTTTTTGTTAAATCAAAGTGTATACATTTAATTTATTTAAAAATTACAATTAAACCATGCAGAGTTGTCTAATTTTACTAGCTTATAATAGATATATAGGAAGTAAAACTATAGATAATTTTGAAGGTGTTTAAGCATCCACTTTCTATGAAATTTGGATAAAGTTATGGCTGAACAAATGTTTATTATAATTAAGGGTAGTTTATTGAAAAAACCTGATTCGAAGCTATAGTTAAATGGTAATTAATTTTTTTGGTAGCTTACTATTGGCTGAATATTATTTAAAAATCGTATAAACAAGAGTGGTTATAATAAATTAAATAATGTAATTTTTATTTAAGAGTAGTTTATTGAATACATTTATTACAAACTATAAAATTATTTGAGGAGCTAACCCTGCTGAATGTCTCAGACTCACATAACACTCTGGAGATTATTTTACCTTACTATTATATCACGTAGATAATCTGTTAACTATTTTTTAATTTAAGTTATACTGAATATCAAACTTAGCTGTTGTGTTGTATTTTTTTAGAGAATGAGCTGTGGGGAGATCCACAGACATCCGCGGATCTGATGGCCCTCGGTGTTTCCATGGAGGAGTTAACCGCAAACGGTTGGTAATTGCTGGCCGGTGAAAGACCAGATTTGTAAGAAAGAATAATTAGCTTTTAAAAACCAAACAAAAAAAAAGAGCACCATGCAAAATTGTTTTGAAATATGAATAATGTGCTTAATTGGGGAGGTATTTATGAATAAAATTGGGACTATCAGTAAATGATAAATGGTGAATATTATATTGATTTAAGGTTATTTTCTTGTTGCATTATTATTGTATGACACCTTGGCTCAGTTGGTAGAATGCCTACCTCTTGATCTAGGTGTCCCGGGTTCAAGTCCCGGCAGGATAGCTATTATTGTGAAAATTACTATTCAGATTAATAAGTAGTTTCTGTATGATTATTAATGGCTATCACTTACGTTAAAATTCTAATACAAAGATATGATTGTTTCAGATGCATGGGGCCAATATATGTTGTCTCCTCAAAATCAGGTGTCTGCGACGGTATCACCTCCACGACTACCACCCACAGTGCCACACGATCCATTAATGGACATTTTTTCTGCTCTGGATGCGATTGATGCCTCTATAGGTGAGATTATTATTTTACATTAAAATAATATAAAAATTAATGTGTAATATATTATTAATATTATAAGTAGAAAGAGCATATAGTGAGCAGATTGCTAGGTAACCATTTATAGTAGAACACTAATAGGTGAAAACACTTTTTAAATATAACCAAGCTTTAAATAAATGGAATGTCCCAAACAAGTGTATTTAAATTGGGTAGTTAGAGCAACTGGATTTTATATGCATAGTGTCCACTCCAAGGACAAACTATAAATAAAATGGTCATTTTTTAGCTACCTTATATGATAAGTTGATTGATTTAAAAAGTATGAAGAATGAATTTTTTAAACTGACTTTGCTTGGAAGAATATTGTTTGAATTGCTTACTTTGAACTTAGTTTGACTTGTGTTTGAACTCAAGCTCTTGTGTTTTAGCTCAAATGGATACCGGAGACGCCTGTCCGAGCCATGAGGAAGATGTGGTATGGACCCTAACCACCAGACCCCACATACGTCAGGCAGGAGATTTGCAGCCTCCAGGCAGTGGAGGCGTAATCCTACAAACATCTAATACAGAAGATGGCAGCTCCCTCCACCCACTTCCAAGCCACGGGAAAGATTCAGTTGCGACCCCCACCTCCACAGCTCCCAATCAACCAGCTGGAGCTTTGTCGCCTCCACGTTTCTTCCCGCAAGCCGGTGGTGTTGGTGTGAAGCAAACGGGATTCACAGCCCCGCTGCAAGGCATGGATATGGTGGTGGCGGGGCCATCATCAGCACCCCATACGGGAATTAGTGGCCCGGTAAACCAGGTAGGTGGAGCTTTAAACCAAGGCCTCCCTCTTCGTATCGTCGAAGAGAGAATAAAACAATTGAGGCGTTTCTTTTATACTGGTAGAGAAGTTACCGTACATCTTGGTGCTCCAGCAAGCGATCGTGACGCATTAAGCTGGCTTGAAGAACAAATTACTAATTTGCTCAATCGGCTGCAGGACCATGGTGTAAGCGCTGATGATCATGTCGGCTTACTTTTAAACAGCACGGACTCGACGTTGAACCCTGTGTACGTCTCTTTTAGACGAGCAGATCAGTTAGACGCTCGAGCCGTGCTCGATAACTAAGTCGCGTGTTGCAGAGTAATAGCTTGTTTTTGAGTACAGCACCATTGTACGTTAAACTCAGCCATTTTAAAGAGCCGCGCGGGAGGGGTAATCATAAATGTGATAAAATCTCTCCCGCTAGCACATATAGCCGTAATAGCAGAGGAATCATAACGATTCAAAATGACGACACAATTTGTCTTGCCCGTACATTGGTTGTCGCCAAAGCTATATGTGATAATAAAAGAGAACCAGAATGCATGGACGTGAACACCGCTAAACAGATCAAAATTGGTCGTCCTATTCAAAAACTCAAAGCAGAGGAACTATGCCATAATGCCCGTGTGAATCTTTTGAAAGGTGGTGGAATAACTGAGCTGAAACAATTTCAAACATACCTCTCCGGATACAAAATCACGGTGTTTAGGGAACGTCACGGGAGACATATCCTATATGAGGGGCCTGCTCCCGCCGAACATTCCTTTAAGGGCAACCTTGATTTGTATTTTCACGACGATAAGCAAAACCATTTTGACGTCATAACATCCTTGACAGCCGCATTTAAGTGCGGGTACTTTTGCCGCGAGTGTCGTGTGCCGTTCAACGATAAGAACAAGCACAAGTGCGAGTCCTCGTGTAAAAAGTGCTACGCTAAAGCGGTTTGCAGTGGAGGTCAATCTGTGGTCTGTAAAGATTGCGGGCGTTGGTTCACAAACCAGACATGTTTTGATAACCATAAACGTCCCGGTTTTTGCAGAGGTCGCAGGTCGGTCTGTGATGTCAAAAAGGTTTGTGAGGTATGCGGGCAATTTTTCAGCTTGGAAAGATCAAATTATTCACACAGGTGCTATGAGACTTTTTGTAGAGTATGTGATTCATATCGTCCTTTTGGGCATTTCTGTTATATGAAGCAAGCCCCGTCCAAGCCGTTACTGGAAAAGAGTAATTTCATGTTTGTATTCTATGATTTTGAATGCAGACAAGAAACTCCTCTTAAAGGTGCGGTAAACACGTACTTACACGAACCTAACCTATGTGTCGTGCAGACATGTTGCAAGGCCTGCCTTCATATAGATGCAAATGACCATCATTGCACCGATTGCGGGGGCGATAGGACTCGCATATTCGGGGGTGATACCACAATGGCCCAATTTTTCGGATTTATAGAACAAATTAAAGCTTCAAAATTTAAGGATATCACCCTCCTTGCTCAAAATTCAAAAGGGTATGATGGGAATTTTATTTTAAAATATATGATGGAGGTAAAAAAATGGACTCCAGACCTTATAATGAACGGTGGGAAAATCATGTCCATGCGTTACGGCCCGCTCCACTTTATTGACTCGCTGAACTTTCTCCCCATGTCATTGTCCAAGATGCCCAAGACATTCGGCCTGGACGAGTCTTTGGCCAAGGGACATTTCCCCCATTTTTTCAATAAAAAAGAAAACGCGGGGTATAGGGGTCCCTTGCCGCCAAATGAGGATTACGGCGTCGGGGAGATGTCAGTTGAGGGAAAGGAGCACTTTGAGAAGTGGTATGACGCGTTGGTCAAAGAAAATTATGTCTTTGATTTTAACCGCGAGTTGGAACTGTATTGCGTGAAAGACGTAGAGATCCTACGGAAGGCCTGCCTAAAGTTTAGAGATATGCTTATTGAAAAAGCAAAGGTGGATCCTTTCAGAGAGGCGTGTACTATCGCTGGAGCGGCCATGTTGGTTTACCGCCGTAGTCATCTTAAGGAGAATACTATCGGTATTATCCCTAACGGTGGCTACCGGTGCGCAGACCAACAGTCGCACATAGCTGTACAATGGCTCTGTTGGGAGGCCCATCAACGCGGTGTCTCTATTCTTCATGCGGGTAACGGCCGTGAGGAATATGTGTTAGGGCGACGTGTAGACGGCGTTGTTAAAGCTGGAGATACCACCACCGTCTTTCAGTTTTGGGGCTGTTATTGGCACGGGTGCCCTCTCTGTTATCCGGGCAGGACCACCCCTATCAAAAACAGTCCCCACGAGACCATGGAGACGCGCTATGAAGCGACCATGGCTTGTGTTGAAAAGTTTAAGAATGCCGGCTACACGGTCGTAGAGATGTGGGAGTGTACGTTTAATGCGATGAAACGCACAGACAAGGACTTGAAACAATTTGTACTCCGGCACGAGGTGTACAGCAAGGAGCCCCTCAGTCCCAGGGACGCATTCTTTGGCGGGCGTACAAATTGTATCAAACTCTTCCACGAAGCAGACCTTTCTTGTGGAGAGAAGATCAAGTACTTGGATGTGTGTTCGTTGTATCCGTACGTTTGCAAGTACAAAAAATACCCCATCGGCCACCCCAAAATTCACTTGGAACCAAATTGTCCCGCTATAGATAAAGTAGAAGGCATAGCCAAAGTTACAGTGACGCCTCCGCGGGATTTATTCATGCCCGTATTACCTACACGGATGCACGACAAGTTAATGTTCATCTTGTGCAGGAAATGCGGGGAGGAGAAAAACCAAGGCGCGTGTCAGCACAACGACAAAATAGATCGCTGGTTGACAGGTGTCTGGGTGATTGACGAGATCCGGAAAGCCGTTGAGAAAGGCTACACCGTTGAAGCCGTACACGAAGTGTGGGAGTACAATGTATCTGTTTACGACCGTCAGACACGTTCTGGCGGCTTGTTTCACGGCTACATTGATACTTTTTTGAAAATCAAACAAGAAGCCAGCGGATGGCCAGAGTGGTGTACCTCACAAGATGAGAAGTTAGCTTACATTCAAAATTATGAGGAAAGGGAGGGGGTAAAACTCGATTTCGGCTCTGTTTGTAAAAACCCTGGTCTCCGCACTCTGGCTAAACTCTTTTTAAATTCGCTATGGGGAAAGTTTGGGCAAAGACCCGATTTACCACACGTAGCAGTTGTCAACGACTATCAGGGCATTCACAAGTACCTAACGGATCCGTACATCACCGTGGACAGCGTCATTGATGTAAATGATGAGGTTATGTTCCTCAATTACAAGGATGCGCGTGACGCGTTGCGCCCTAACCCTAACACGAGTGTGGCGGTGGCGTGCTACACGACTGCTATGGCTAGGTTGCACTTATACAGCATCCTTGAAAAGTTGGGGGACCGCGTTTTGTATCATGATACAGATAGCGTTCTATTCACGGAACGCCCCGGCGATTGGAGTCCACCGACCGGAGACTTTTTAGGTGACCTCACTGACGAACTTCAAGATTACGGTCCGGGAAGCTACATTAGCGCCTTTGTATCTGGCGGTCCCAAGAATTACGCGTACCGAGTTTGCGTTGGTGGCGACCCTGCCAAAACAAAAACGGTATGCAAGGTTCGCGGTATCACCATAAACTATGGCAACCGGAACGACGTTAATTTTGACGTTTTGAAAGCGATGGTCACCGAACAGGCCGCGGAAAGATACATACAGATACCGCACAAAATTGTAAGAAAAGGTCTTGCGACTGTATGTACCGTTTCGCAGAATAAAGTCTACCGGCCTGTGTACACCAAACGGCGGATAACCGATGATTATAATACGTTGCCGTTTGGGTATCAGAGTCCTTGTAAACGCGTTCGCCACAACTAAAAGGTGATCATTTAGACGGGCTGAATAATCATCTTTTTTAGTCTTTCACTCTAGACAGTTCCACTGACATACCATTTTTCAAAGATTTGAAAATTTTTTTCATATTTTTTTTCTGCATGAAAACAAGCATATTTTTTTTTATTTTTTTATGCAGCCGGGATACTTTTTTTATATTTTTTTATCCGCCAGTATAAATCTCCACCTACCTGTATCTAGTCAAATAAAATTAGTTGTTTGTATATATTTTAATTCTAGTCAAATTTGTTTGTATATAATATTTTAAATTCTAATCAAATTTGAAACCATATGTTAAAATACTTTTTAAACTGGACTTTATAAAATTAGTACCGAGGCCACTATTCCCGCTACGAGCTCAAGAAATTGATTATTGTTTCCATAATATATATATTTTTTTTGTAAATAAATATTCCACGTATACTTTTCATCGTATGAGATATACTTGTAAAACACTTTGATTTGTGTAAATAAATATCCCAAGTATACGTTTCAGGTAATGATAGTATTATAATATTTGTAATTAAATATTCCAAGTATACTTTTTGTAGTATGAGATATATTTGTAAAAACTTTGATTTGTGTAAATATTCCAAGTATATACTTTTCGCGTTGGGAATATATAATTTGTAAAAACTTTGAATTTTGTTGTAAATATTCCAAGTATGCTTTTCGAATTGTGAGATATATTTGTAAAAACTTTGATTTGTGTAAATATTCCAAGCATACTTTTCATGGTGTGAGATATATTTGTAAAAACTATGATTTGTGTAAATAAATATTTTTCAAAGTATACTTTTCATAGTGTGAGATATATTTGTAAAAACTATGATTTGTGTAAATATTCCAAGTATACTTTTCAAGTGTGAGATATATTTGTAAAAACTATGATTTGTGTAAATAAATATTTTTCATGATGTGAGATATATTTGCAAAAACTTTGATCTGTGTAAATAATTGTGTGAAATAAAATTTGTAAAAACATTGATTTGTGTAATTAAATATTATAAAAACTGTTATGTTTGTGTTTTAACGTCTACACCCCCACCCATCTATCCTATAAATACAAGTTCATTTAGCTTATAAGCTCAGTCTTAAACATTATGGACAAGTTGAAACATCCATTTTCGGCCATCATCAGCGGCCCTTCAGGCTGTGGAAAGTCCCATTTTGTAGCCGACTTTATCCGTCACTTGGACACAATGTGTGACGTTAAATTTGATAAAATCACCTGGTATTATGCTTTATGGCAACCGGGATTCGAACAAGACGGGTCAGTCATATTCTGTAAGGGTTTACCG
The DNA here is from genome assembly GCA_033556935.1 of Timema podura. Classification (NCBI taxonomy): domain Eukaryota; kingdom Metazoa; phylum Arthropoda; class Insecta; order Phasmatodea; family Timematidae; genus Timema; species Timema podura. Next base: position 21,338,638 of record JAVRXN010000003.1, on the reverse strand, counting down.
GAAATGGATGACACCTGTGATGACTCTCCTCCACACCTGATTATCCTGGACGATCTGATGCGTGAAGCCAACGAGGTGGTCGTCGATCTTTTCACCAAAGGATGCCACCATCAAAATATTAGCGTCATGTACCTTACGCAAAATATATTCCACCAGGGCAAGGGCCAAAGAGACATTTCCTTAAACGCGCATTATATTGTGCTTTTTAAAAATCCCAGGGATAAAGCTCAGATTCAACACTTTGCACGTCAAGTGTGTCCTGAAAACCCCCGTATTTTACAGGAGGCTTACGCTGACGCTACAAGTACTCCTCACGGGTATCTATTGTTAGATTTTAAACAAGGTACACCCGAATGGTTTAGATATAGAACCCGCACAAATGTCGGGTGCTGCGTGTACCTACCACGCAAAAGCTATAAAAACACCGACACGTCCCAATTACATATCATTTCATAACCATGAGTCCCAAAGTGCTGAAGCAAGCCCCTCTGCTGCGTGCGATGCATCGCATGAACCCACAGCAACGTGTAGCCTTGTTGAAAACGGCCGACAAGAAACTGATTGACTCTGTTTGCGAGTGTGCCTACAACACTTTAAAAGGGCGGGTGCCATTGAAAAATGCGCAGAAGACAAAGTTACGTGCTCACAAGCAGGTGTTACGCAAGCTGGTCAAACGAGGAGAGTGCTGGAAGAAGAAGAGACGTCTGCTCGTTCAGAAAGGAGGAGCGTTCCTGCCCTTACTTTTAGCCCCATTAATCAGCGGTGTCCTCGGTTCCTTATTCAACAAGTAGATAATGGAACACACGAAAAAAATGATATTGGTGTCCCCGGAAACATTACACCGTTACGAGCAACACCACCAACAAGCGGCATCGGCCACAAATCTAGTGGTCTCCGAGCTGGACAAGGAAATGGAAAAAATCCTCGCTTCAAAACTTGATGACAAGTCTAAATGGACTTTATACCAACAAGTGCTGCAGCGCTATCTACACTTTAGTCAACAACCTCCACCGCCTGAAAATATCACCGCGACCGTCCCCGTACTTCCCATCGCGGCTGTACTCAATACTGTACCAGTACAGGCACGTAAAAAAGCCGAGCTTTTACTAGAACATATTAATTCCAGGGGCGGTATCTCTTGGGACGAAGACGGGGAAGTGAGTATTCACGATACACCTCTCCGTGGATCTAACATTGTGGATTTAGTCAACGATCTGGTCAGAGCAAGAAGACACAGCGAGCCGACGGGGTGGCGAGAGTTTCTCACGGCACTTCAAAAAATAAACATCCCGAAAGAATGTATTGTAAATCCGAAACGTTTGGCTCCCATTAGAGATCCGACGCCCGTACCTCAACCACTTACACCGTCGCAACGCCCTAAGAAGAAGAAACTGAAAAGGGTGGACGAAAACAGGTGGCTGCCGTTCAGAGCTTAATGCCCCGTTTAGCCGACATCTACTACGACCCTTCTCATCCTGCTGGGTTTGCAGGGGCGGCGTCGCTCATAAAGGCGTCCAAGAAAGATCCCGACAAAGTACGAAAATGGCTTCGTGCGCAGGACGCTTATACCCTCCACAAGCCGGTGATAAAAAAGTTTCCACGCAACAAGTACGTGGTGTCAAACATTGACGATCTCTGGCAAGCTGATCTCAACGATATGCGAAGTCTCGGAAAATACAACGACGGTGCGGTGTACTTGCTCACCATCATCGACGTGTTTAGCAAGATGGCCTGGGCGAGGACGCTTCCATCCAAGACGGGGAGCGTCGTGAGAGACGCCTTTCGGAACATTTTCAAACAAAGCGGCCGTAAACCTCTAAGTTTACAGACGGACAAGGGGACAGAGTTCACGTCACGTCTAGTCCGGAAATTTCTCAATCAAGAAGGCGTGCATTACTACACCACTCATAATCCAGACGTGAAGGCAAGCATCGTGGAACGATTCAATAGAACTCTGAAAGGACGCATGTGGCGCTACTTTACCAAAAATAACACGTATCGCTACGTGGACGTCCTCCAAGATCTAGTCGACGCTTACAACGGCGCAAAACATTCCAGTATCAAGATGGCGCCTGCCGACGTTTCAGAAACCAACGTGCTTCAAGTCAGAGATAATCTGTACGGCAAACGGGGCCCAAGATCGAATAGTAAGCCAAAACTCAAAGTCGGTGACACGGTGCGTATTAGCAAATCCAAAATGCTGTTTGAAAAGGGCTACGAAAGTAATTGGAGCGAAGAAATTTTCAAAGTCAGCAGCGTCGTGTTGAGGCAACCAGTCGTCTACAGAGTGACCGATCTTGACGGCGAGGAGGTGGAGGGAACGTTTTACGAACCCGAATTGCAACGTGTACGTCTTCCCGAAACTTTTAAAGTTGATAAAATACTACGTGTCAAGGGTAAAGGTGCCAGAAAGAAAGTGTACGTGCAGTGGAAAGGTTACCCCGCCAAGTTTAATTCTTGGATTCCTGCCAGTTACGTCAGCGCCCTACCATGAAGGACCAGTTTTACCTCACCTTGCCGAGCGATAGCTCTATGGGATATTTCCCGAAAAATACCCTCACGAATTTCACCACGCAACTACCCTACCGTCTTACACTCGACGGCCAGTGGGAAGTAGCTCTCGCCGAATTCCAATATCCGTGTTCTTTCACCACCGTACCCGAGGGCAGAAACATTGTATGGTACAACTGGGTTGACGCTAACGGTGTGAACAAATATTCAAGGATCACATCCCGCCTGGAAACTATAGCACTATCCAAGAAATGGTCAAAGCCCTAAACGAAATAGAGGCGTTTAAACGGGATTCTGGAGTTGTATTCAAGTACACAAGCACCAACAAAAAAGTGGACGTTGTTTCTTCTTCGCCAAATATACAGCTGCTGGAGCTATCTAATCAACTAAGTCTACAGCTCGGTTTCGATCCTAATACTAATCTGATCAAAGTCCCAAAGTCACCGTACGCCGCCAACATTCTACTAGGCTTGCCCTCGCAAATGTACGTCTACACGGATATCATCGATCCTCAACCCGTGGGTGACATTGTGGCACCGCTTTTACGTATCGTCGGTATCAACAACGCAAACTATCTCTACGGCATACATAAGACAGTTAGCTACGATCCGATGCACTACGTGCCAGTACTTAGAAGAGAAATTGAAAGCCTGGAAATCAATATAAGGACCGACACTGGTGAACCTGTACCATTCGAGTTTGGAAAAGTGTGCGTGAAACTTCATTTTCGACGCCGCTCAACATGAACTGTCCTTACCAAAGATACTACGTAAACCAGGCTGGAACGGGAATATCTTCGATCTACCACGGTGTTCCCTATCAACGTGGGCATGGAATAGGAAGTTTTTTCAGCGGCCTATTCAAGAGCGTCATACCTTTGCTGAGAAGCGGCGCTAAAGCCATAGGAAAACAAGCCCTTCATACGGGTATCGACGTGCTCTCCGACGTCGCCAATCAGCGTCGTCCTTTCAAAGAGGCTCTACGGCAGCGTGTCGGCGAGGCTGGAACAAACCTGAAACGCAAGGCGGAGCAGAAGATCGGCACACTGATGACCGGCTCAGGCTATAAAGGGCGTCGTAAGAAGCATAGGCGTCAGTCTTCAGCCGTTACCCGACGTAAAAAGGTCAAGAAAGAAGCTGTAGATATTTTCAGTTGAAATGTCGTTTCTACACCCCCAGTCCTGCGAGTGTGCCAGCAGTGAACTCGATCTATTTTCAGTCCCACCCACGCAAACCAGTCTCGAAAGCGGACAATGGATCCAGTACAAACCTGTCTCTTCACTCACCGATGATTCACCCATAGAATTTACCGTTACCGGTCAAGGCGAGTTCTATATCGATCTTTCACAGACTATGCTCTATCTCAGGGCGGCCATCGTGAAACCCGACGGTGGCTCTTTCACAGAGGTGGACCAAATCGCTCTCGTCAACAACTGGTTGCATTCGCTATTCACACAGGTGGATGTGTTTTTAAACCAAAAACTAGTCTCACCGCCCAGCAACACGTATGCTTATAGATCGTACATTGAAACGCTGCTCAATTACAACGGTGAAGCTAAAAGAACACATTTGACTTGCGGTCTCTGGTTCGCAGACAGCCCCGGAACCTTTGAGGAGACTAACGCAGGCAACAAAGGATTTGAGGCCCGTCGCAGTCTAACAGCCAAAAGTAAGACGGTGGATCTTTTGGGTTATCTGCACGGTGATGTATTTAACCAAGAGAAATACCTTTTGAACGGCACCGAACTCAGAGTCAAGTTGGTCCGGTCCAGAGACGGGTTCAGTCTTATGGCCGTCCCTGAACTCCCGCACTATAAGGTTCACATCGCTGAAGCAGGCCTTCTAGTGCGACGTGTCAAAGTAGCACCTTCTATACTGTTGGCACATGCCAAAGCATTAAACGTCAGTCCCGCAAAGTATCCCTTCACCCGCGTGGAAGTAAAAACACTCACTATTCCTACGGGTGTACAAGGGAAATCGCTGGACAACGTATTCACCGGACAACTACCCAAACGATGCATCGTGGGCTTTGTATCAAACGCAGCGTTCAACGGAGACGCCACCAAGAACCCGTTCAACTTCCAAACCTACGGCATGAACCATTTCTCGCTGTACGTGGACGGAGAACAAGTGCCGTCGAAACCGTTACAGCCCGATTTTTCAAACGGCAACTATGTCATGTCCTACCACACACTGTTTTCTGGAACGGGTATCCATTTCATGAACGAGGGTAGCGACATCACACGAGAAGCCTTCCCTAAGGGATATCATCTAATGGCTTTCGATCTCACACCTAATCTGTCAGCCCACATGACATCACATTGGAATTTGACGAGGCACGGCTCTCTGAGCATCGAAGTGAGCTTCACCAGAGCTCTCACCGAAACCGTCAACTGTATCGTGTACGGGGAGTTTGCCAACATCATCACCATCGACAAGGACAGAAACGTCGTGACCGATTATGGGAGTTAATATAAACGGCTTCCCGCCCCTTACACACGTCATTTAAATCATGGACGTCATTGTGGATTTCCAGAGCTTCATCGACGACAGCAAGCAGTTTATCGTCAAGGAATTGAGTGTTTTATCTGTATGCGGAACATTACTTCAACATTGGGTGTTAAAGCCCCCCTTCGCTATAGAGGAACTTTCACCGGCTGCCAAAAAGAAAGCCGACTATATCGTCAACAAACTGCACGGTATTCCCTGGGATAGCGGTGATGTGGATTACAGCCTGCTCGAATCCCTCATCTCCCGCGCCACAGCACGTGCAGAAACCGTCTACGTCAAGGGAGCAGAAAAGAAAAAGTTTCTAGTCAAATACACGCCTACGCCCGTCGTAGATCTGTACGACAGAGGTTGTTCGTCTTTGAAAACACTTAAATTGGGTCGCACCATGTGCATGGCACATAGTTCTGTTTGGAGTTTCTGTTCGGCCTCCATCGTTTGGGGACTTCGAGACTGGATGATTGAAGATGGACACGCACACCATAAGACGTGCGCTGAAAACAAGCCCGTGGTTCCGTTCTGTACGGTCGGGTGTTTTCCCTGCTGATCAACTACCCGCAAGAATAGCGCGACCTGCCGCTCTCGTCATCAACACGGATCCACACACCAAGCCTGGGACGCATTGGGTCGCCATCTTTATCGACAAGAACGGCGTGGGAGAATATTTTGACAGTTATGGATTTCCGCCGCGTATAAAGTCGCATCTGGCATTTATACGAAAAAACACTTCCCGCACGTCTCATAGCACGCTACAACTTCAAAGCATAGCCTCGGACGTTTGCGGGCATTACTGTCTCATGTACCTTCTCTATCGTGCCCAGAACATTCCGATGAAAACTTTCCTAGCCCTATTCTCACCCACCAATCATACAGGCCACGACGCTAAGGTGGTGAGATATTACAACACATTTTTCAAGAAGCTAGGCTCCTGCCGCCCCTCAAGAGGCTGCGTACAATCAGCGTGCGCCTATAAAAGGGGCGTCACGGCGGCGTGCCGTCCATAACCGTGACAGTCGTCGAAGCGATGGAAGGTCAAGACGTTTGCGCCCGCAAAGCAAAGCCGGTGAAGCCGCTCGCCATCACCAGTATTTTCAACACGCTGTTTCCGCTGGACGAAGTCGACGCCAAGCGAGTCATCGTAGGCATGAGCGTCAAGAACAACTTTACGCCCTATGTCCAGCTAGAAAAATGTGGAGGGAATTGTGCGGTGTTTAACCGTACAGAGTGGCAAGAACTGGGCAGCTACAAGTCGGTCATATCAAAGTTTTTCAGCAACACGCAACCTCCTCAGAAGATTAGTCTGACTAATCATGAAATCTCTTTGCGACGCATGTGCGGTGACCGTATGGTCGTCATCAGCGAGAAACAAGACGCAGGACTCAAACGGGTCGCCTATCTAGCACCTAGCTGGGTACGTCTTTGCGAGGTGTGGGACCTCATCGACGTCGCCGTCGACCGCAGGGATATGTGGTCGACACCCGTCGCACGCTATTGCAACGATTTGATCGACACGCTCGTCGTAGATGTATGCGACACGCTTACAGAATCAGTGGATGTCATCGATCTCGAACAGCCTACGGTGGAAACGCACATCAGAAACCTGGACCTTATCAGTGCTACCTACTATACACGCCAAGTCGTCGGTTTGGACTATTACATGCTGGATTGTGAACTAAAAACAATTTTACTAACGCATCTAAAAGACACTGTAGAAAAAGTATGAATGAATATATGCGTCATTCCTGTAAAAGTGTATAATATGTCTGTAAAACCTTTAATGTATGTCTGTAAAACCTATTATGTATAATAAATGTATGTTTTGTAATATCGTGTTTTATTCACGCAAAACCTGTCTGTCCCTTACACGTAATGTAAGCATACATGGGTCTCTAGTTGTCAAGCCGCCAACCTAATACATTCCCACATGTCAACGGTAGGTACCAAACAGCCAATTTTAGTAGTCTTTTGTGAGTGATAGCGGCCCCTAAGTGAGAATTATAAATCCCTGTGACGTTTCCATCTGTAGAGAGAGGCCCCCCGATTTTGTATTATAAGAGTTGTGCCAATGCTTCCGTTATTCATGTCTCGACTTGTCTTGTCAACCCCGTCAAACTGACACTAGGTTTGCGATGACGTCACCAGGGAAACCCATTGCCACATAAAAGGGGCGGATTGCAACATCATGATCTATTCTTGTCTCGACTTGTATTGCCAACCCGCCAAGTTGGCGCCGGGTTGCGACAGAGCGATGACGTCATCGGAAAAACCCATTGCCAGGGGGAGAGTTGCCAGGGTCAATGACCTAACTCACGGTTTCAAGGTCACGATCTATTCCTGTCTCGACTTCCCTGGTCGAGCCGCCAAACTGGCGCCGGGTTGCGACATAGGGAAAACCCATTACCAAAGTAGGGTGGGGGGAGAGGTTGCGACATCATTCAAGGTCGTCACGATCTATTCCTGTCTTGTCAAGCCACCAAATTGGCGCCGGGTTGCGACAGAGCGATGACGTCATCGGGAAAACCCGTTACCGGGGGGAGCAGAGGGGAGGGGAAAAGCCAACAGCCAATCAGAGCAAGGGGGCGTGGTCACGTGACCAAAACCGACCAATCAGAGCGCTGTACTATATGGTCCACCTAACTACTACCAGCATATGTACATGAATGGCAAATCCCCTCAGCACACCCGTTTGGGATTCGAGCCCCGATCTCTCCATGATCGGCAAAAAAAAAGACAAGGCGAGACTGACATATTTGCACACGTTCTCAATGATGTGGTTTATATAGTGTCGTAAACGTAGCCCAGCAATTAAATTATGTAATCAAGTCAAAAAGTAATTTATGTGTTCCTAATCAATTTAGAGCTAAGTACGTTTTATTCTGTTTCAATACAAGTTACAGCTATACCCTTATTTTGGTAGGAGGAACAGTTTAGAACAGTCTAACATATTTCTTTGCAGCTAAAAATGATAAGATTTTTATATATTAGGTGTGTTATTTTATAGGTATTAATAATATCTGTGACAGCTGCAGATAACATGACTAGATGAATTAATATATTAAAATTGTTTTAGTAACTTTAGTAATTACCAGATACATTTCTTCCTCCTATCGAAATCAGCCCATACCGTTTACTTCATTTTATGTTCCTTTACGAGCTACACCCGCTTAGGTAGTCGAATGGTCTAAGGAAGGCGTGTAAAACACATTTGGTCATAAGGGCCACAATAAACAATGAAAATACCTAGACAATTTACAGCTACGTTTCAATCTATTTTTTATTTTAAGCGCCATGTCCTACTAACCCTTTGGGTTATCCGCCTATGTACTAATTATGCTAGTGGGTTAGGGATGATTAAGATGGAATTTAGATGAAATGTACCCGCATTTTCGTGGAGAGCTTGGGAAACCATTTTGTAAAAACCACACTCAGCACACCCGACCAGGATCGAACCACGATCTTCCAGTCATCGGCAGTCCAGTCTATTTTGAGAGTAGCACTTTATACCTAAAAATGTGAGAGAGAAAATTCTAAGTGAAAAATTTTTCAAAATGGAAAATTTTAAATTATTATTTCTGTTAAATAATTTCAACTGATTAAATGTATAGTAATAATAATAATAATAATAATAATAGTAATAATAATAATAATAATAATAGTAGTAGTAGTAGTAGTAGTAGTAGTAGTAGTAGTAGTAGTAGTAAAGAAACACCTGCTTCGTTGGCCGCACGGTCCAACGTGCTACTCTCGGAATGGACTAGACTGCCGATGACAGGGAGATCGGAGTTCAATCCCGGTCGGGTGCACTGATTTCCCACTCTCACTTAAATCAAATGTGGGTGCAATGCCTCTAAATTCAACCTTTCTCATCCCTAGTACGTTAGCGTAATTAGTACATAGTCGTATAACCGAACGGGTAGTAAGATGCAGTGCTAAAAAAAAGTAGTAAAGAAACTTTAAATGAATGCGAGCCTTTGTAGACCCGTTTAGCTCATAAATCATAATTCAATTTTTTATCATTAATAAGTTGACTAAAATAATGTTAAGGTTGGCCGGACATTTATCTCCCCCCCCCCCTACCCCCAGTCCAGCATGCTTTCTATCTACCCCCTCCCCCATCCCCGTGCCCTTTCCCCCCTTCTCATAACCAATCATCTATAAACACACCATATTTTGAAGTTTAATATACTCCAAGTGCCACATATACAATTTAACCCCTCCGCCGCAAGCCGCCACCGCAGAAAATTTTCCTACTCAAAATTTTGCGGATAATTTCATCTCTACATATACCATATGGTCACCGAAGCGGGTCTAGGTTACTATATAATTTGCAGTTACATTCCATTCTATATCCTATCAACTTAGTATTACTAAGAAAATAATTATTATTTCCGAATAGGTTGACATTTGTGACTTTCAGCCAATGTATACAATCAAGAACCTCCTGTTATCTGTCACTAACCACCTCTCCTACCGTAGATGGTGTATAACCTACAGTTTTATTTTCATAGGAAGCCCCTTATTTGAAAACTTCAAACTAATGTTGCCACAATGGCGGAAATAGAAATATTACAATTTACTTTATTTACATTCTTAATCGGTTTAGGTAGTTAAAAATGCAGTGAGATACCTACCTAACAATAAACCATAATGAAGTATTATTAGAAGCTTTTGATGAATTTAGAGAAACATTTCAACTCAAAAATCAAATAAAACATATGTCTAGAATGCCAAACTTGAGTGGTTTTAAAAATATGTTGGTGGTCAAAACTGGGCTTCTTGTAAAAATCAGGGCTTAGGCCCATGTTTAATTTCATTTTTCTATACAATTTGCAGCTACTTTCCATTATATGTTCCTAAATAATCTACCATTATGTTTGGTATCCCCAGAGGTCACATACAAGGTCTACACCAGACCCACAGCCTCCAGGTTAAAATGGCTGCGCTCCGTGGGAGAGTTTGAGTCCTTCAACACAGGTATCTCTAGGTGTCAACAAGAGACGTTTAAAAAAAAGGCTCATTTTAAACATGGTTTCACTAGAGAGAAGACACAAATTGCCTTCTCGGGTCAATCAGCCGGCTTCCACAAAGCTAGGTTCAGGTAACGACCCAACCCCTATTCACAAAATCCTACGAAGACTACTCATTACGATTACAGTGGTCCTTTTATTATGGACATGGTAAATAGTGAGATGTTTTAACAACTGCACATTTTAAGGTGCTTTTATAACTGAGAATTGACACTAGCGAACCCCAGTGTTGATGAACTCAACCTACCTCAAAGAGCGCAGCGAAACTTCCGTAAGGCTGAGTATCTGATACATCCTTGTCTGTGACCGAGGTCCTAATAATCAATATAAATATATCTTTCGGACAATTTTGAAACAAAAAAATGTTCGCCTGTTTAGACATTGCTTTCCGGTACAATTAATGTATACAAGTACAAAGGCCGACAGAAGATAGTTAAGTACTGTATTCAACACAGTAAACAGGATCGCTTTATCCATTAGGCCGTTTAGGCACAGTGCCTAAGGCCCACAAACCTTTTAAGGTCTACAATTATTCACTTGAAAAAAATCATAAACAAAAAAAAAATCCCAAAATAAGAAAAAACAGCCAAATTTAATTTAAAATATTTGTCGTCGCGTTTCTCAACAGTCTCACTGAAACAATCATGGACACTATAGTATAAGTCTAGTACAGAGGTGGGCAAACGTTTCTCAACAGTCTCACTGAAACAATCATGGACACTATAGTATAGATCTAGTACAGAGGTGGGCAAACGTTTCTCAACAGTCTCACTGAAACAATCATGGACACTATAGTATAGGTCTAGTACAGAGGTGGGCAAACGTTTCTCAACAGTCTCACTGAAACAATCATGGACACTATAGTATAGGTCTAGTACAGAGGTGGGCAAACGTTTCTCAACAGTCTCACTGAAACAATCATGGACGCTATAGTATAGGTCTAGTACAGAGGTGGGCAAACGTTTCTCAACAGTCTCACTGAAACAATCATGGACACTATAGTATAGGTCTAGTACAGAGGTGGGCAAACGTTTCTCAACAGTCTCACTGAAACAATCATGGACGCTATAGTATAGGTCTAGTACAGAGGTGGGCAAACGTTTCTCCCCGAGGGCCGCATGTGACAAAAAATATAAATTTACTAATCAACTTTATTTTCATAAAAAATACATTTATTAGTCGTATAACCACCGTAATTACCGTACACACAAGCTAATGCTTATACACATGTAACATCATAAAAGAGCTTTCTCATTAATTGTTCACATGTTGAAAAACACGCACTGATTATGTATCTAATGTGTCATTTTTGCTAGTTAAAATCACGAAAGTTCTAAATCTATGTGAGGGCTGCACAAATTGACGTTGCGGGCCGCAGTTTGCTCACGGCTGGTCTAATAGATACTTTCAGTTTAATGTAACTACACGGTAGAAAAGAGAACCATTGTGGATGTGATTCTTCGTCGCAAAGCAAATTGAATTGGACACATCCTTAGGAGGAACTGTCTTCTGCACGACTTCATAGACGGAAAGGTTGAGGGAAAGAGGAGCTTAGGAAGGAGGATTCAAATATTAGAACTAGATGACTTGAAGAAAAGAAGAAAATTCTGGGAGCTGAAGAGGAGGAAGACAGGCGCATTGGCGGTCTTCACTAACAATAGGAATGGGCCTGTCGTAAGACAGAACAGCTAATTATAATAATAACAACAACAACACTGTAGTACTCTACTCTATTGAGAGCTCTTAAATAGTCCGCGTCTTTTTTACCTTAGTTTCTCCCGCATGCAACAATGTCTTGTCCAACAAATATTACTGTTATTATTTTATTTCACAGGAGAACGATTTTAGAATAGAGTATTTGAAATTATTTCCAGGGTTATGTTGCTATGCGTAGTTGCAAGGCACGTATCGCGAGCCATTGGCAGACCTAGGATTTTGTGTCAGCAGAGGTTCAGGGGCGTTCACGGTGCGTTAAAATTTGCCAGTATTTTCCAGATTCATAATTTTTTTTTGTGCATGCAAACGATGAAATTATCATAAAAATTTGTAAAAATATCAGGCACATAGGCTTCTAGAAACAAAATTGCCTAGGGCCTACGAGGGTCTTAAATCGGCCCTGACAGTAAAGAGTAATTTATTAAATCATATATTTTAATAATTTACTAACAAAGTTTCTCCAAGGCGCATACTAGACTATACACCTTGCCGCAACTTAAACACAGGCTGGGTTTGAACCTATCAAAAACAAGGCCGTATGAACCTAATTTTTCTAGGAAGGGTCTGCTAGACAATTTTACTATACTTTTAGCCAATTGTTTTATATGTAGAGTAACCCCCTTTGGGGGTCCAGACTGTCCCGACCTTCCTCCACCTTGCTACGCCCTTGATCAAAAGTGAAAGCTGCAGATCACGTGGATTGACGCATTAATACATTAGAATTGTTTTAGTAACTTTATGAACTGTCTAAAAAAGTTATTCATATTAGAACCGAGCTGTCTAACTCTGCCAAGGGCGCAGAAAGCTAATTTAATTTTTCTAGGGGGGGCTCTTCTAGAAAACTGTACTATACCTTTAACTACTAATTTCTTTAGGCCTAGTCATATATTTGAGCCCCTCGTAGAGAGGTCTATCAAATTCTAGGGGGTCCCCCCCCCCGACTTTCTAAGCCCTTATTCTCTGCAGCATATGTGGTGGCATTTCTAACTTTAACAAAGGCTACACTTTGAAAAAGGCCACAGCAACCCTCACTACTACTGTCAGCAATCTTACAAAGCTCTATATTAGACATGTTATTACGTGACAGTTTTATACGCGTCGCCACTTTATATAGCTCATGTTATGAAACATGCACTTTGACACACTCAAGGTCATTTCATGACATTACTTTAGAAACTAATCTAACTTAGGACAGCCTCACTTGTAAATATTCACTTGAACTTAGAATATTATGTGATGAAACTACCTGCACCAGGGATGGAATCTGAGTCCCTAGCACCTGGGTTTGAAACAGGGTCCCTAGCACCTGGGATGGAACCTGAGTCCCTAGTACCCGGTATGGAACCAGGGTTCATAGCACCTGGGATTGAACCAGGATCCCTCGCACCTGGGATGGAAGCAGGGTCCCCGAATTCAACAGCAACACAATTTATAATTAATTTACTAATCACGGTACAGATCAAAGAGTCACCAAGACATTACTGGCGTTGGTCCACCATTTCGTCTAAACAATGAAACTGTTGTCATATGGATAGAGAAATCCTCACAATTCCTTGAGTATAGGTTAGTCACAATATACATTTACACCATTCATTACCCTATTCATGATATTCAACGTACAAGGTCACACACACAAGTTAAAAACATAATTATTTACGGAAGAGCCTTGCCAAAGGTGAACAACTGCCAGTCACGTCAAAAGTGGCATAAGTTTGAATCGTTCGGAATTTAAACAAAGGAATGATTTTGGATACATGTTTCCATTGTTCCGATTACATATTTAAAGTCAGCGATCTTAAAAATACAAGTAGGGCTTTATATCTTAGACTTAAACGATATAAGACCTTGACTGATTACAACATGACAAATTATAACCATATACAGACTTTCTAAGTTACTTTACCTTATGTAATGGTGCACGATTTCAATTTGATGACAGTTGATGGACGATACTGTTTGACCCTCTCGCGTTCTGATGATTTTGAGAGCTGTACAAGCAACACTTATCAGTCCCAAAAGTGTCTTTGAGAAATAACTAAAACTCGATGCACCACGACAAAAGACAACACGCCAACCGCTCCTATTATAGGAACCTCTCGGGACTGTCAACAATCCACAAGAGAAGGGGACACCAGATTTTCTCATTTGAAAACAACCTTTCTTCCATTTGCGCATGCGCGAAAATATTATACCTGGACGAAGGCAAACTAGCTACAGGTTGGCGCGGTATTTGAACCTTTTGATTTCTGTTTCTTTGTTCACTGATTAATTTAAAAAAAAAAAGTATTTTTTATGGAAGTTTAATGATTTGAAGATTAGTAGATTATAGATAACAATGGCCATATCTCAGCTTGTGTTTTAAATTAGAGAAAACAATACATTTATGTTGATGATTAAACTCAACTAGAATGAATATATACGTATACTAAGAGATACTTGCTTTATTTTTAAAACTCATTTAGATGTTTAATCTTTACTTTATCTCTCCGACGTAGAATATAATCTGCCTCCCTGACCATTCTGGTTACTGCTACTGGTGGAAGTGGGGTGGTTTAAGTGTTTGTGTCAAGGCCGCCCTTAGCAGGCTTTGGGCCGTGGGCAATTTGTTTACTGTTATTAGTTATTACAGTAGTTTGCTTCTATATAACAACTTTCAGCCATATGAGATGTCAGGTAATGCCTTAACAGGTAATTTATACATATAACCATCCCCAACCCGTAGCTCTATTTTCTTCCCCAACGAACTCGATCCGTATAACGGTACAAAGAACAACTATACAAAGTTTGAATTAAATCGGTTAAATGCGTTAAAGCGTTACTCTCGTAATAGACTAGACTGCCGACGACAGGAAGATGTGGATTCAAATCCCGGTCTGGTGAGCTGAGTTTTTTCCTAAATGGTTTTACACTCTCCCTCCAAGCACATAGGGGTACATACACTTCTTCTAAAATTCAACCTTCCTCATCCCTAACTCATTATCGTAATTAGTGCGTATAACCTGAACAGGTAGAGTAACACGTGGTGTTAAAAAAATTAATGGTACGGAACTCCACACGAACTTTCTCGCTCTATTATTTAGAAATGGAGCTATTTACTCAAAATTCGTAATATAGTATACACTATCAAACCCGAAAACAAATTGCGCTAGGCATACGTAAAACATTTTATATTCATGATTTTAAATTTCATAATTTTATTTTTAAAGAATTAACGTCTTCATTTGTATATTTGGACCAATAAAAAATATCGATATTGGGTACCCGAGGGCCAACATTTCGTATTAAAATTTTGACTTCCGGTTAAAATTTTCGTTATCATACCAGGGGATGCACATTTTATGGTTATCGCATTGCTATTAAATTTCTCTTTTATAAATTTTGACCAATAAAATAGCTAATTATTGACTATTGAGTCTAAAATGAGAGAGATAGAATCGTTATAGCCAATTTGGAGAGAATAGAATTTTTCCCTTTTCATCTTCTAGTAAATTGCTATTAATTTTAGGGTTAGACAGACACACAGGTAGACGGCGTTGCAAAAACCACTTTTTAAGGTTGGGGGGGGGGGGGGGGAGCGTAATATTCTACCCTAAAGTGTTGGCAAAGTTAAAAGAAAAATATATTTGTGTATAGCTTGAAAACTTTTGGTTTTATAAAAATATATTTCAAGTAAAAGATATTTATTATAAATAGATCCACATGTATGCAATGATAAGTAATTTCATATTTCAAAGACTTACGGAGATAAAATTAAAGATTGGAATTTACGCATCAGACTGAAACCCTTAAAGTCATTTTGACGAAAAGTTTAGCGTAGCTATTTGGTTTGTAATATTAATCAAAGCTTAGAAATGAAATTTATCAAAATCGTTAATGCTGATTTTGATAAAATAGATTTTTTCTCTTTCCGCCCTTAAGGAAACTACCCTTAATTTTAGGGTTGGATATCCAATTCCAAAAATTCCTCGGTGTGAACCTATGAAAACCCTATATACCCAGTTTTAGCCCAACTGGTAAAATAATTTAGGCTCTACCCCGAGGTACAGACTGACAGACAGATGGACAGACAAACGGCATTGCGAAAACCACTGTTTAGGGTTCAGCGGGTTATGAGACGTCGACAGCCATCAAAATCTCGAGTTCAATTTTTTTGACCATCACAATATTTGCTCTACCTGTAAGGCAACGAGAAAGTAAAAATATTGATATTGGGTCCCCCAAGGGTCAACACTTCGTATTAAAATGTCGACTTTCGGTTTAAAATTTTTGACATTTTATTAGGGGTTGTACAATGCACATCTTATGGTTATGCATTGATATTAAATTCCTCATTTATAAATTTTGATTAATAAAATAGGTAAATATTGACTATTGAATCTAAAATAATAAGAGACAGATCATTGTTGTACAAACATTTCTCCCAAGAGGTTAAAGAAAGAGAACATACACTTTTTGAGAGACTTAATCATTTCTTACTCTATGGCATTGGAGAATTATTGCGTTAAAACTTAAGTAGTATCTCTTTACAACTAAAGCTCACAAAATTGTATTAATATACTTGCCAATATCTCAGAAACTGTTGGTTTTATAAAATATTTATTTCACATAAAAGTTTTTTATTTTTACTAGTACTACAATTTTGCAATAATGAGTTATTTAGTATCTCAAATAGTTGCAGAGATACAAAACTTTCCGCTTCTGTAAAGTACCCTAAAAGTCATCTTCATGGGAAAATGAAAATAGCCAGTTTATGTATAATCTTAATCAACACCTAGGTACGAATTTTGATCAAAATAGTTAGAGCCGATTTTGAGAAATTTTTTTTTTTCTTTTTTCGCTTTTATTAAACTACTCTTAATTTTGGGGTTAAAAAGGACACACACACAGACGACATTGCAAATACCACTTTTTAGGGTTCGGGGGTCATGAGACGTCGACATCTATCAACATTTCACGTTAGATTTTTTTACGTTCTCAATACTTTTATCATTAGTGTTTGAAAAGTTTATATATATATTTTCGTATAGCTTGAAAGTTATTGGTTTTATAAAAATATGTTTCGAATAAAATATTTGTATTATAAATAGATCTATATATTTGCAATGATAAGTATTTTCATATATCAAATAGTTTCGGAGATATGATAAAAAATGAGAATTTACGCATCAGACCGGAACACTTACAGTCATTTTGCTGAAATATTGAGAGTAGCCATTTTATTTATAATATTTATAAATGTTTTGAAATGAAATTTAATAAAAATCTTTAGAGCCGATTTTGAGTAAATCGACTTTTTCTCTTTTTGCCCTTCAGTAAACTACCCTTAATTTTAGGGTTTGATATCCAATTCCAAAAATTGCTCGGGGCAACCCTATGAAAACCATAGATACCAAGTTTTAGCCCGATCGGTAAAATAGTTTAGGCTCTAGTCTGAGGTACAGACAAACAGACAGACAGACGGAAATTCAAAAAACACTTTTTCGGATTCGGGGGTCATGAAATGTCGAGATTCATCAAAATTTTGAGTTAGTTTTTTTTGAAGTTCACAATACTTTCTCTACCTGTAAGATAGCGAGAAAGTAAAAATACGTTCAAGAGTTATCGGGAGACATATCCACCGCAGACAGACAAACAGACAGACAAATGCAAATCGGTGGAGTTAAAACTGTCTGCACACCCCGAAGGGCGTCACTGGTTTGTGTGTTTAGATAGGCACAAATAGATTATCTTCTAAAATTTAACATTTGAAAACCTCGCTTCGGTGGACAAATGGTTTAAAGCGTCACTCTCGTGTTTGACTCAGTGGCGGATTACATATTAGGCCCGGACCTAGGGGCTCAAGGCTCTGTAGGGCCGCAAGCCAGAGGAATAAATTTTTATTCATAACTCAAAAAAATACTGTTATTATAATATGAATATGATTATAATAATGTATTGTCTTTTGTTTGAGTTTAAATAAAAATATCTTAAATAATAATTTAAAACAAGTTTTAGCGCATCAACTTCAAATTTCAAAGTCAATAGTTTTTCCTAACTTAAAAAAAAACTACTGCTATGTATTTTTATTTCTTTAGTGATCATAATATGATATGATTGTACTAATGTACTGTCTTTTGTTTGAGTTTGAATAAAAATATCTTTTAAAGTAACGATTTTTTTTTCCATCCAAAAACTATGTTTCAAAGCTTAAATTAACAAATTGATTATTTATTTTGATTTCAGTTCATAATATTAAAAACACTTCATTCAAATAGAACAAAAGATTTCCTCGAAACCTAAATTGCTATTGCAATATTCATTCCATGTCTGTTATAGTAGACTCAGTGTGAATGCCTAGTTGTTGTGTGGGGTGTTTTTTTTGGGGGGGGTTGCAGAGCAAATTGGCCTAGAGGCCCAAGTGCTTTAATAACCCCCACTGGTTAGATGCCTTATATAACGACGGAGAGATCGCGGTTCATATCCCGTGTGGGTCTATTGAGGGTGGTTTTTTCCAAACACGGTTTCCCACTCTCCTTCCAGGCAAGTGCGGGTAGATATCCTCTAAAATGCTTCCTTCTTTATCTTCACCCCATTTGCGTAAATGCGTATAATCTGAATAGGCAGTAAGACGCGGTGGTAAAAAGAAATAGTATTTAAAAAAGGTGGGCTATTATTTTCAAGATTGAGTTTTTGACACACCAATTGTTGCAATGACAACTGTAGCACAAACTTTGGTTTCTGGTAGTGAGTTTTTGGTCTGTTGTGCTCAAATAAGAGTTTCGTCGTTTGTTTTTACGCAATTGGTCACAAACTAGCTGTGACATATCAGCACAGACCCTGAGAGAGGGGTGGAATGTAGAGGTAGACATTGCTAATTCAGTTTCAGGGCACCTATTTTGTGTTCAAGCTAGCGCGCATGTGCACTCTGCACGCATTCGACCGCATTTCCAAGAAATATTTTCTTACCATGCAAAACATGAGGCCCTTTTAGCCAAAATAATAATATTCTTTAAATAGAAAAATGACACCTGGACACGGGATTAGAACCCGGGAGCTTTGGCTTAGTACACCAATGCTCTAACCACTGAGCTATCCAGGAATCAAGCACACGCATGTGTGTGTGCCCTGATTTTGGTTGGAACAGTGGAGAAAATCAAAACATATTTCTTTGCGGCCAACATTGATAACAATTTCTTATATTATTTGTGTTTTTTGATAGGTATTGATAATATCTATCAAAAGTAACATCTGCAGATGACATGACTTTATGTATGAATATATTAACATTGTTTTAGTAACGTCAGCAACTAATTTCTACTGTTCTTCCTACCAAAATCAAACTACACTTACACTTCGGGTAATTTGAAAGGTAGGTAGCAAAGGCTCTACTAGTGTAATACGTCAAGGTAAGATTGCTAAATTTCAGTGGTGGCGGTAGGGAAAGGAGGGTGGGGAGCAGTAAATTAATCCTATGATATTATTATTATTATTATTATTAGCACCACGTCTTACTACCCGTTCGGGTTATACGCACTTATGCTAATGTGCTATGGTAGGGTGATTGTGAGATGAAATGGAGGACCCACAGTTTAACGTGGAATCCAAACCACGGTGGAGGCCTGGCATTCTCACATTCACAAGTTGTGATTAATACACGTCTTGTCAGAGGTTTAAGGAAGGGTTTGACAATTAGATAAATCTGTACCGGGACCGAGGATTGAAACCCCGGATCCCCAGCATAGAAGTCTGACACCTTACCCTAGACCACCAGGTCACCTATGATATTATTGAATGTGAATCTGTAAGATGGGCTTAAATAAACTCCAAATTACTGATAGAGGCATTCCATTTTCAAAAAATTTACCAGAAAAAACAACTTTTTTAAGCATCGTGTCTTACTACCCATTCGGATTATATGCTTATGTACTAATAAAACTAATGGCTTAGGGATGAGGAAGGTTGAATTTAGAGGAAGTGTACCCGAATTTGCGTAGAGAGAAATTGAGAAACCATTTTAAAAAAAGCCACCATCAGTATACCTGACTGGGATCGAACCACGATCAATAGGAGTTTAATTTAAAAAATCTTTAGAAGAAGACCATTCCAGATAGTTTCTAATAAGATACAACTGGCTTCAGTGGCCAAATGGTCTAAGATGTCCCTCTTGTGTTAGAGTGGCCTGATGATGACGAGATTGGGGTTTGAATCCTGGTTGGGTCAACTGAGGGTGATTTCCCCTAAATGGTTTCCCACTCTGCTTTCCCGAAAACATGGGTAGATTACCTCTAAAATGGTTCCTTCCTCATCACTACCCAATGAGAGTAATGATCATATGTGCATATTACCTTAACATGCAGTAAGACGCAATGATAAAAAAGAAAAAAAATTGAAGAAGATATGATTTTTAAAATAATGCCAGGTGAGCACCACTTCAAATAGCTTCTAGAAGCAACTAATTTTCATGGAAAATTTAGGCGAGGAGCGAACAAAATAGCTTCTAAAAGCATCCAATTTTTTTAAAAAAATGGGCAGGGACTATTTAAAATAGCTTCTAAGAGGCGCCCAAATTAAAAAAAAAAAAATCCTGAAGGTAGGCTACTCCAAATAGCTTCTAGGAGCATAAACATTTCAAACAAATTTGATGGGAGGATTACTCTAAATAGATTTTAAAAGAGTATAATTCCTGAAAATTGGGAGAAGATCCACTCCAAATTAGAGACAGTGAAACCAGGGAGTTGAGTGTAGGGGGTCATTGCCCCTCATGGAATAAACTAGTCCTGTCTATAAGTATTTCTCATCTTCTGTTATTCTCGAATATGAAGCTAAAAGACTTGCATCAAACAGAAAACAGCTTATAAAGGCATTAATTAAACTTCTATGCCAGGAATGGACCACTCCAAATAGTTTATACAGGCATCCAATTTTAAAATTTGCTGGGATAGGCCGCTCCAAATAGTTCCAAGATGTATTTAATTTAAAAAAATTCCAAGCAGAGACAACTTCAAATAGCTTCTAAAAGCATCAAATTTCCAAAATTTTTTGGGTGGGGATTATTCCAAATAGCATATAAATACATAGAATATTTTAAAATTTGCTAGAGAAGACCACTTCAAATAGATTTTAGAGGTATCTAATTGTTGGGAAAAATTAAGATGATGAACACTCTAAATAGCTTCAGAGTGCATACAAATTAAAATTTTTTTTAGGGAAGGGCCACTTTAAATAGCTTCTAGAGCAATCTATATATATATTTTTCTAAATTCAAGGCTAGGGCTATTCAAAATAACTTCTTGAGGCATGCAATTTTCAAAAGTATGCTGAAGGAGTACCACTCCAAATAACTTCTAGAAACATCCAAATTTCAAAAGATTCCTGGGCAAAACTACTCCAAATAACTTATAAAACTAATCTAATCTACGGAAAATGGGGAGGAGTACCACTCCAAATACTTTTTAGAGACATACAATTATCAAACACTTAAATATTTATCTAAAATGGAGGGGCGAAAGCCTAGTCCCCCCAAAAATCTTGTTTTTTTTTGTTTTTTTTGCTTGTCTTCCCTCCTCCCCCTCAATACAAATAAGATTCCACTACTATTAGTGCCTTTCAGGATGAACAGAGTGCACATATATCATCACACATGCTTTGTCGAACTAAATACATTTACAGTAAAAAATCTTTTTAGCTATAATTTTTATGAAACCTCAATTCCTTTTTATGATAGGTCTAGATTATTTCTCTATAATGGAATTAGCATTTAGATAATGCAACAAGTTTAATGTTTCAATTTATTTGATCAGATAGCTTTTCAGGTTCATTAAGCTTAGCTCTTATATATAGTCAGATAAGTCTGTCAGGTTTCTTGACTAACCTTTTGAAGCATTTCATGATAAATAGAGCTATTTTAAAATGTAACTAATGCAAAGTAAGAACAGTAAATTGATTTGTTTTATAAATAAACCTTCATTTGAAGATGGGTCACTTATTAATAAGAATGACACTACCTCAGTTTTAAGTTTGAATATTATTGTTCTTCTGAAACAATTGAAAGAATTTGGAAATTGATTTTTCTAGCAGCATTATATTATTATTATTATTATTATTATTATTATTATTATTATTATTATTATTATTATTATTATTATTATTATTATTAGCATCGCGTCTTACTACCCGCTCGGGTTATACGCACTTACGCTAATGTGTAATGGTAGGGTGATTGTGAGATGAAATGGAGGACCTACAGTTTAACGTGGGATCCGAACCACGGTGGAGGCCTGGCATTCCTCACATTCACAAGTTGTGATTAATACACATCTTGTCAGAGGTGAAGGAAGGGTTTGGCAATCAGATAAATCTGTGCCGGGACCGAGGATTGAACCCCGGACCGCCAGCACAGAAGTCTGACACCTTACCCCTAGACCACCAGCATTTTAATAAATACACTTTTTTTTTCATATGAAGAAGGCTACTATCAGGAGTGGCCTTAAGGATTTCAGCACCTGAAAAGGGCGTCTTTCCCTCTCTCCCTCTGCCAGAAATAATTTTGCTTCTTTTAAAATGTACTAAATGGCAGTGAATTTTTTGAGGATTAAAAGAAAGTATATTTTTCTCGATTTTTATTGATATAGTGAATATATATACCCCATAGAATTTCATTGCATGACCACAACTTGTAGTTTATATTAACTTAGTTTTTTTTCTTTTTAATCCTGTCTGCGACTGCAACTTTTAAAATTAAAATGCCCATTAAATAGTTTCTTTTTCTCAAATCGAATATTTGACGTAAAAAAATTCCTAATTAATAATATCTCAGAAATTGTCCAGGTTATAAAAATATCCAAGAACATTTATGTATTCTTTGTGAGTTTCATAAAAACCCTATAGCTCACATTTGAATTATACATTTGAAATGATAGAATCCTAATTTTGATAATCTATAGTTTGAAAATTTTCAAATATTAAAATAATGGTCTACTAAAAACTATTTTTACAGATAAAAGGGGTTCACCATTTCCAATACAATTTTTCACTTTCATTATTTTCACCTTCTGCACCCATTTATCTTAATATATTTTCCACTCCAAAGATGTATAATTCAGTGACAAAGAAAAAAGTAATTTTCAATTAAATTTATCTTTTATTTGATACAATGCAGATACATTTTAGAAATTGCTATTAAATTTAAAGTCCTTTTAAGGTAAACATAATACTTTTTTCACTGCGTCTTAGTAACTGTATAAGTAAATTAAATTTGACATATTAAAAATGTATAACTATTGAGTCACATAATATAAAATTTGTGTTCACTCGTTTTTTTAAAGTAAGTTTTCATTTACATTTTATAGCTCAAACCTATTTTACAACCGAGTACTATAGTGTAAGCAATTTTTTATTACTAAAATTTACAAGTCAATTTTTCAAAACAATAAATTTTGAAACTACAAAGATTTTACACATATACACACATCTGTAATTAAATTGACAAACATATTTTTAACAGTGGAAAATAGATTTTTGCACATTTTTGACAAGCCATAGGAGGAAACCAGGCCGAACGCGGGTTTAAAGAGGAGAGTTCGGAGCCCTCATAGCTGGATGATTACAGAATATCGTAGACTAGGATGTCGCGATGCTGGTCACGAAGCCACGGGGCTAAGTCGTCGGGTTCACCAAGTACCAGTCGGGGCTGCCGCATGAGCCCAGGGAACCAGGGTCAACGTCCGATGCGGGACCGCCTAGCTGTCAGCCAGGCCGTAGGCTAAAACCTTATACCACCTCGTTCAGTCACTCGCTTCTCTATAACCACTTAAGTCATCACTGTTACTTCACTCTAACATCACATTGGTGTAGAATGGTAGTATTAATAACTTTTGAAAACCCAAGACTAACGTCAATCACAAACCCACACAAGTAATCATATCATCCCCACTCCCCCTTTATCCTAGGCCAAAGATATCCTGACAGATCTCCAGGCCACACACACACACAACATATATTTATATATGTGTATAAAAAGGGTGAGGTGACAGTATAAAAATAATGATGACTATTTTTGAAATGTTTTATTTTAAAATTTATTTCAAAGAAGATACATTTTTGATGGATACACAAGATATCTTATTTTGTATCCTGAGCTGGAAATAATCTAATTTCAGATGAAAAAAATTAATATATTAAAGATTTTTCCAAATAATTGTGTTAAATGAAGTTAGACAAATATTTGAACTCTATTTTAAAAATTTTCAATACTCAACATTTTTCATATAATGAATTAATGTCTAATTTTTATTTAGCAGGTTTTGATTCAAAGGTTCATATTTTGAAAATTTAGAATAAATAATGTTACATTTATTTTTAAAAGATTCATTAATAGTTTGGGGTTACTGAGAAAATATAGTACATTTTATGAAATACTTGATCCAGAAAATAATTTTTGGATTGCATTAGTATTATTTTTTCGCATCCAAATCAACATTTACTTCCTCTTGTAATTGTAAGGAACATATTATTTTTAGCTATTTTTTTAACGAGATATTAGGTGCTGGTTAAATCTGATCACTAAACTTTTATTCCCAAACTGTGGTTCGGAGGGTTCACAAAATCTTCCAAGGGGTTTGCCAAAATATTTCTGTAATGGCAGATTTTTGTAGCACTTTGTGAGGAAATGGGAAGCATTTACAAACTGTTTATTGTCTCACACTGATTATCTCAAGGTTAGAACTCTTACAAGATTCTTTGAACTTAAACACAAAGTTTTTGTTTTACTTACCTACCATCCCTTTCACAAAGCGAAGTGCATGCAAGATCAAATGTGTTCCAGGCTTTGGCATATTTGGCAGACATTTTCTCAAAAATGATCAGTTTAAACTTAACTCTTCAGGGGTCAAATATTAACGTGTTTACTCTGTAGACCATATCGAGTCGTTCATAAAATAACACTTTTGGGAAATGTGTTTAATTAGCAATAAAACTGAGTGCTTTGATACCCTTCACGACTTTATGGTAGATAACCAGCTTTCTTTGGATGAAAATGTTAAGAACGTGGTTATAGAACACTTGAAGGGACTTGGAAAATCCTTCAGAGAATATTTCCCAGCCATGTCCAATAATAACATTGGATTCGCAAACCCTTGGAAGATAAAGCTGTTTTGAAATACTCCACATTAAGAGTGAGTGAAAAAGAGCAGCTCCTTGAAATTTCCTCCGATTTTGAATTAAAGAAAAGCTATAAATCTTTGTCATTAATTTGGTTCTGGTTAAGTTTAAAGGAGGAGTTCCTAGTGTTAGAGGATAAAGTTAATAAGCTTTGTAACCTTTTCTTCTACATATTTGAGCGAGAAATATTTTTCTTCATATGCTTATTTAAAAAATAAATACAGAAACATGCTCAATGTTGAAAGTGACTTGAGACTTTATTTATCTTCTGTGGTCCTGACTTTAAAGCTCTGTGCCATCCAAAGAAAGTGTATTCTTCTCACTAAGTCACGCAAAGAAGTGAGTGGCTGTTAAAACTTTTAAACCATTTTGAAAATTAAATCGGCATGGAATTTTGTGATTAAAGGAGGGTATTTCAGTTATGTCAAAGCAGCAATTTCCAGTACCACTTTAAAAAACATGTGAAATGTAATAATATTGTAACAGTAAAGATAAGAAAATGTTATTATAGTACTTTGCTTATTTAATTCCAGTTTTAATTTTTAAAACAAATGCATAGTTACTTAAACTATTACTTAGGTGGTTTCAATATTATTTCATTATATTTGGTAGGTTATCCCAAAGAACTTAACAGAGCTAAAGTAGATTAATTTAAAGGTATTATACATTTTGATTATAATTAATAACTAAATTTCATAAAAATTAGGTATAAAATTAAGTGCGTGGTTATGGATATTTACCAGGGCGTTCGTGCAACTCAGTATTATGTGAAAGGGTTTCGTGAGTCAAGAAAGTTTGGGAACCACAACTCTACACTAATAAATCTCTAAAATATCAACATATTATCCACAGTGAATAAACATTGTTTCTTCAACTTACCTTACTCTCCAAATAATTTTCTCTTGACTTTCCTCAATAAAGATCGCTGTAAACATGAGGATTCATTCAACAAAGGAAGACCACGTCCACTGGGAAAAAATACTCTGGGAACTAAATTTTCTAAAATGGTGTCTGCTAGCATGTGTCTGTCTGTGACATATAGAGCACATGGGTCTACTCTGTTTAGAACTTAGCTTAGATGCAAAGCAGAAGTACGTCAACCTGACTAACTTCCATGCTGCACCGGTTGCTATGTGTTCAAAGCAAAAGGGTATGTGCACCAAGCAACCCCGATACTCATTCTTTACTGAACAGAGTGGACTATTCTTGACCCTCCTCGAACCTTATATAGACGGTGCTTGGATCTGTCTCCTACCCCCTGTCCTGCTATAGCTGGATGATTCTCGTTTTGCCCATACTCTGTATATAAGAGAGGCCCCCAACTGAAGAGAAGACGCTTTACTGCCTCTTATAAATTCCTTTTCCACTTAAATTAGTATTGGTCTCTGTTGATTAAAAGAAAACATTTTTTAATTTTTAACTAGCCATGTTTGAATATATTTTTCTAAATTCATTTTTGGACTAGTTTCTTGTCTTGTTTAAAGTAAATAAATTGTTGCTTTGTGAAAGTTACTAGTTTGCATATATTTCTCTGGATTCATTTATTCCTTTGTAATTTTTCATGTTTAATCTAAATGTCAGTTCACTTAGAAAAAAATGACAAGTTTAAAATTATGTCTATGGAGTCTTAAAAAGTATTTTTATTTTTAAGACATATTTATAAATGAGTTGATCATTTGGGTTGAGTGACTAAGATTAGTCACTAATTTTTTGGATTATTTTCCTTGTTAATATGTCGACAACTACCTGAAATCTTGCTTCTCATCACCGAGTTCTGAACAGAATTATCCTCACATTGACTCCTTACCCTTCTTTTCTGCTTATTTTTAATGATTTTCCAATCGTACTAGATAATATTTCTATATGACCTGATGGTGTTAAAAGTTAAAAATCGTTGTGAAAATGAGACTTATTCATCTGTCCTTTGAACACCAAGTGATGGAATTGGACTAGTAACAACTTTACTTCCACTCATGGATGCGTGGTCAACTCTACAACAACTACACCATCAAAAAGTAATGGTGAGCAAACAAAAGGGGGTAAGGAGACAATGTGTGAAGATAGTTCTATTCAGAACTCAGTGATGAGAAGAAAGATTTCAGGTAGTTGTTGACAGATTGACATTTGGAATTTGTGATTGGAAGTAAACTGTCTAAATATTTTCCATAACTGGTTTTATGGCATGCAATAAGGCGTCAATTGGGGTTGCCCCAGTTTTCGCCCTGATGAATTGCTTGGCCTCTTTGTTACTGCATTGTGCATAATGTGGGGATCGGAGACAGGATTACAGTCTCTAAACCCAGAGTGTAGAGTATTTTTATAATTGCTAAAGGAGTGAAGATAAGTCGCCCCTCCTGGTTTGTGTTTCTGCAAGTTTTACGTCCCCTACCTACTCAGCACCCTGTGCGACTACAGGTCACACACACAAAAGGTTGTCACTCGTAACTCACAAATCAGGAGAGTTGTATATTTCAACCTAGTGAGAGGTGCAATTTACCATCATAATGGAACAAAGCTAGTCATCCCAAGTGTAAGTGGAACACGTAAATATTATATTGGTGCTGATACAACTAAGGATTTTGAGCGCTTTGCAAATTAAATCTTTTAAAAATAGGAACTTGATGTGATAATTTAAGAAAAGGAATGAATCTAGCATACAAATATACATTTATATCTTAAAAAAGTTTTGTTTCTAACCTTAGTAAGATGTGTTGAAAGTTTCACATTTGCAGCTCCAACAACATAAGCTAGGTCAAGAGATTTAATAACCAGCTTTATGTAAGAAAAAACTGTGACCTCTTTGTCCAGTGACAGTAGTGTACAGGCCATTTAGTTTTTTCTTACACTTTAAATTAGGCCTGTGAAGAAATTACATTATGACTTCAGGAAATTTTTGGGTGATAATGATTTTCCACAAGAACTAGACAAGAATTTTTTTTAAACACTAATAATAATAAAATAATATAATTTTAGTCTAAGTCTAAACTTAGCCTTTCTATTAATTTCAATAAAAATAATTTTATGATAAAGTGACAAAAACTCTGATTCAGTTGAAGTTATAGGTCTGAACAATAAATTTAAATTTTGTTACGGTAGTCTCGGAAACTCGACATTCCGTTTAACTCGACAGCGCACGTGCACACAGTTGTTGGCGCCAGTCATCACAATCCAAGGTCATTCAACAGTATAACCCCTTGTTTGTTTAACTCATGTGGAACAATCGTGCTGTGGTTTACATCTGGTTGTTTCCAATTCAGTAATGTTTTATTTGAATTAATCCTTCTTTAGAAAACATGCATCTTATTATGCAAGTTCATTTGTAAAATTCAACACCATCTCAATCCCCATTAGGTCGAGTTTCTGAGACTCTACTGTATCATGAAATAAAATTAAAGAAAAAAAAAAACTAAATTAAACTTAAAATGAATTTTAATATTATATTATTCTGTCGAGAAAGGTTTGTGAGGTAATGTAAATTAAAAAACCTAGGCCGAATGCAACTATTGTAATTGTGTATTTTTAATCAAGCATTTTTAGTATGGATATACTTTATTTTAGATTTACTACAAAGGATCATAAATATAAAAACTCACGAATAAATTTTAATATCTACTTGCACAGTAAAACATCAAGTTATTCTAACTAATCTGAACAAAGAAGAGTGAGCCAAAGTCTTGTCCACGAGAATAAGAAAAACTGTTTACCTCTTTTGTTATAGTTACTAAAGCTCTCACAAAAATATTAGTTTATACATCTGTTATTTATTACCTATGATTAAAAAGCAAAATTAATAGATGTCATTCTTAAGTAATTCAAATACGTGTGGTGAAAGTGAATTTAATATTTAGAGTCCACTTTTATCATTATTTTGCACAAAAATATGTCTTTCTGTCTTAAATCTATTCAGGGTAAATTATTTAGCCTCAATTATAACAGTGTGGATAGGTTAATTAATGGTGCTCAGTTGTGTTGCAAGGTAGTTTATAAAATAAAAAGCAGAAAGGAACTTTGCGGAAGATAAGGTTAATTTAAATTTAATCATTTTGATGAAAATTACATACAAACATGACATGATCGGCAGTCCTTAATTGTAACTTTTTAAAATCTTTTGCCGCCAGAGTTTTGGGAAAAACCAGTTTCCCAAATTCGCCCCCCCTCCCCCCTGTAGTTTAGGGGTCATCCATAAACCAAGTAATGCATTTTTCTTACCTTTTTAGAACCCCCCTCCCCACAATGTTACATAGCTTTTCTCACCAAGAATGAATGTCATTTTTTCATAGGGAAGTTTTGTGATACTAAAAGGAAGGATTCAAATTGAATACTTCTTAAAATCCATTTAAATTATTTCAGAGTAATATTATTTATACAGACATAAAGATGTCAAGCTCTAATTCGTCAGGTTCATAAGGAAAAACCTCTGCTATATTTATGTTATGGATGCCAGTGTTGCGATCCGAGTAAGAGCCAGATGGCACTTCTATGTGCTGACTAGGATGGCCCTTTTCTATAGTAGTGCTCGCTACATGATGATGTTGAAGTGCCCACATACGATGCTTGACTTGGGGGAAGACATCTTTCTTAATATTGTGCACTTTTTTTGATGGTAATATTATCTCATATAGAGAGTTTTAAAAATTCAAAGGCATACAACTTTTCTAAATTATATTTTGGATTAATAAAAAATTTTACTTTAGTTAACTTATCAATTCTTAGACTCATGTTTTGTTCCAACATCAATCCTGGATTCTGGCTTCACTCTCGAAAAAGACTAGATGGCCAATGAAGCGGAGACCGGATTTCGAACACTGGTCAACAAAGATTTTGTCCCAGAGCAACTAAAAGGTGATCAAAATGTATCATTTTTTTCTGATTTCATAACTGGCCTCAGAATTTTCCCACCACGTATGGTTTTAAAGTTATTCCTACTTTAAGATTATGTTTAAGTCAATACTCCTGGTCAGAGTTTGTTCTGTAAACATCTAGTACTCTGTGTTTCTTTTATCATAAAATGTTATTTATGTAGTTTACTGTATATTTTATTGTGTTTATAGCCCAGTGTACATTTTATAGTGTTTAGAATACCAAGTGGTACAATGCCTAGAAATTGTGTCAATCATCCACATTCTTTTTGCTATATTTGTGAGATTACCTTTAAAAATTGCAAACGTGATTTTACTCCACTCATTAAGAATAGTTATAGGCCAAACCTTACTTTGGATGCAAAATTGTTGGCTAATTTTTTGTTGTGTCACTTACATCAGACTCCTCAAGGGTTCTTCCAGCACATAGATTTCGCTGTTTGAATGATTTGACAGGAACCAAAAGATCACTCATTAGATTGTTACTTTTGCCTTACAAACATTTCAGGCATCAGTTCTAAATCAAAGCACACTATAACATACCCTAATATAGCATCTGCCATGAGGCCTGTACCTCGTAGTGAAAAATTTCCTGTGCCAAAGCCTCCAGAAAATTCCATACTATACGATGATGAGGAAGAGCGTGTAGAGCAGAACGATGATTTAACTTTTGAAGCTTCCTATCCATCTTCTGAACCACATTTACTCATTCAAGATCTAAATGTTTTTGTCCGAGATTTGAACCTTTTCTACTAAAAGGCAAGCTGAACGGTTAGGTTCTAGATGAAAGGCTGGAATCTCCTCCACAAATAAACAAAAGTAGGCCTATGTGATTTTAGAGAAAGGAAGTAACTAAGAATTTCTTTTCCTTTGAAGATGGATTTGTTCTTTGCAATGATGTTTTTTTTCCGTTATGGAAGCACTTGGTCACGAGTACAAAAGAGAGGAGTGTTGTTTATTTATAGATGCTTTTAACATTAGCTTGAAAGCTGTGCTTCTCCACAATGGAAATAAGTTTACATCAGTACTACTAGTTAATGCGACAGATATGAAAAGAACATTGAAACTCCAACTAGAAAAATCAAGTATGAAGAATAAAAATGAAATGTCTGTGGTGATTTAAAAGTCCTTGGTCTATTGTTTGGACTTCAACTTGGTTTCACAAAGTAATGCTGTTTTATCTGTGAGTGGGATGGCAGATACCGGAAATCACTACACCGAGAAACAGTAGCCAAAGCGTCACTAACACCAGGAAATAAAAATGTTGTCAATACACCACTTGTTGATCCGAAAAAAGAATATCTACCTCCACTACATATACATATTGTTAAAGCAATGGATAGAATTGGACCTGGATTTACATACTTAAGAAAAAAATTCCCCAAGGATCAGTGATGCAAAGATCAAAGAGGGAATCTTTGTAAGACCTCAAATAAGTGGACTAATTCAAGATGAGAACTGCGATGGTCAGTTGAACGAAGATGAAAAAGAAGTATGGGGGTCTTTCAAGGGTATTTTTGCCTGTGGAGTCAAACTATTGTTGGACCCTTAAGAGGGATGTTCGTGAGGCAAAATACAGGAGAAAATCCTATACTTCTACCTTTTAGTTAAGATATTTGAATTCAGCACAAAAAATACTACTAGATTCGCCTATTTTTGTTTTTGGGTCAAAAATTAAGTAAAATTTTGCTGACCAGTAATACCCGTCAGGTGTACTCAAGAGTGGCTTTTCTTAAGGTTTTATATTCTCTCTCCATGATGAAGGTAGATTACCTCTAAAGTTCTACCCTCCTCATTTCTACTCCATTAGATAAATATAATAAAAAACAACTAGAATAACTACAATTTGACTATACCACCCTACAAATTGTATACTAAAAAGGTGGAATTTTAAAGGTGATCTACCAGCATTTGTATGGAGGGAGAGCGGGAAACCATTTAGGAAAAGTAACCCTCAGTAGATGACGTAATCGAAACCCATCTCCAAACATTGGCCGTCTAGTCTACTGAGAGAATGACAATTTAGACAATGCGGCCACGGTAGCAGGTGTTTATTAGTTGCATTTATATACATACAAACTAATTTATCATAAGGGAAAAGTGATTATTCATGGCATATGTAAAAGAATGTGCAGTAGGAATCTAAATTATACTCAAACTCAACTATACTTATGTGTTATCGAATTTGCTTGGCGTTCGTAGTCTCGGGCAGACAATAACACCAAAGCGCATTCTAAATATTAATAGACCAAAAGTAAGTGCTAAACTTGCATTTTCAACACCTTCGATATTCCTAAGTTATCTATAAGTATGTTTATCAAAAGCGAACACATGAACAATCATATTATTTTTGAACATTAGAATTTGAGTATAGGATCTGTGTTACGAAACACTTGATGTACCCGACCCTACCCCCATGTAACAGCATGTTTACATTAAAGTCACCCCCCCCCCCCCAGCATGTGGTTTATGGACGACCCCTTAGAATCCCACAAAGCCCAACTTTAAATAACTTGTTTCAAAACTTCCCCGAATTTTCTAAACAAAAAGATTATTTTTTAACCTTTTATATTTCAAGAAAAAAATGTGTTGCTCTCAGTGTTTGAATTAATATCTAGGTAACACTTAAAAAAGTGAGTAAAAATAAATCACCTTGTCAAATAATCCTACTTGCGTGAGACTCAACTGTAATGATCAATTTTGCAAATATCCAAAACCTCTGTAGATTCCAGTGACTTAAAAATTACTAGACTTCCCCAGGTTTGTCAACCCAGATATTTCTCTTTAATGTTCCTATCCTTCTTTCAAGCATATAGATATATATACCTCAGTTTTAGCTTATGTGGTGCTGACTGACAGCTCACAGCTGACTTCTGACGGCTTTAAAAAGCTACCAGACCAAATTATGTATCCCTACGCCGAACCATATGATCTGCAAAAAACATGTCTTTAGCAGTTGTCACTTCTGACAGTCAAAATTTAGGTATATACCTAAATGTTGACTGTCAGAAGTCAGCTGTGAACTGTCAGTCAGCACCACATAAGCTAAAACTGAGGTATATCTCCAAGAGTGAAGAGTTTTCCCTTGGATAGTTATTTAGATACTTACAAAATTGAAATAATTAAAGGTGGTTTTGATTTTCAAAAGGGCATGTACATTAATTATTAAACTTCAAAACCTTTTAAGGTTGGTATTGTAGAGTGTAAGAGAGACAGGAAAAGTGATTTTTTTATTGCTTTATTGACCAGAGTGTTGACATGATACAATATAAAATAAATTTCCCTCAAATTTAATTAATATAATACTTAAACATTTGAATTATTCATTTTAGAAAATGCATACTCACAAATTTAAACAACTTTAAAATATTCCAAACTCAAATTATACACAAAGTTAGATAAATATATCAACTAATATCTACCATTTCTTATGAAACAACATTGCATCTCTTATCAGGTCATAACAACAGAAAAGATGACAAATATCAAACATAAAGTAGTACAAGATATTACAATGGAATTTAATTCTAGTAAAATAAAACTAATGATAGTGGGAATGTTAGAACTGTCGAAACCTCGCTCATTTACGGAGAAAAATTAAATCAAAAGTGACACATACTTCTGATAAAAACAATATTTTACAATGAAATGTTGGCCCCAGCAGCAAACATGTAGATTGTTTTAAATAATCTGATTTACACAGAAAAAAAAAGTTTTCTATTCAGTAGAAGTGATTTAAATCAATGTGTCTAGAAAAAAAAAAAAAAAAAATTGGAAAATGTTTACGCTTTTCCATGCTGATGTTTTACTAACATTACAGTGGGGTTTAAAGGTGCTATGACCTTGTCTGCTTTTAAGTCTGCTTTAAAGGTGAGTTATGAGCTGGATTAGTAGACAAACCTGTCTTTATTTGATACATAAAATATTTACAATTTTATTAGAAAAATAAAATAATAAAATTTAAACAAATTGTGAAATTATTACTGAAAATTTGCAAATATAACAATTTATTGTACCCTGCTGTAAATTTTTGTTAAATTGAAATGCTCGGGGAGTTCTTTTTTTGTACAATTTAATGAGTTTTATGTAAATATAGCTGATCTGACAAAAAAAAACTCATGGTAAAAATCACTACGTTATTTGCATTATTAGAGCAGTGTAAAGAAAGAATAGTGTGTAAAGCGACAACAGATTACATGCCATGCTATTAGACAAGAAACTGTTTAGCTTGAGCACACACAAAGACATTGATTGATTGGAAGCGTGGTAAGGGAAAGGGGGACACTGGATATGGTGTCCTGATGTTAAGTGTCCAGTTCTGTTTTTTTTTGTTTTGTTTGAAACAAAAGATTTCACAAGTTTTGTTCACGCTTTCTAACACACAGCAATTTGTACTTGTGTTTTGAGTTACATATAAAGTGTATGACAGTTTCAAAGAACGCTTTGTTTTATATATACGTATTCAAGAAAAAAAATTTGATTGAAGCCTGCATGTGGATTAAGAGGGTTGTGACGGTTTTTGATCAAGAAAAAGAATTTTCCAATGGAGGGTTTTACATATTCACAAGGTTAAAATATCTTAATGTGCAAAAAATGCATTTTCTGATTCACCTGGATGCTGTTTTGGTGTATTTATATCATCCATACAAATAAAAAACAAGTCATGATTTTATATTAATTGAACTGCCTTTAACATTAAAACCTTAAACTGAAATCACCAATAAGCTTACAAAATGGGTGGGGGAAAGGGAGAACAAGCAAACCAAAGTGACCCTATAAAATCGACAAAATCCAACAAAGATTTCCACTAACACAGGTGTCTTTACCAATTAAGACTTAAAATTCAAATTGTGTTTCTCTGAATGGATTTGACACTACCCACAACTAAAAGTCTCTAATAAAGGCTGAGGTTCAAAACTAGCTACATGTTTTTTTATTTAAGTAACCATTTATTTTTGACATAAATGAAATTTAGAACCGAGATAATAAACAAATAAAAAATGTGACACAGCATTTCTTAACACTTTCCTGACTTATTTTTATGGATTCACCACGCTAGGATTCTAAATAAATGAAACAATTTATTTTAGAGCAATCTTTATATTTTAATTCTTAAATGATATATTGCCAAAGTGGAAATGTAGTCAATTATATTCTAAGAGCTGAATGGACATCATTTGAAGGATTAATTTTCAACAATTTTGACCGAGGTTTATAATTAAGTTTTCCCCATTTCTCAGCCTGCAAGACATCGAGATTTGAGAGATTATGGTTGTTTGTTCCCCCTAGAGCCGCGAGAGTCTGAAGGTGCCTCTCCTGGGGGCTGCACCCCACTGCGACAAGCTATCAACACCATGTGTTTGACAGTCCCTGGCCATCACTCACCCCGCTTCCAGCCCTCGATGCTCACGCTCACTTGCCAAACATATCATGTTGCCAGTGGGGTGAACCCGGCCTAGTGGGGAACCCTGCAACCAGAGCCCACCATTAGCGCTTAGTTCCGCTGGCACTAGCCTCATCCCGTAATATCAGCAGTGGTTATAGCATTGTGTTTGTTAAACAAGCACCTTTAACTTTAATAAATATACTGAATAAGGGTGTGCGAAATCAACTCTTTAGATTCTAAGTGAAGCCAAATCTAACTATATTACATTTTCTTGAAGCTAAACCGAGATTTGAATATTTTAAGAATTGTTTTAGGTTCTGCATAGTTACATAGATTTTAAGACACTAAATATTATTTATAAAATATATTATTGAAAAAATGTTACACTCATTTTAAGCTAGCTGATGACGCAAGTAAATATCACAACATGCAATTCAATTATTGTAGATTTATGTCACATGAACATTTGTTTTTCTAATTTACATTACAGCACAGTAACACAAATTGAACATCAATGTGTATTTTAATCATCAATATTTTTATTGGTGAAGCTTCTTTTCAAAGAGAAGCTGAAGTTTAAAGAGCTTCGCACACCCTTAATACTGAACAGAATTCACAGTTTGAACTACTTTTAGACTTTGTTTTTATCATAATGATGTTTTAGCAGAGCCATTAAATATTACTATCTTACTAGACAAAATTATATAATCTTCTGGTATAAAAAAACTAAGAAATAAAAGCGTTTTGCAAAAATTAAAAAAAAAAGAAGATACTTTTAAATAACCAAATAAATGTATTTATTTATTTTTGCATAGAGAGAAAGCTAATCATACTTGTATAAAAATATTCAACCACTGCAAAAATTGAATGAAAAAAGACAGGATATGAGTAATTAAAAAAGAAACAATAAAGGAACATAGCTCAAAACTTTTAAGCGCAAGCTTATTTTAAATTTATGACTCAACAAAATATGTACACACAAATCTACTTGATATAAATAAGTTAGAAACAAAAGTACAGTTTTTTTTCATCCAGAACATATATTCTGATTAAAATAATAATAATAATAATACTAATTACAAATGTTAAGTAATGTTATCACAGTTGTATAAAAAACACTACCACACCTCACATCCTGTCTTTCTTGTCAATGTTTGGCAAGGTGGTCTGGATGAGTATTACATTCAAAAACAAACCAGTCTGATAGGCGGTGACTTAAATTTTTATTAAATAATGACAACATATTTAATAATCAGAGTAAATAATTATTTTACATAAATTAAAAAGACAGTACACACAATTATTTGTATACAATGAAGAAACACTTTTGAAACAGGCATGTCTAGTTATAATATTCCCTCAATATTAGAGTAGGTTTTATTATTTAAGAGGAAATGTCAGCTAGTAACTCTACACTTTACACGTCTTTCCTCCGAACCAGCGACGACGCACAAGTAAAAACAGTCTGGCGATCTTGAGGTCAGAGTTATATGTATTTTAAGGGAGAGGAAAAATTCACCTCCTTTTTTGTTCAGTAGGCATTGAAAAATCCTCCTGCAACAACCAGAAATGTGGGATGACGAAAATTTAACCAAAGATGTTTGGATCAAAAGCAGCAAAAAAGTTATTCAGTCAGAATTATGATGTTTCAGTCCTAGCAACCTAAGCAAGAAAACTCTGAAGAACTGTTCAAAACATACAGATTAGGTTTAGTGAAATTGAAAGATCTATTTTAAACGTTCATAGAAATAATAAATGAGCCAAAGGGACAAAATAGTTTTGAAAATAATAGAAAATAGGAGAAATAAATCAAATAAACCAGTGAGATGAAACAGGAGACCTATTATAATGTCAGTGAATAAATGCTAAAATTATAGAACATAAGAGCCCAATTTAAAGAAATAACAAACTTTTTCACGAATGTGTGTTAGTGTTTTTACTTTTAAGCTTATTGTACTTTATTTTATACATATTATGAGTTTTACTACATGTACACAAACTTTTAACAGAATTTGTTTGACCTATATGATTTTAATGTTAAAAATAATCAAACTATCTGCTCTAGACAGTGATTTTAATAATATTTAGCTCAATCCTCGACTATTTAAGGTAAACAACACTTTAATAAGATGCCAAACTTATTAACACTATTTAATTTCTTTATTATGAAACGTAAAGAATTCTTCAAAAGTTAGTTATTTTAGCTATCATTCATTCAAAGTATAAATGCAGTAAATGTATTTAGGACTTGTTATACTTTAAAGTCTTTTCCATTTGACTTTTATCAAACAATTAAACAGTGCCATTCAAAATTAAAAGGTGTGGTTTTTTGTTAGTCACCTCGTAACTATATTGTGACTATCTTTTTTAATGTTAATTCAGGGTGGACAACCAAACTATATTTTTTAATTCCCTGGTTTTCCAGAGCCAATTTCCAACTTTTCCAGTCCCTATATTACAAACATTGTTTTATTAAGATCACAACTTCATGCTTTAGACTCGCACACATTCTGAAATTGTGACATACTATGAAGAGTTACAGCCTAAAGTGATGGGTTAATGGGTAGAGTGATCTAAGCTAGATTTCAGTAAGATCATATTGAGACATTAAAATATCACCTTGCACAAATATCCCATAGTGACTTTGAGGATTAGAATTAGTACCGGTATGCTCAAATGTGGAGATTGTGGTGTGTATTAACTGGTAGAAAAAGGTTATTTTGACTATTATTTTTTAGTGACTTCGTAAATATATTAAAAAATCACAATAAGGAAAACCTATTTTCGCTTTATGAAACCTAGGTCGGGGGATTGGGTGGTGCCGATCAATTTTCTTTAAGAGGCAGCCATTACCTCTTTATCCATTGGCAGCAATGTAAAGTGTGAACTGTGTTTCTTTTCACTGTAAAAGCCATATTGTGTTCGTCCCTTTAATATGTTTCTATCCACCTTTCCTGTACCTTCTTCCAAATATAATTCAATTAGTGAATACGTGAAAATTCCAGAAATTTAATGAAAATCCCTGGCTTTTACCTGTTCAAGCAAATTCCCTGTTTTCCAGGTCACTGGATACCCTGTAATTGTTTCTTCATACAGGACTAACTATACATTTTGAACAAATTAAATTAGTATATATCTTGAATTTCCAAATGTTAAAACTGTGCTTGATTTTAAATATTTTTTTTTTGCTAACCACACATTGGTGATTTATCTGTCACCTTAGCTTAGTCGGTAGCATGTGTGCCTACTGAGTCAAAGGTCCCTGGGTTCAATTCCCGGTGGCCAAAAATTTATCACTTGTGAGATATGGGTTTAACCTGTCATAATGATAAATTAATGGCCGGGGACTGGATGTTGTACTTGTCCTAGTCTTAAATTAGATTATTAGGTAGTGAAGCTATGGCAGGCCTAGCAAGCCTGCAGTGGAAAATATATGGCTTGAATAAAAAACTGACCCAGGCTACAGGCTGGAAATAGTAAAGGATATAAAGTAATGTCTTAATCTATTAATTTTATATAGCATGGTGCCATTCAAATATGTCACATCTCACACTTTAGAAGTCAATAAAATTAATGTGCATCAATGGCATATGGATTATGTGTGTGTTAAAGCCTGGTATATGGTATGCCCGTGGGGTAGGCAGGGGGGAGGGGGGGCTATAAAAAAAAATCAGAGCTCCAATTCATAGTCCTAAAACAAATATTTTTGAAAACCTTTCAAATTATTTTAATGGTCAAATCACACTTTAGCGTTTTTCTGTAACAATGCACTCCCTAACAGCGATTTTTTTTAGATCAGTGTACAGTACTTTCACACAAAAATAAAATAA
The DNA here is from genome assembly GCA_033556935.1 of Timema podura. Taxonomy (NCBI): domain Eukaryota; kingdom Metazoa; phylum Arthropoda; class Insecta; order Phasmatodea; family Timematidae; genus Timema; species Timema podura. The sequence continues at coordinate 21,299,665 of JAVRXN010000003.1, read as the reverse complement.
TAAATTGAAATGTAGTAGGTGAAGGAAGCTTTAAATCATGGGAGTATGGTTAAAACAAAAATATTCAACTAAGTTTTTGCAAACCAGATATTAATATTGCTGTGTGAAAACATAGCAGGACTCCAAGATAGAAAGAACAAAGTTAACCGCACAATAATTAAATCAACTTTTCAAAAGCCCAAAGTTATTAGAAACACAACCAATTTTACAGTAAGTATAGTCCAGGAATGTCAAACATTTCACAACTTCAACTAAGATAATTTTTACTGAACATTGTTAAGAGGTTTGATTGAATATATCCACACTATGAAATCTACTAAATCAAGTTTCTTACATTCATACAAAGTGATTTGCACCCAACTAAAGATAAAAGATTTTTCTAAAATCAAAATCTCATCCTGTAAAAGAGGGGGGGGGGGGGGGGAGGAGAACTTCAGATCAAAAAACAAAGCATAAATAAAGTAAAAATGCTAGCACATGTTATTAACATGGGTAAGTCTTTGTTAGTATTTTAAATTTTATTTGTGTTCTATCTTTTGCAATTTGTTCATATTTATTTATTTATGCCCAAATTTTGATGACATGTCATTATGTTGGTACACCACAGACAATGCTCATGTGCACATAAATTTTAGACTCCGAAAATATTAGTCCATTGAACTGTTACGATTCATGATATAAAAGTAAATGGATGCAATTTCAAATAATAACATTAACCTAGTAGACATGTCTTTGTATAAATAAGTGGGATGAAGGTTTATTTTGTGCATAACTTGATATTTAAAAGCCACTTCCATCATTATTTTGCGCTAAACATATGTTTTCCTGCCTTTTGTTTATTTAGGGATAAATATTACCATCAATTATATGTAGCCTATTGTGGTTATGTTATTTAATTGCTCTAGGTTATGTTGACTAAGTAATTGTAAAATAAAAGTGACAGAAGTTTTGAGTATCCATCTTTTTAATGGAAGATAAGGAGGATTTAATCTTTGATAAATTAATATAATACTTAATGAATAATAAATAAACGTGACATTGATAAGTGATATTTTTATTAGAGATGGGCCCTTCAAATCTTCGAATCCACCAAATCCTGACCAGTATTCGAGATTTGAGGATTGGGTGTTTTACTGGATTCGATGGTCGAATGTTTCACCTCATAGATAAAGCATAATATTTTAAATTCAAAAATTACTTAGTTAGGCCTACTTGAAAAGCAGAACTTAATCCGTAATCTTTATTTTGTCGGACAAAAGAGATTAGCATGAATAAAATAATTATTAAAAAAATAATTGCTAGGTGTGGAAAATATTACGTGCCTAGTACCCTACCCTCCCTCCCCTAAGGGAAACTTGGACTCAACAGTTTCGGCACATGCTCACATCAAAAACTTTCACCTCACGAACAATCTTGTAAATATTTAAATGAACACAACTCTTAGAAAACTGAAAATCAAAACTAGAATTACAAATAAATTCGAAATAAAACAAATTATGGCTTTTTTCAATAGAAATAATAACACATTACACATGATACAAAGTCAGCCGCCATAACGTATATTATGTTTACTCGCCAGAGTGATGATTTAAAATAAAGATACTGTGAATTCTTACTACCCAAATGGTTTTAATTATCTAGAACTATGCAAAGAACCCCAATTTATTGCATACGATTCTTAAGTTAGACATTTAGTTGGCTTTCATGAAAAATAAATATTGTCGACAGTCAGACACCGATAAAACTGTTTATTTATGCCTACCGGCCTAAGTATTGTATCTCGGTTGTTTGTTTAAAATCGATTCAGGTAATCTGCTCACTTAGTAAGTGCTCTCGAGTTTTAAGAATCAAATAACGACTTGCTAATTCATTTTTTGTTTTTAAATTGATTTTAACTAAGAGTTTATTATTTTTTTAAATATGTTATTGAAGTAATTGTACAAATATTCAAACGTAGTCATGCCTTATAAAATGGGAATGGACATAATGGAGTCAAAAATATGTTCTTGTTTTAAATAGAATGTATTATCAGAAATCGATATATCGCAAGAATCGAATATATTTTTTGTTTTATACACGAAGATAGATAATGGATATATAAGAAAATAAATAATAAAACATACTTAGGCATTAGTGAGTTCACTATTTCCAATGTATGTTTAATTGTTAAGCATGTTGCTTTAGTCTTTATTGAAAATATCTGTTTGTATTTTTATTTTTGCTATCTTATTAAAATAAATTATAATCCTTCAATGATGATTGGAGTTAATCAAAGGATAACTAGGCCTAATCTGTTTATTTCACAGGTTTTTTTTTAGAAACTTAACTCATTCTAACAACATTTTAAAAAATAACCAAAGACACTCAAATTTTGATCGATTTGACTTTTAATCAATAATATGAGTCTAGATTGTTTAATTTGGCTGGATTTTAACCTGTATCTTGCGAGGAGTGGTTGGGGTTGATTAAAATTGAAAGCATGATTGAAATAAATCTCAATTTACAGTTTAGGCCTATATTGTGTAATGTAGGTCAATTTTAAATAATAATAATAATAATAATAATAATAATAATAATAATAATAATAATAATAATAATAATAATAATAATAATAATACTTTTTATTATTTAGCACCGCGTCTTACTACCCGTTCGGGTTATACGCTTAAGTACTAATTACGCTAATGGATTAGGAATTGGGAAGGTTGAATTTAGAGGAAGAGAACCCGCATTTGCGTGGAGGGAGAGTGGAAAACCATTTAGGAATAACCACCCCCAGTTTACCCGACCAAGGTTTGAACCTCGATCTCCCCATCCTCGGCAGTCGGGCTCAACACGACTAGCGCGTTAGCCAGCTACGCCACCGAGGCGGGTTTGTAAATAATTAAAATATCTAACAATTTGCTAGGATTCGGATTCGAAAATAAAATGTAGATTCGGATTCGAGAAATAGACGATTCGACCCATCTCTAATTTTTATTGAAACTATTTTAGCATTTTCTCCCCAAAAAATCCAAGGAAATAATTTTTCCCACCCGAGTTTTGGAAACATCCAATTTCCCAAAGTTCGGGATCCCACTCAGACCTAATTTTAGGTAATTTTTTGTGAATTTAAATTCAACTTTAAGCATTTTAATTTCCATTATTTTAAACAATTTTTGATCCTCAAAATCCAGTCCATGACTATAATATATCACACTAAAAACTATGAAGAGATTTTTTTCAAGGACTTTAGAGTGAAACCCGTTTAAAAGTATAATCCCCCTCAAAGCAACCGTAGGAACAAATTTCTGGGAAAAACTATTAGGGCTCTGCGAGTACTCGAATTTAGAGCTTCAAATTGAGCTCGTCATTTAAGCTTGAGGTAGAAAGTTTTGTGGGCTTGTCATTTTTCGAGCTTTGACTTGATGTGATATGATTATGTAATAATCAGGGTCTGGATTTTGATGACATGTCATCTTTTTTTTGGTCCATCAGAGACAATGCTCATTTGTAAATAAACTCTGTTCATGATTCCCTGGTTGTAGAAATGTATATTTTATAGGTAATTTTTTGCCAGTTTAGATTTTTAGGCCATTTTTCTTGCTTTTTTGGTTTACTAAGTCATTTTTAAGCATTTAAAAAAAAAAAAAAAAGTCGTCCATTTTGAATTATCCTTGATTTAAGCTGTTTACTTGTATTACCATGACAAAATTAAAAATAAATAAATAGATTACTAAATAATTGAATACCTTGTGATTATTTTTAATATTTTACCCCATCCCTTTATGAAATAATAATTGCGGTTGAGTTAAAATTTTAACATCAAGAATATATTATATTGAATGTTCTCAAACTTAAGATATTTAAAACCTGTATTAATTAATAATTTAACTACAAAATCAGCACTAGTTAATTACTATTTAGTTATAGAATTATGTTGATTAGCCTGTCTAAAACCAGTGTTGATCATAATTATTGCAATAAATTTTTACATTTAAATAAAAAAGAGTTTACCATTTCATATTATTTGCTAGGGATATTATTTTAACCATCTTTGGAGGAATGAAATTGGAACAGAAGATGATGCACAATTATACTAAGGAATAATAAATAAACAAAATATGAAACACTTCAAATTTCTGATTATGATTCTTGCCTTTTCTTGTAAGGTAAATTAAGTTACAAAAGCATACCATGGGGAAATATTAGCTCATTTAAACGCAAATTTTACTAACCTTTTTTTAAAATAAGAAAGTGTAGAAACACTGTACAATAATGTAAAGTAAGTGATAGTGAAGGAAGCCAACCTGAAAGGATGGTTAGGTTAGGCCTAGATAAAAACACACTTCTCTCTCTATTTCTTATTACTAGGGACATGCAAAATTCGCATTTGTGATGAAACAAATTTTTACACAAATTCTACTGTTTTCACACGCATAACACGAATTTAAGCTTTTTACTAATTAAACACAATTTCTTTGTAATTTGGCAAATACCACATCATGAAATATAATTTTCAACACGATAACACTGGTGATAGCACTATACTAGGGCTGACGTTTATACAAATAGTATCTGTTTTTACTTATTTTATAGGTATAAAATGGATCACAGGAAGATGAGTGTTTTCAGTCTATTTAAGCCTTGAATGATGAACCGATTTTAATTTTTTTAATAATATATTTGTATTTGTATTTGTATTTGAGTATTGTCCTTATTTTTAAATTGTGTTTTTTTTAAGTGTTAGTTCTAATTTAAAAACAGATATTTCCATTTCTAAACTTTTTTTCTTCAAAAGTATTTACTATTAATAATTTAAGAACATTGTGTAGTTAATATATATATTTTTTAAATCTCCAATTTCAAAGATGTGATATTTACATTTCATGTTGTTTTTGAATGGTGACATTTTAAATTTAGGCCTATTTTTTACTTTTAAAATTATCAAATATATACTCTTAACATTTTAAATTATAAATATGATCAAACTTGACTCAAATTCTGGAGTTTATGAAATACTGGGCTCAAGTTCGACTCGAATGAAAAAATCCAAACTCGCAGATCTTTAAAAATTACCCATTAAGTAATGTTGCACCAACCATTATGAAAATGTACGGCCAGAAAAATATTCTCGCCTTAAAACAAAAAGTGTTGCCTCCTATCTTCTGCAAGATTTAAACCCTGCTGTGGTAGCCATCACATTTGAACTTACGTGGTATGTATCCCCCACGGCGGGTCATGCCGCGAGGGGGCATGAAGCCAGCTCGCGTGGGACCCATGCCTCGGAACGGACGGCCGCGCATCACGCCACGGCCACGAGGGATTCCCCGTATAATTCCTCGACCCCGAGGCACGCCTCGCATCATCCCGCCATCCTCTCGGTTGTCATGCTAAGAAAACACACAGCATTTTTTGTTATTTTGTCGAGGAGGAAAGAATGAAAGTCACGATCTTTGCTGATGACTTGATGGTATGTAGGGAGAAGGAAGAGGAAGTACAGGAACAACTACAAGAATGGAATGAGGAAGTGAAGGAGTGTGGAATGAAATTTAGCATGGCAAAGTGTGAAGTGATAGTAATGACAAGGAAGAAGGTAAGGCCTAATAAAGCTTTAAGGTTGGATGGAGTAGAGCTGAGAAAAGTACAGAATGTAAAATATCTTGGAAGTGTGATTGAGGAGAAAAGTGGAATCAGAGAGGATTTAATGAGAAGATGAGAGCAGGAAAAGTTGTTCTATAGATGCATAAGAGATCTCCTCTGGAGAAGGAACGTCACCTTGAAATGTACAGGGCATACTTGCAGTAGAAACATGGACAATGAATGTACATAAGAGAGAGTGGAGGCCATGGGAATACAGTTTGTGAGGAGCAAGTTGGCTGTCACAAGGTGAAACCAGATTAGGAATGAAGTTTTCCGGGAAAGAGTAGGGGTACAGGGAGTACATGAGATAAGTAGAGGGAGCAAGACTGAGATGGTGTGGGTCTGTCATGAGGATGGAAAAAGAAAGGATGCTGAAGAAAAAGTTGGAAATGATGTATGCAGGGAAAAAACTGCAAGAGAGACCAAGGAAGAGATGGGAGGAGCAGATAACAGGAAGTGTTTAAAGCTAAACGAGAAGAATGGATGAAATTAAAAGAGGAAGAGTGGTGGAAGAATAAAGATAAATAAATTTTACTAAATTGACCCGGCCATAGGCTGGAAACAGTTGATGACGACGAAAGATATTCTTAAAAAAAAAAAAGAGTAGGTTATTATATATGACATATATGTTATTATAAATTAAAAATATACATACAGTAGGATTTGGATGATTCGAACCCAATGATGGTGTGGTTTGGCCCGAGTTATTTTTCTCCCTCACTTTTGCTCAGGACAGTGCAATTTCTTTCCAAAGGAAATAAGGCTGTGAGCAGTTTTGTTTGTATTTTGTAATGTTAACCTTGATTTTTGTATATTTAAAATGCTTGTCATTATTATCATTTGGGATGTGCAAAGCTTCGCCAGTAAAAATATTGACAGCTAAAATACTCCATTTATGTTCAATTATTGCCTTTCTGAGCTGCTTTGTACATTATAAATTAATATAAATCTGAACAAAATTTAAAACAAATGGAGTACATATAGTGATAATAGCTTGATTTGTCAGATTTACACGAAATATTACAAACGATTGTGCAATAAAACAGTTTCCAAGTAATTTTAGTACACCAAGTAATATAAATACCGTAACCACAATATAATATGTTTTAAACATAAAATAACTAAAAGAAAATATTCAAATTTCGATTTGATTTCAAGAATATTTCATATATTCGATCTAGTTCGCTCTGAATTGAAAAAGTGAACTTGGCACACCCTAATTATCATCCTATTACACATTTTTTGAGACAGATCGTTTCTTTTGAATATGACACATGAGAGTTACGGGGGGAAAAAATGTTGAGGAGGGAACTTGTTTGTCAGTGGTGAGCAATGACTGGAAAAAGAAGTTTTTAATTTATTTTTTTTGGCTTTTGTCGACTGAAAACAAGCATGGATGGATGATAGGGGTGTGCGAAGCTTCAAAACTTCAACTTGGTTTCGAAACAAAATCCGGCTTTGAAATTTCGTCAATAAAAATATTGACAGCTAAAATACTCCATTTAGGTTCAAATTTAGCCAGTCTGAGCGGTTTCATTACAAATGAACAATCACATGGAAAAAAATCTGAAGTATTAATGGAATTGAATGTTATGATAATAATTTGACAGATTAACATGAAATATTACAAACATTTTCCAATTAATTTTAGTGCATGAAGTAATATAAATAACCACCTTATAATATTCTTTAAGCATAAAAACACTAAGAGAAACTATTCAAACTTAAATTCGGCTTCGAGAATATTTCATTTATTTGATTCGAGTTTGCTGTAAATTGAAAAAGTGGACTTCGTACACCCCTAATGGATGAGAAGGTTTGGTGAGTGTAATGCACTGGGGATAGTATCAGGAATCAACTATTAGAATGTGTGAATTGGTAACGCAAGTGAGTGTGTGTGTGTGGCGAGTCTACTAAAGCCTTGAGTTGATATTTTCCAGGCAGGTATTTCTGGAGAAACAAGGATGAATGCTAGACCATGTGGCATGAATCATCTTCCAGCGCTTATTGCCCCTCAACTCTTTTGTGGGACCCCACAGACAAGGAAACCCACATCCAAATTCCTTATGCAAAGGTGATTTATCCCAGCTCCTCTACCAGAGGCTAGGGTGGTATAGCCACAAGGTGGATATAAAGCTTCAGAGTTTTGTGTCTGGCAGTGATTCCATTGTTGATTCTTTTGCCAGACACTTATTATCAGGCTTTCAGAATAGGAACCTACAAAATTAGTTTAAAAAAAAATTACTAACAAACATGAACAAGGGTGTAACATGCGATGTTAATAAATATTGTATTTATTGTCCGTATTTGTTGCCCCCCCCCTCCCCCCCAAAGTGTATATTGTATTGTTATAATTTTTGCTCTATTTTTCTCAGGGCTTAATTGAGCTTTATTTTAGGTTTGCTTTATTTTTGATTTCAGCCATGTAAATAGTATCTTTATGTAAATGATAAGTCTTATGTGTTGATTGTTTTTTATTTTATTTAAGGTTATAATATCTTAATCTCGATGCCCCAGGAAATGAAAACACAGTGATGAGTTCAGGCACCCAGAGGCATGGTATGGGATTATTGCCCATAGCAACCTATGCTGGCGTTGGCCGGGCAGGCAAATTAAGTATTGCTTTAGGAGGGACTCAAACCTTTGATGGTATAACAAATAACTTATAAAATCTGTGTGTTTATTATATGTATCATATTTTGAAATTTATATTTGCTGTTACCAGCTATATAGATATTCTTGAAATCGTTAATTTGAATTTTGGATATTTCAATTTTTTTTAGATATCTCTTGGACTTCAAATTAAATAAGTTATACTGTATATATTTCTTTAAATGGGATAACTTTCGTTGGAAAAAAAAGAGTTTATAGTGCTTAAATTTCTTTACACATTGTAACTATTGTTACTTGTTAGGAATTAAAAGGTACATGGAACTATTAAATAAAGAATAGAGAAGATTATAAAATGGTTTTTGTGTTTTATTTAACCCCTTCTAAATTCCAACTATATGATAAATGACCCTAACAGGACAATTGGGATTAAGTGAATTGTGAGACATACTTGAGCATATAGATATAATCACGGAACATAGGAAAACGGCCCCTGCTGCTTCACATAGTGCATTTACTATAGCATTAACAAAGCTTAATAAGGAACTTGCATTGCAGATTATAAACAAGGTAAATGTACACACTTGTTAGAAACTGTTGGAGCAAAAGTTTACTTAATTAAATGCACTAGACAAAGACACATTTATTCTACTTTATGTTAGAAGCAGATTCAGCATTGTTGGATTTATATAAAAGTGAAGCTGCTGATGATCGTGATGAAATTCAATGTTTGCAAGAATAAAACTTTGAAGGTTCTGAAAGTAAATAATGATGACGCCATGAGTGTAAGTGCATTTAGGAGAAAATTTAAGCTTCTAATGATTGAATTGATGTTAGCTGGGGGGTTATCTCCTAGACTAGCTGGCCACGATAATAAAACATATCAGTACATCAACTTTATGTACTATTAGCTCTACACTAAATGAAATTTACTTTAACACGAAAATAAAATAAATGATTGTTCCTTAGAGAGTAGATTATATTCGCATCCAATGGCTATTTCCTGTGTTTTTTCCTTTTACATGTTCCTATCTGAGTTCCCTATAATTTTTTAAAAATTCCCTTTTTAGCCTTGTGTGTTTATTGGTTTCCTCCTTTAAGACGTTGTTTGTTTTACATTCCCTTTTGAAATGTTCCGATATAATGAAACCTAGGTCGAGGGATTGCGTGGTAGTGCTTATTTTCAAGAGGCAGCCATTATCTTTTTGTCAAATTGCAGCAATGTAATGTATGAACTTGTTCTTTTAATTGAAAAGCCATGATGTTTTTGTTCCTTTTATATTTTCCTATCAACCTTTCCTGTACCTTCTTCAAAATATGATACAATTACCTCATAAAGTGAAAAGAGGTTTTCCTTATGTAGGATTGCAAAAGACTTGTACTTAACTCACCTCAAAGTATGCTCGTCCTTTAGGCACATATTCTGGGTTGGCGTCCCAGGCCTTATAGTGGAATCTGTTGTCGGGCCGTGGTGGCACTGAGAAATCTGGCGGAGGCTTCTGGTGGAAGCGTTCAGGAGGCTCTTCACGGCGAACACTGGGTCCAGGGACTGGATGGTGGTGTATCGGGCGTGCCCCGTTATCCCGTGGTTTTCCTCGTTCCATGTCCACACGGCTACTTATGTAGCCATCAGGTGGTGCTACTCGGCGACGGTCACTGCCTGGTGGGCTGGGTTGCATCATTGGCCGGTGGTCACGATCTTCCAGTGACCGATGCTCGCGATCATCGTGGCGGTCCGCACGCTTTTCAGTGATGCGCATCCGTAAGTCACTACCAGGCCTAATACCAGAAAATATTTCTCTGGAGTTGATTTTTATGCAATCATTATTTTGTTTATAAGAATGTTTACAGTTCCATAATGTCTAATAAGAATCTAGCTGATTAACAACTACGTAAAAGCTAGCTTTATTCATCTAAAAAAATGTTAAGAATTCATAAAATGATGATTCTGTTGTTAAACTAAAATAGATGAACGCGTTCAAACTCTTTCTGATCATATTGCCTTTTGCTTGCAATAAGCTTATAGGGCATATATATGAAACGATGGAAGGTTCAATTTGGACAACACAACACACTTGTCGAAACATAGAAGCCCGATGCAGGGTGTTTCGCTTGCTCCCGGCCCCCGAGTTTCTCTCATAATTTTCAAACCAATGGATGTAATTGGTGTATGAGAAGTACTCAGGGGTTGAGAAAAGGTGAAAAACTCTCTATTTGAGCACAATAAGCCAATACTGCCATTTGAACAAAATAGGCCCATTATGAAATTTTAACATAATAAGCCCAAAATGGCATTTGGGAGCAAGAGTAATTATAATCCAAACTGTGATCACTTTACCTGTCCTCTCCGCGGTACTCGCGAGACCTCTCATAGCTGCGAGATCGCTCATGAGTTAAGTATTTAGGTTCTTCTCTACGCCGAGACTCCAGTTCATGTCTCAGGTCATCCCCCCCGCTGCGCCGGCTGCAGGGACAGATATACCAATCAGGATCTTAACAAGCTTGGGAATGTATACTGGCTATTAATTCGATTCTTAGTCAGTTTGTGTTGGCCACAGATAGTTTAATCAATATAATACATTTTACAACTAGGGACTAAAACAACGACCATGAACTCCATTACAATAACTAGGTCATAAGTTTCCACCTACTGAAATGTCTCAAGTTAGATACTTGATGATGGTTAAAAAAAATCCTCTAAAAATAAGGAATAGCCAGTTTGCTATCAGTAAGTCTGAGTGATTATAATTAGAGACGGTCAGTCACGCTTTTAGTGAATTCCTAATCACTTTTATTTGGTCTTTTTACTAAGCTACACAAACTATTTAGACTCAATAAAGATTTGAACAAGTGCATCTCTCATCACCTCTCAAAGTGTTCATCCCTAATTTTCTCCCGAGGCTCATAGCCCCTCTCATAGTCACGGGAACGAGAGTATTCTCTGGACGAATGTTCGTGCTCACGGCTGTGCGGGCGATAAGAGTCGCGGGATCTGTGTGGGGCATCTGCGTATCGAGGAGGACTGTAGCGGGAACCTGTTCAACATTCAGACAACACAGGGTTATAAGGACATAGCTTTATAATATGACCTCACGGGTTATTTCCCTAACACATCTGTCATTGTCAGGGTGTTTCTGAAAAAATGCCAAGCCCCTCCCCAACCTGAATAGTAAGTAGACACATATAAACAGTAGTTTCTAATAAAATTTGTAGCACATTAGTTAAAATAAAATGTGTGATTTATTTATTGTCTTTTTAACCTAACCTATTCAAGTTATTTGCATATAAATTAATCATGTCAAAGTGGGGATGAGGAATGGAGACTGACTAGCATAGAAGAGTTCAATACAATGGAGGCTAGCTAGCATAACACAATGGAAACTTACTATATGGTATCTACTCAACTTGACCAATGAAATTCCCGAATTTTCCCCTGGTAATTTCCTAAAATTCTAGACTCAAAAATATGTCACACCCTTTTATTCCCCCCTCTCCCACCACACACAGTTTTTGTTAATCTTTTTTATGAATAATATTAAGTTTTAAAATTGAAATAAACAGTTTGTTTTATTTGTATTCACATAGTCTACTAGAAATTATAAAAATTATAAAATATATTACCTGAAATAGCCTGAAAAAGAAAGAGTAACAACTGTACTAATACAAAAGCATCTCTAAATATATATATTTCCCTAAGCCATATTGTCTACAAAGACAAGTATTTAAAGAAGAAGAAAATTACACCACAGTTAAGCTAGATTTAGATCTTTTTATCTTCATGTCTTTGGGCTTCCATATTATGTCATTATCAAGTCGTTATTTTTGGGTGTGGTGTTTAAGTGTTGTTATATGGAAAATTATTTAATTGCCTTATAAAGCAAAAAGAGTTTTTCCTTATTGAGATATTTGAGATATTTCCTTATTGAGATATTGAAAATTAAAAATTCCTAAAGTTTTAAGTATTTATGAAATATAGTTCGAATATTCAAAATATGGCTTTTATATATTATTTGATAAGATTAAAAAAAAATTATGAGTGGATTGTGAACCACCCACATGGACTGATTTAGGAATTTGGAAATAATGCTTTATATGTAATTTGTTGATTGACGTGTTTGTGTGATAATAAAAATGTATTAAGCTTTTTGGTCTGGTAAAAATAATTCGGTACAAGCTAGGTTGTTGTCTACAGTGTGTGCATATAACATAGGGTCAATATTGTGTGTAAGGAATATAATTTAAAAAGCCTATTAACTGGTTTGTGATAAGTAGGCCTTCATTATGAAAATTGTAACTAAATAGTAATAAAATATTATACAAGACTTTTTTAAATTGCTGTTATTTAAATACGTTGTGTTTATAGTAGGCCAGGAATAGTAAAAAACATAAAATGTTTTAGCTGTAATTTTTCTATTCATTGTATTGAAGCTGATTTTTTATAATTTTCAGCCTTCCCCCTCCCTCAAGATTTTTACTTTCTCTCTATCTTACAGGTAGAGAAAGTATGGTGATCGTCAAAAAAATCGAAGTCGAGATTTTGATGAATTTTGACGTTTCATGACTTCCTGAATCCGAAAAAGTGGTTTTTGAATTTCCGTCTGTCTGTCTGTCTGTCTGTCTGTACCTCCAACTAGAGCCTAAACTATTTTACCGATTGAGCTGAAACTTGATATCTTGGGTTTTCATAGGGTTGCCCCGAGGGGTTTTTGGAATTGGACATCTACCCCTAAAATTAAGGGTAGTTTACTGAAGGGAAAAAACAGAAAAAGTCGATTTTCTCAAAATCGGCTCTAACGATTTTGATTAAATTTCATTTATGAAAATTAATAAATATTCCAAACAAAATGGCTACTCTCAATATTTCGGCAAAATCGCTTTAAGGGCTCCGGTCTGATGCATAATTTAACATTTTTAATAATAGCTCCGAAACTATTTGAGATATGAAATTACTTAGCATTACAAATATGTATATATATTTATAATACAAATATTTTATTCGAAACATATTTTTATAAAATCAATAATTTTTAATCTATACGCAATTATATATATATATTTAGCTTTTTGGACATTAAAGCTTAAGTATTGCGATCGTAAAAAAAACTAACCTGAAATGTTGATGGATTTCGACGTCTCATGACCCCCCGAACCCTAAAAAATAGTCTTTGCAATGCCGTCTGTCTGTGTGTCTATTAAAACTTAAAATTAAGGGTAGTTTACTGAAGGGCAAAAAGAGAAAAAGTCGATTTTCTCAAAATCGGCTCCAACAATTTTGATTAAATTTCATTTATAAACATTAATAAATATTCCAAACATAATGGCTACCCTCAATATTTCGGCAAAATGGCTTTAAGGGCTCCGGTCTGATGCGTCAATTAACATTTTTTTAAATAGCTCCGAAACTATTTGAGATATGAAATTACTTAGCATTACAAATATGTATATATATTTATAATACAGATATTTTATCCGAAACATATTTTTATAAAATCAATAACTTTCAATCTATACGCAATTATATGAATTTTTTTAACTTTTTGGACATTAAAGTTTAAGTATTGTGACCGTAAAAAAAACTAACCTGAAATGTTGATGGATGTCGACGTCTCATGACCCCCCGAACCCTAAAAAATAGTCTTTGCAATGCCGTCTGTCTGTGTGTCTATAAAAACTTAAAATTAAGGGTAATTTACTGAAGGGCGAAAAGAGAAAAATTTGGTTTTCTCAAAATCTACTCAAACGATTTTGATTAAAATTCGTATCTAGGCGTTGATTAAGATTATAAATAAACTGGCTATTTTCATTTTCCTATGAAAATGATTTTTTAGGGTACTTTACAGAAGCGTTAATTTCCGTATCTCCACAACTATTGGAGAAACTAAACAACTTATCATTGCAAAATTGTAGGACTATCAGAAATAAAAAACTTTTATTTGACATATATTTTTTATAAAAGCAGCAGTTTCTGAGATATTTGCAAATATATTAATACAATTTTGTGAGCTTTAGTTGTAAACATATACTACTTAAGTCTTAACGCAATAATTCTCCAATGCCATAGAGTAATTAAATATAAGTATCTAAAAAAGTATGTTATTTTTCCTTAAATCTCTTAGGAGAAATGTTTGCATAGCAATGATCTATCTCCATTTTAGACTCAATAGTCAATATTTACATTTTTTATTGGTCAAAATGTATAAATGAATAATTAAATATCAATGCGATGACTTGAAGATCTGCAACACCTTATAAAATGTTAAAATTTTAACCAGAAATCGAAATTTTAATACGAAGTGTTGACCTTTGTGGAAGACATTAAACTGTTTGAAATGCTCTTAGGTGGACAAAGATGCACCTCTTTTCTCATTGATTCTATATCATTGTATATTATTTTATGCGTGTTCTTATGTGGAGTGGTGATGATACAATGTACATTATTCCGTTCAGAAATCTTATGAGTTTATAGAAAGAGAGAGAAAGTCTGTGCGGTGTGCCGTACCATTTATTTTACCTAATTTTTATATCAAAATACATGTTTATTTTATGGAATACAATAACTTTATTTACCACAAATTAATATATAGCCTTTTATTTTTATTTTTTACCGAAATACAACTCTTTATTTAACAAAATCCAATCTTATATTTAACACAAATCACGGTCTCAAGGGGGAAGGTTTCTTGTCTCAATATTTTTCATATTCTTGTCTTGAATTGAAAAAGAGTTTCTCACAAGGTTTTGAAATCAATATGGCTGAGAGCAACTGAATCAAATCAATTTTAATGCCTTCTTGTATTGTATGCGCTCATTAAGTTGACAGTGAAAGTGCCTACACACATCACATAACAAATAAAGTTTTTTGTGTTTGGACACAAGATCAATCAATTCTTTATGGAAGGTTATGTTTAGCCGATTAAAAAAAAATTCGCCTATTATAGATTTTTCAATTTAGTATCATCTACTTAAGGTTGGGATTTGCAAAGATTCCTTCAAGAATATTGCTTACAAAACCATTTACTCTCGTTATTGTTGTGATTTTTCTTTGCCTCTAATAATGGTTTCAGATGGATTGTCTATGACATAACCTCACCCGCATATTTTACCTCAAATAATGATAATAAAATAATTTAAAAACTATTTTTTTTCTAATATTTTACCTCAAATAATGATAATAAAATAATTTAAAAACTATTTTATTCTAATAGCCTAGAGCCAAAATTTACTCATTTACACCATAGAAATCAATAGAAAGGCCATGTTTCCTTTTTTATGTTATCTCAAAATATTCCCCAAATAGTTATATCTTTTTTTTAATGTTTTCTCAAGAGTTTTGTGAAATACAATGATAATCTTAAATATCTAATACTAAGAAAAAATTTCATTGAATTAGAAAACCCTGCAACTTTCCAAACAGCTGTTCAAATTCCTAAATTGCCTTAAATTGGCATGAAAATACACCAAAAAAGATTTGACACAGACTTCTTAACAGAAGAGAGACTGACCTGGGCCTGGGTCCCCTACTATGGCGACTACGCGGCGATGTTCGTCCATGGGTCCATGGCGGTCATAGGGTGGCGGCGAGCCATACTTGCTGCGGCTGCTCTGTGCCTCCATGATCTCCTCGCGTTCAAATATGGGCCGGGAGCCCTCCCCTGTTACCCAGCACACAACAACCCCCTCGTGTCACAACAAACACTTGGTGCAATTAAAGGTGAAATATATCAGGCCCCCCCCAAGAAAACATCCAAAAATAATATTTCTCACAAACTTTCACAAGATGTATCTACAAACGTGTGTCATCTTTACACAAATACCGCCAGAAAGGATAAAACACATTTTGGGTAACTTGTACAGAGATATAATACGTAATGAAGCAATTATAACACCAAGCAATAGAAGTGAGAAAAAAGAGACTAAATTCTTTAAGGAGAGTTGGTTATATCAATAATAAAATAATAAAAGAGTTTTCAACCAAACTTTTTAGCTACATTTAAATTGCAGCAAAAACACATGCAAGTAAAACACAAAAAAGTAGCTAAAAGCCATTAAAAGAAAGACAAATAAAAGAGCAAGAAACACAAACCAATATAGCTGATGAAGCACCACCTCCAAAATTAGTATTTAGAGTGATAAAGTGGTTAACGCAAGTCACTGTAAGTTGTTACTAACTAATTATACCAATTAAGTAGCTGTAAAAAAATACAAGCCTGAATTGACTTTGCCTACGTTCACTGGGTGTCCAGTCAAACTATATTTTAAAATTACCTTGGCTTATCTAGGTTTTTCAGAAACAATGTTTTTCCAAACCCTTTATATAAATACTAAGCATCTTACAAACAGTTTTATTAAGATTACAACTTAGTATAGTACATTTTTAAAAGCACATTTGCATTCTGAAATTGTCTCACTATAAAGGGGTAAAAAAGATTTCAGCCTAAGGCAATGGGCTATTTGGTAGTGTGATCTAAATTATTATTATTATTAGCATCGCGTCTTACTACCCGTTCGGGTTATACACACTTACGCTAAAGTGCAATGGTAGGGTGATTGTGAGATGAAATGGAGGACCTACAGTTTAACGTGGAATCAGAACCACGGTAGAGGCCTGGCATTCCTCACATTCACAAGTTGTGATTAATACACATCTTGTCAGAGGTGATGTGTGGT
The DNA here is from genome assembly GCA_033556935.1 of Timema podura. Classification (NCBI taxonomy): domain Eukaryota; kingdom Metazoa; phylum Arthropoda; class Insecta; order Phasmatodea; family Timematidae; genus Timema; species Timema podura. The sequence continues at coordinate 21,282,766 of JAVRXN010000003.1, read as the reverse complement.
GATCTAAATTGGATTTCTATAATATCACATTCAGCCAGTAAAGATCACCTTACATTAAAACCATTTAAAATTGGTGTAAAGACAAAATTTTTAAAAGTTTTTTTTTATATTATTTAGTGTAATTGAACTATCACTTTTTTTATTTAATACATAAATATCCCAGAAATTTAATAAAATTCACAGACTTTTCCCTGACCAAAGTCCCTATTTTTTTTAGGTCACTGGATATCGTTTGAATGATCAAGAGATAAAGCTTATATGGAAGTGATCTTAAAAGCTCTTTGAGAATGTAGGACATCATACTTTAAGATGAACAATCTTTTTAAAACATGTTATTTTAAAAATACAGGCCAAAATAAGTTTATTAGATTCAAATTTAATTGTAACAGTATTTGTTTCGAGTATCATTTGGGTATTTTTAAGAGTATCGGATCTTCTAATTGTATTTTGTCAAAGAAGTCGTTAGTTGCAAAGGGCCAAAATTAAAACCTTAACTTGAAGTAACATCCTTTCTACATTAACCAAACACAAGAGAAGGAAGGACAATTCAATTACTACGAAATAAAATAAAAACAAAAGTACAAACATATTTATAAAAAGTGTCCACTACATCGTTAATAACAGAACGGTGTGTTTGGAATATTTGTATCATTCTCAAGACTCTTTTGAGATATTTTAGTCATCAATAAACAGTGGCTACAAAAATTGTACTATAAAATTACCTGACTTTTTCCAGACATCATTTAAATATTTCCAGCTTAATAACTTATAAGTTCTTTTTTCAGCATTTAATGTATCTAGACAATGGTTTTTGTTAACAATGAGAAACAAGATCTGATTTTTGTTTAAAAATTTAGGTGCAAACTTAGTAAAGTATTTAAATTCCCTAAATTTTCCTTATAATTGATTAAATTCCTCGATATTTCCTGACATCAAAAATCCCCTGACTTTTCCAAGTTTTCAGTGTCTGTAGCCACCATGTCAATAGATTATCAGGACAGTCCTGCCATTTTTTTTTTAACCTAAACTTTCAGTTTGAGACTTGATTACAACTTTTGAAAAACCTTCCAAGGATTTCTTAACATCGGCCAACATATCTAAAAAGTTAAGGGTTTAAAAAAAATCGTAGGGTTAGCAGTTCAAGGAGTTAATACAAACCAATATTAGCAAAGCAAAAAAAAAAGTTTTTTGTAACCATAATGAAATAATTAGTAACCAAGATAAAGCATATATTAAAAACCCCTAGAATGCTATGGAGCATGCACAAGCACTAAAATAAAACAAAAGATTATCATTAACAAATTTTTTTCTCCCTTAAAAAAGTCGTTACACTCTGTAAAATGTGGTTTAAAGAGATATAAAAGCACCCCCTCCTCCCCCAAAATTGTGCAGGTGTAGTTTAAGTGGCTGGAGAATCCCTGAACAGAGAGAAACAAGTTCTACTTACTGGTTGCGTTAGTGAAAGATCCATTCAAGGTATTTCGTATTGATCGAGGTGTCATCTTTCTGTTGCTTCATGTCACACACTTACCAAATTAAACTCAAACTCTTCACTGAAACATTGCAACAACAACCGTAACCAGACAAACTGACACTTTTCAAAATTACGCTTATATATAAATTTATTAAAAACATGTGGGGTAACAAAACACAATGTCAGAAGCACACAACTAAAACACAAAACTTACCAGTGAACATGATCCAAATAAATGATGTCCATCAAAAGGTTTGTCAATCTGTAATTATTTGGGAATTTAAGAGGCATACACTACATCAATTAAAGAGAAACAGATTTTTACCAGGCACAAATATACTTACATGAATGAATGTAAATGTAAGAAGCATATAAAAAAATTTAAACCTGAGATATGAACAAAAGGTCCTGACCAGTTGTAGGTGAGCACATAGGAAACTTCAAATACAAGTCTGTTTTTACTTGAATGTAATAAACTATAATGAGCCAAAACAAGCTTGAACAGCTAGAATCCAGATTTATTATTCCATTATTAATCTTCTGCACTGACATATTTTGTACAAAAAACAAACAAAAACAATACGAGACAATTAAAACTACAGCTCATGAAAACTCATTATTTTGAATACAGATGGCAAACCTATGGCAAGTGAGATTTTCTTGGCATGCAGTATTTACTTACTTATTCTATGGGATTAGGGATTTGAAAGATCATTGCCACACTCGCACACTATTTGAGCTAATTATATCCAGTACACCCCAATATACCTTCTATCTTTCAGGTCCATTCTAATGTTATCCTCCCATCTGCATCTAGATCTTGCCATTGGATTTGCTAGTCAATACTTTGAACACAGTTCTAAATTCTTCTATTTACACTGCATGTCTTGCCCACCATAACCTAAGAGATTTGATTATCTTAACAGTCTTGTGATGGGTACAGGGTATGTTTGTTGGACAATGATTGCAAACAAGAATCATGGGAGGCACATTTAAACTAAAGACTATAGAAATCAAATAGTTACACCAAGGAAAATGTTGAAACGGTTTATCAATTGAAGATTACATTATAAATAACATTTTTTCTATATAATTTATTTTTGTGGGGGGGTGGGGGGGGGGGCTCCTTTTGTGAATTTTCGGTCACCAAGTATCCCTGCACAAATTTAGGTTAGGGCTACTTGACTGCGGAAATTTAGCTTCCTAGACCTTCTGAGATCTTTTATACTTTTTTCGTATAGACTTACTGGGCTTAGTGAGTATCTCAACTTTGTTTTCTGGACACTCTAAGCCCCCCTCATTTTGGGAACACTTTGGGAATTTTCTGTTACCAAATAGTTTTGCAACCTTTTTGGTTAGGGGCTACTGTTTGCAAAATTCCAGGTTTATATTTTCTGAGCTTAAGAGATTTTTTCGACTTTGGTTTTTGGAAATCTTAGTTTGGTGGCACACCTTTTTGGGTTTGGGGTTAATTGTCTGCAAAACTTCAACTTCCTAGGTGTTCTGGGTTTTGAGATTTTTTCGGATGGACAGAGGAACTGGTAATTATTAAATGGAGATGGTGTAAAACAGCATATGATAACTTCATGATGTTGCAAGTGAATATTTTTGATTAAATGACTTTGGACAAAATGTTTTACAATTCCTGCAATAAAACAGCGACCCATATGTCCGAACAAGTATCATTTTGGTAGTTAATGCAGAATCAACCTACCTTATCTCTGCCAAGAAAAGTTTTGATCTATTAAAAATGTTTTTACTGTGTCTATAATATATTTTTACATTAACAGAAATGGCATATAATACATTAATTACAATATGCAATAATAAATATTACCCACACCAATGAACATGTAGACTAAATTTCAAAACCGTCTGGTAATAACTAGTTTCCCACTCTCCCTTAACCAAAAGTGCGAATATATTTCCTTTAGATTCTACTATTAAATCCCTATTCCCACTAGGATAATAAAAGGTGTACAACCAAAATGGGTAGTAAATTGAAATGAAAAAATATATAATAATTACAATGTAGAGTGATAATCAACTTGGCTCATTTTGCTACTAAATATTCCCATGGGCATGAGCTCTCAAAGAAAGTATGCTGGTCCTTGCTTAAGAGTATTTGCAGAATGTCTAGTTTTAATTAGTTCAGCAGGATCTAAATTCACATGATGTTTCCAGTTAAAAATATCAATTTGTAAACACAATCCTTTTTATTTGCCTTGAAGCACATTAGTAGCATATGTATGACTATTGATATCTACCTGTTCAGGATATTTGTATATAATAAATTACTCTAATAGGGTGATCTACCCACATACTCTTAGAGCAATTTGAATATTTCTCTTTATATCAATGGTTCTTAATGGATGTGCTGCAAAACTTCCGAGACTTTGTGATATAGCCGGTAAGAATAATTTAACTCAAATGTTAATTTTGAAAAAGAAGGAACAAGAACAATAAAAGATTTAAGTTATTAGTTGAGAAACTTGAGCTTGTCATTTCTTACACAAAGGTTCAATTCATGGTGGAATTGAAGACAGACACACAAACAATTCCTGTTCAAGAAGTCTCTCGTTTTTTTTTAATGTTTGTTATTGCCGAAAAGCCCAGCTAACATAGATAGGGGTTGAAAAGTTAAGATTATTAATGCTTTACTACAATTCTGTGTACTTTTCTTCGCCAACATCCAATTCTTAAGAAGTGGTAGTTCGCCATATTTCAATTAAAGTGTTCGGTCTAGCTGAAGTTCTGCAAGTTGCTCTTCTTTCCACAGAGGGAGGTCAGTGGTGGATTCTGGGGACACAGCATTAGGATTGTGCACCCAGTCATACTTGGCAACAGTGATGGGAGGGAATATAATGTGCCATAATACCCTCAAGAACTAGGTGATTTAAAATCAATTCTGATGTCACGTCCCTAATATGGATCTACCTCGAAAGTCAGAGGGAAAATCTGAAGATTTTACTTTTACACTTTTAATTTCCATATTCTAGGTTTTCTTAAGAAGCCAGTGAGTTTATCGCTTGAAGTCAGCCCATTTTCTTGTTTTCCTTGCATACTCTTGTATAGGCAATTTAAATGGCTGAAAATATCACCCAAGTAGGTTACCTTTGCACACCACGCCTCATCGTTTAATTGAGTAGTAAGACTGAGTTTTCGATGTTAAACATACTTAATAGCTCATTTTTTAGCTCAAAAAATCTTGCAAGGAAGGACTTAGCCCTTTGAAAACGAACAGGTATCAGTATGAAGAACCAAAGTTTCATAACGAGATCCCGCTTCATGGCAAATTTGTTTGAGGAGTCTTGTCTTAAGATCTCTTGAATTAATGAAATTGACCATCTTAACGAGTCTAAAACGCTTTTAAGTTTTGTTGGAATAGTCTTCACCATCAAAGACTCACAATGTATGTGGTTTGAACCTATACATGGGAAATTTTGTTTCAGTCCTAAGCAAAGACCGCGAATCTTCCAGTTACTGTAGGTGCCCTGTCTGTGTAAACAAAAATACATTTTTCCCAGGAAGCCTATTTAGTCTCAAGGTTCTGGATATGGAATTAAACACTTCTGATCTGGTTGATGTTGTTGGCAATTCAGTACATGAGAGGAATTGCTCAATAATCGAATCCTGATCAACGAATCTGTTGTAACTCAATAATTTACATTCATTATTTATATCAGTTGACTCGAGTTATAGTGAAAATTCATGACCATCACTTAACTTTTCGTGTACGTGGCTCTGGATATCTGAAGACATGTCATCAATCCACCAGGGAATAGTATGGTTTGACAATGAAACCAAGAATATTTATTTTTCAGTGCTGTGACCTAACAAAGATTTCACTATTTCATTGCAGGCAAGTAAAATGACATCCTCGGTGATAGTGTGGGGTGCTTTTTTTTTTTTTTTTGCTACTATTTCGGCAACTATATAAATAACCACTTATGCTTTTTCAGAAATAGTTGCTCTTCGTACCATAGATTTGCTTGCTTTATTTCCAATGATAACAAAATACTAAAATATTTATCTTTTCCAGTGAAGTGACTGGTATTCAAATGTCCTTTCAATTTACTAGCAACCGTAGATTCGTTGCTTAGTTTTACTCCACAGACGAAACATTCTGGTACAGGACGGTTTTCAGGCCCAATTAACGTAAATCCAAAGTTTAGATAACTATCTTGGTACTTAAGGACTGTTCCAGTAGATTCCACGTCTCTCTGTACTGCTTTCACAACACTTGGAAACAGTTATTTCTTAATTTTGTTACTGCTACATTCAGTCATTGACTCATCTTTTAGATTAAAAAATAAATTAAAAAAATTAACACATTACTGAATAAAGCACGTGTCAGTTAAATTAACAATCAACCTCAAAACATGCAAGAACATGAACAAATGTGTGTTACGAATGCAAGCTTCACAACAGACTGCTGAAGGCAAACTATGAGCGTGCAAGACCGAGTGTCTCGCAGTGTTGCCAACTCTTGCGTTTGTCTGCCGTGGGAGCTCACTACTAAGGATAGTGTGCCGCAAGCATAAAAAAAGAAAAGAAAAGAGAGAACCACTGCGTTAGATAACAAGTTTGTTAATTTTCCAACAAATATATCAAAAACGATTTATTTTTGAAAGTGATAGTAAAAATTATATACCACTGCAAATACATTGTAGCAAGTTCATGATAAAAACTTTTGCCCTCACTTTTTCCCCTCAATAAAAGCAAGCCTTTAGCTAACAGGCTTTATTAGTCCTCCCACTCCTAAATCCCAACTAGTAGAGCTTGCCTGAGATGGCTGTCAGATACCTTTAAAAACGGATTGAAACTGTTAACAGGAATCAAGAAAATTATCCAAAAAATGAAATGATCAAAAAAGTGAAGGCAGTGTTTTGGGGATTGGCCGGAGGTTGTCACTTTAGTAATGAGTTAAGGCTAGGGACATGCAAAATTCGCATTTGCAATTAAACAAATGTTTACACGAATTCTACTGTTTTCACAGGAATAACACGAATTTAAGCTTTTCTTTATAAATAAACACAATTTCTTTGTAATTTGGCAAATACCCCATCATGAAATATAATTTTGAGCGTGGTAAAACTGGAGGGTCTGGGCCGCCGTTTATATGAATATTATCGGTTTTTACTTATTTTATAGGTATAAAATGGATCACAGGAAAAATGAGTGTTTTCAAGATATTTAAGCTTTTTTTTAAAATCTGAGGTTAGCATTAAAAATCAAGATTTCTACATTTCAACATTACGATAACTACATTTCAATAGATCGATTATTTGTTTACAGCCTTTAAAAGATTTCACGCTAGGTCCAAGCAAGGACATTAATATATACTGACCTTGCTACTGACAGTCATGTTTGGAAAAATCATATCTTCTTAATTTTTATTCCCTTCTCCATATTTGATAGTAGTTTAAGTCTTCAATGATGACATTTTTGGGTAGTGTTTTTATTTAATCTAGGTGTAAGTTAATAATCGATTATTTCGATATTGCTATTTTTAAGACTCGAAGTTAATGATCAAGGTGTAGATCGCAACCAAATACTTATATGTTGTAGTGACCATTTTTATGCAATTTAATGTGTTATTAATTTTATTTAACTATTTTACTGTTTGCTCCTGTATTATTTGTGATGTTAATATCGGAATTTATAAATACACATACCAATAAACAAAAATAGCTTAATTCACAACTCTGCATGGAGATTAAAACAAGTTAAAATTATGCTTTTCAACTAGCCAAATGCATAAAATTGGTAATTGGTTTTGAATACAAAATATTAAATTTTCTTTAATATAATATATATGTTTATAATAATCTACTAATAAGTGTAAAATATCTAAATTAAACACAACAGGATACTTTTTTAGTCAAATATTTGTTTTTAATTATAAATTAATTTAAAATGCTTGAATTTTTCCCCCATCATATAGTTAATTAATTACACAAGTTTAAGTAATGATTGTGATAGGTTTCTGTATTTTCCTAAACAAAGCCCTGGTTCAAGGATTCAACTTCATTAAGCGGGAAGATAATTCTTGGTGTGCAAATAGTAAATTGGATTTCCAACGATAAAAATCAATCAAGTTAATCACATATATAGATTGTATAGTAAATAAATAAATAAAAACTAGTCAAAGGTTTCTAAAACAAATAAATTTTATGTTTGATACAGCCATTTTTCCTTTGTAAAGCAAAATTGAGATTTGCTTATTGAAAAATATTTTCTGACAGTTAAAAAAGTTACTAGATTCCCTACTATCCATTCATATGCCATGCGATGTTCTGTAGCACTCAATTTTGGAATTAAAAGTCATATAGAGAAATTTAGTTAATGTTGGCTGTACTGTAATCAATTGAATTTTCTATCAAAGGTTCTTCAAGGTGTGAATAAGATAAAAAATTAACTTGTTGTAAGGTGGTCCACCGAATAATACCATAAATCCAAAACAATCTAATGTCCCCACTTCCCAAGTCTTTCCTTAGTATACACTTCCTAAGTCTTACAGTGTCACATGAATATCCAGAAATCAACAAGGGGTTCACCCAAATATCAAAAATACATTTTTATAGCTTGTTTGGATACACAAGTTTTGTTTAATGTTATATTTAAAATAACATTTAAACGCATATGTTTCTAAAATTATTTTTTATGTTCGTATGTAGTATGAGTAGCTCAAAAATAGATAACAAACTCTAAAATAAATTAAACGTTACCAAAATTCTGCTAGAAAGTGAACTCAACCACTTCACTTCAGAATATTACTATAGCTTACAATACTTCGAGCCAGCTCAAAGCAAGAATATATACCATTTTCCCTTCAATTAATTCTTACTTCTCTCCTGGAAGGTAGAATTTTGAGGAAATGTCCACAATAGCATGAAAGTGGAGTGGGAACTCATTTAGTTAAAAAAAACTCTGTACACCCAAATGGGATTTGAAATACCCCTGTTCACAAGCGAACTGAACTAGACCAGCCCTACATTTAGTTGATGTGATCATAAATGTGGGAAAGATACAAATTCATTAATGTTCCACAAACTGTAGTCGATAGGTAGCGAGAACTATTTAAAGGCAAGGTCTTACCTATTGCTGAATACCCACCAAACTATATCGGCAAATGTTTATTTTTATGTGTTAGGGAATAAACATTACTTTAAGTCTGGACTTCTTCAGCAAATGCAACGTATTAGAATTAATATGTAAAAACATAGCTTTTTATTATTTATAACGTATCAAAAGTGCATATCTTTACCCCTAATTCTCAAAACTTGGACTGTTACACTGTTAATATTCTCAATTAAGTGGAGTGAACCAATAATAGGACAAGAGATTGTGGCCTAGCCACTTTTACTGATTATTTCAATGGTACACAAATTTATTAAACAGCCAAGAGAAACAAAGGAACGTTAATATGCAATCAGAAGTAACAAAGTGAGCAGCAATGTTCAAAGAATTCATCAAGGTTGAATATCTGCCTCTTGAGCGAAGTGTAGAAGATAATTTTAAAACATGGGGTCACCATTTAACTACGAGGGTCATCCAGAAAGTAAGGTTACAACATTTATTTAAAATCGAAAAATGCTTGTATTTAATTGAAATTCACAGGATACTTCACAAATATATTATACTATTTTTCAACATAATCGCCGTCGAGATCAAGACATTTCTGTAGTCGGGGCACCAGCTTTTGTATGCCAGTGTCATAGACCTCCGCCGCCAACTCTTTCAGCCACTTCTTCACAGCTTCCTCGATCTCCTGATTGTTGGAAAAACGTTTCCCACCCAAAAACTCCTTTAGTTTAGTGAAAAGGTGATAGTCCGAAGGCGCCAAGTCGGGTGAATAGGGTGGGAGGGTGACAATATCCCATCCAAATGATGTCAGCAGCTCCTGTGAAACTCGCGCGGTGTGGGGCCTGGCGTTGTCCTGCAGGAGGCTGACTCCCCGGGTCAGCATTCCCCTTCTGCGGTTCTGAATGGCTCTTCTGAGTTTTTTTAGGGTATTGCAGTAAGCCTCTGCATTAATGGTAGTCTCTTTGGGCATAAAATACACCAAAAGGACCCCCTTACGGTCCCAAAAAACAAATGCCATGACTTTTCCGGCTGAATGGGTTGTCTTTAACTTTTTGGTGGCTGGGGAAGATGAATGACGCCACTGAAGTGATTGTCTTTTGGTCTCTGGGGTGTAGTGACACACCCACGTCTCATCCCCCGTCACGATAGAGTCCAGAAAAGCTTCTCCCTCCTGTACAAAACGATCCAAAAATTTACGCGCGGTGGTGACGCGATTTTGACGGTGCTCCGGTGTGAGCATTCTGGGCCCCCATCTCGCACACAACTTCTTGTAACCAAGTTTTTCCGACACAATATCACCAAGGAGACTTCGAGAAATGTCAGGGAATTTTTCGTGAAGGTCGTCAAGCGTCACACGGCGGTCATTTCGCACTTGTTCTTCAATTTTTTGCACAAGTTCGTCTGAAATCACTAATGGTCTCCCACTCCTTGACTCGTCGTGAGTATCAGTACGGCCTTCTCTGAACAACCTAACCCACTTCGTGACATGTTGTCGACTCATCACATCACTACCATAAACTTCCACGAGCTTCCGATGGATATTCGCGGCGGTATTGTTCTGCAAAGTCAAAAAATGGATGACCGCGCGGATCTCGCAAGGACGGGAGGTGGCGGGAGCGCGCGACGACCTCTCCATCGTAAGAATTTACTGTGACTGAAAAAAATGGCCGACAAACACGCAGGACCAAACAAACTTGCCGTTAAGATCCCCCCTACACGTCAGGTGCACCAAATTTAAAACAAAAAATTGCCCCAGGCCTCAGGAGCCCTTGTAACCTTACTTTCTGGATGACCCTCGTACTAAGCTTTAGCCCTGCTTTCTACCCTCAATGATTTGAAAACTAGCAACACAAGGAAACTATATGTAACAAAACATATAAGTTGTAGTCAACCAAAAGGAAAGTTATCTTTGGGTTGCCAGAAGAAAGCTTTAGTTGACAGTTATAGTTGTTCTAACAACCAATGTGCCTTCAAAACACAGTCTTGGACTTTACAGCAATACAAAGTTCCATTTACAAATATTTGTCTTCTGAGTCTCAGCTCTCAGATAATTTTCTGTGATGATGCGTTTTAAGGACAAGGTTTTTCTTCTATGTTAACCTATGTACGATATTTACTCAGATGAAAATAGAGACGAGATAGTAGCTTTTAGAGAGAAAATGTTACAAAGCTTTAAATGGAATGAATACAATAATCGAGATAAATGTAAAATTTCCACTTTAGTTTAATTAATTCTAAGGGCATTAATTAACACCAGAAACACGATCAAATGCATTACAATAAACCAATAATAGAAATTACATATTTCTAATCACATTTTTGTATTGACTACATCACTTGGTGGTTAAACATGTCACTAGCATCAGGCTTGTTCTAGGTTATATAAGTTAATATTTCAATATTGTAATAAAAGATTTTACAAATATATCCCCTTCCATTGTGATTCAATTTTAGAACTTTACTAAAACTATATTTTGTTCCTGCTTTGAGCATAAGTTTGGTGTAGTTTTTGAGAAAAACAAAACAAAAAGCAAAAAATTCACATAGTTTTCAAACTTGAGTAATACATTGTAATGTATTATTAATATACTATACAAATTATTAAAAATAACAAATTATAGTTATTGGATTTAGTTAAATAAAATGTTAGGACTCCGTGTAAAAAGTTTATAAATGTGTCTTTTTGATTAAAAATGGTAACAAAATACCTCTTTTTAAGTGGTATGGTGAAACAAATAGAAAAATTATGGCTACAATATGTATATTCCAAATATGCCAGAGATAAGATGTAAAAAATATATGATTAAGCCTTACTTTACATCCATTACAGTTTCCAGCCGTTGTTTTTGCTGTGTGAATAAGTTACGGTTACACGAATAAAAAATATAGTGTAGTTAATTCAGCCAATATAAATAATTAAAATTCAAACGAAAATTATTTAAATAGAGAGCAAAATGCTGTGCGCAGGCACAGGTCTCGGCTCGCACTGAAAGATGTAGGTAATATTTAATGTTAGGTTAGTATACAACTTGTATTCAATTAGAACTGTTACTTGTAGCCATAATATGATTTTAATTTTTTATAAACCAACGAATAAAATCATATTAGCCCAACTAATATTGTTTTTGATATTGTTTAACTTTGTTACTCTAGGAAATCTTTATCTCTAATATATTTATCAAGTATTTCATAATTTTAAATAAGCCTTATGGTAATTAAAATTGGATGGTTTATTTTGTTTTTGCTGTTTATTATAAAATAAAATATCTAACGCAGAATTAAAAAATGTGTGTCTACATGCAAGAGACTGTATTTAAATATTTTTGTTTGAACTATGAAATATATTTTCATGACTTGAGAATTTAAAATATAACTATAGCTTTTGAATTATCTGCATGATTAAAAAACCAATTATTCTTGGCCAACTGTGCCAATATCTGCAGATAGATCGGATCGGTTTTCAGCATCGGCCCAGCCCTAGTTTATTTAAATCAATTAAATGTTAATCAACTCGATACGATTTTAATGTCAAACTTAATTAATTTGTATTTGCTTTAGAAAAATAGAAGCTAAATAATATGCTTTGTTTATTTATTTTATCAAATTTTTCTGGAATCAATGTCTAAATATTTGCGGCACACCCTTTGAGAACCGAGTGTATACCAACAGCCAAAAGAAACACCTCTTTGCACTAACTTGCAACTAGTTTTTTTTAGTATATAGTGTAACGAGAAGAGCATTCTGATGGAGAGAAGGTAGGTCGAGATGTACCTGTACCTGACAAGAGTCTCAAAATAGAAATAGCTAATAAACGTTCCCCGATAAAACATCAGTTCTTCACTTTAGATGAATACTGTATTTTTGACTTTAACCTTGAGACCAGGCTTGACATCGTTAGTACTCATAATCATTTCTAACAGGATCATGTGTGTTGGATTCGCTGTTTGTATCAATAGAAGATCCATGAATATATGTAAGAAGAGACCACATCAACACTAGACAAATACAACTTCTTGGGTAAAACTGGAATAACCGTCTATCTTCTTGGTATCTTGTTTAAAAGATTTCTATAGTAGTGGCCCTGACACATTTCATAATAAACAATAAGGCTGCTTGAATATTATGACACCACCATTTAACTCTCAACAAACAACTCTTTACATACAGGACCTAGCTGAGACGTCTTAAAATTGACAAGTCTAACTTCAGTTTGAAGGTATTTTGAAAACCTATCTGTTTTCTGTGACAGAACAAATGCTTTATGAAACCTTTGATTCTAATAATTTGTATATATCTCAGGTCCATGATCTTCGGAACCTATTTAGCAACAAATTCGGCTTGACACTTTTTCATACTTCTGAGTTGGCAAGTTAGTCTAATGGTACTTAAATGTTTGAACAAGCTGACTAACATTATTCTAATGATCTTAGCAGAGTGAATGCCATAAAATTAAAAATATAACAAAGTATACCATGGCATATAAAATACTCTACACAATATACTCCTACCAAGAATTTGGGTCACTAGTCAGTAGTCACATTCACATCTACCATAGAATGCCAAAATAGGAATATTTTTAATGGAAAAAACCAAAAGCATGAAATTTAAAAGAGAGAAATGAGCTGACAGATTGAGACAAGTGAAATATTTAATTTGCAAGCAACAATTATATCATATTCAAAATAAACTTTGCCATATGGATTCAATATTTATAGATGTACACGAAAATTGTAATTTCTTCTTGTTGCAGAAAATGGAATGTTGGTAAATTATGATTTATAAAAAAGTATAGTTATGTGTGATCAGCAACACAAATTAAAAAATGCACCATTTAAATAAGAAAACTCATCAACCCCAAATCCTTTAAAAATTGTTTGCATGTTATAAAGATGGAATTATTACTATTGAAATTAGCGTTGTTTGTATGCAGAAAAACTTAATATGTATAAAAGCCCAATTCCTGACTAATTCGATGTGTAGATTTTTTGGCAATCACCTTACGAGCAATGCATTGAAAACACCCGATTTATAATGTAGGATTGAATTGCTGAAACTTACCTTGACTCTATATAAAATATATTTTGATGATTGAAAAGAAATGTCAGCATCTAGCATTAGAGACACATCAAATTGCTAATTTATTTTTGAGTATTCACGGAGTAATCATACCTATTAATACATAAATCATCACTATTGTTTTATAAATGCACAACCATTTGGCAATGACTAACATTTACTCCAAGATCCTTTCAGCAATATAAGTAGCAAAATTCAAGATTTCTATCGTTCTGAATTTATTATTTTACCTCTCTATTACTTGGTGGACATGGGGTTAATGTGTTACAATTTTTTTTAGTATATGTTTATATAGTGTGTGTTAAAAAATGTCTTAGGATGACAGTCAACATTTAAATATGTGCCAGGGATTTAGAAGCATTAAGTGAAGATTTTATGGTGCAAACAATGATTATATTATTTAATATGTACAGAGTATCCCAATAAAATGCACACACATTTTACTATCATATATTGTAACAAGTTAAAAGGACTGCGAGATGTCATCTTGTTGATATGGTGATTACCTTTAAATCGGCACCAATACATCAATGACAATATGCAACAGAGTGACATAAGTGTTGTATTGTTTTCAACAGAATAACTGCACACTCATTTTCAATTTCGTATCTCATGTCCTGCTGTGTTTTTGTTTGTTTTATACAGTGTTCTTTAAAATACTCCACAGTCCAGTTGTATTAAGTCAGGAGATTGAGGTGGATACTTCTCCCATCCTCTTCGACCTATCCATTCCCAGGGAAAGTGACATAAAATCTCTAATATCGGTGTACTAATGTGGCGGTGCACCATCCTGATGAAAGTAGCAATCGTCATCCTAAGACAGGTAGGGCGTTTTTCATTGTCTTGCAGCATTATTAAGTTTGTAAGACCTATGAGTTGCTTCAAAGAAAAATGGCTTTATCATTTCTCTGAAAGAGCGATAGTTTCACACTGATATCCCTGGTAGGTTAACAGTTTGTTCCATTATGTGTGGATTTTCGGCAGCTTGGCACACAAAGTATTTCGATTAACAGTAGGTACCATTAAGTTTAAATGTGGCTTCACTAGACCAAGCCATTAAATCTTGAAAATCTTCCTTTTCTTCACACATGTACAAAAATCACATACAAAATTGAAGTCATCAATCTGGATTGTCCTCATTCTTTGCATGTAGTAGTCTCAAAATGTAAGGCTTCCTCTTCACATGCCGCAAAATGCAATCAACATTGGATTTACAAACACTACTCTCGCAAGAACATTGTCTTACAAACTTACACCTATTCGAGGGTTGTGCTAGTTTTTATAACACTGTCGCAACAATTTCATTGCCCATTGATGTTCTTGGTTTTCCAGGGCATCCCTTGTTTACATTTGGCACTGTCCCATCAACCTTAAACTTGTCATGCAATCTTGCAACTGTTACCTATGTTGCTGGCGTTTCTAATTCACTTCTCCTACATCTTTGCTCATCAATGACATTCTCTGCTTTCCAATAGTAATAATAATAATAATTTAAAATCCTCTTAAGTTGCTCAAACAATAAATGTGGCTTTGCAATTTTAATTCACTTTGCTGTGATGCCATACAACTAAACTACCGAAGTCACAGATAAAGCACAGCATCTAACATTCTCGCTGTCATTTTTTTTTTATATATATTGACTATGAAAGTTTATATACATTTTATTGGGATACTTTGGATTTTCTTCAGAAACCTTTCTTCAAATATTTTGTTGACAAAACTAAGGAATCAGGTTCATACAAAGATTTGAAAATTAAGAGTAAATACAGCAAAGACTAAACTACCATGTACTTGTAATAACATACAATTGAAAAGTACGTATTCAAGTGAAGAAATTCATAGTTATTCTGAAAGGTCATACATCTGAGAAGTAAAACATTTTGATTCTTTTATAAATAATATACTTCACCTTTAACTCCTGAAATATTTATTTTTCCTCTAGCAAGTGCAGTGAAAGGACAATGATAATTCTATGAAACATTTTTTCTCTCAAAAGTTGTAATATTGGTAGTCAAATGACTAAAAACAATACAATTAACCATTAACAAGACCATAAAACCAAACCAACCAATGGTGGATGTTTTTTTAAAGTGCAAGGCTAATGTTCGAGAGTGGCTTCGTGAAGAATAGATTATCTTCTGAATTCTGATGTTAAGCTGTTTTAACTTGATCGATGCAAGATCTCGCAAACAATTTCTAGGAAGCTGAAGAGTACAAATGGGAGCTACTTGACTAGGCCAAACTGCTTTAAGCTGGGCCGAAAACTAGTTTGATGGCATTCAATGGCTAGCTACTGAGTTAATTAAAAATTGTACTTAAGAAATTTATTATTGAATTTTCCTAGGATTTTAAAGTATGGTAATTTTGAATTAGTCACTAAAATAATGATCAAAGACACCACTACCTAATTTCCAATAGAGTAAAATAGATAGAACCAACAATCACTTAGCTAGCTAGCATGCAAAACTTATCATAAGAAAAATAACCTCTAGACATGCAAACCAAGGCTGTGGAGTTGGTACGCCAAGCCTTCGACTCCTCTATTTTTATAATGCCAGGCTGTGACTCCTTCATAAATGGATGTTTATTAATTAGTAAGAACAAATTTACTGCAGTAAAATACTCAAATACATATAACTTCACGGGAAGCTTCTTTGGTAATGTGAATTTATATTTAAATAAAATTTGCCAATACAAATTACAAATATCTGTCTTGGGGAGGGAGGGGGAAGGTATAAAATGATATAATGTAGTTATTGTTTTTATTTTGAAGCCGGAGTCAGAACATTTTATAGACTCCAAAAGTGGCCAAAATTGCTTCTGACTCAGACCCTACAGCCCTGATGCAAACAAATACTAATTTTATTGATGTATGATCTAAAAAGTATTTAGTTCAAATTAAAATTAGTGAGACTTAAAACTAAAACCCATCTCCACAAATACATATATATAAAAACAATTTCTTCTGATTCGAAACAAGGCAAATACTCCACAAAGTAATGGTTTCAAAAATGTTGAAACTTAATATATTCTCCACGAGTTATTTTTCTTTACATGTAATAAACCGTCCAGGATCATAGAGAACTAACCAACGAGCTGGATATACCACCCAATGAAATAATGAATGTTAAGATATGATTCATGCTGATATGGGAAAACAGAGTAGAGGGAGTGGGTATCAAGAATTACCTGCACACATCCTTATGGCTTCTTGAAGTAAGGAAGTCCCTTCTGCTCTTAACTTACCAACCCCTGTTGGTGTGCACTATTGCTGCTCCTAAACTGGTACCAGGTATCTCCAACGATCAAGTCCTCACTGCAAACTCAAGATTCCTCTATGAGTTTATTTTAAGGTTGTTCAACTTTATCAGTCTCACTTGTGAGGTCTTGTCGAAAGGTTGTCTTTGTTGGGATGAATTTCACACACTTTGAACTCCAAATAATAAATGATTGCTTATAAACCTATGCCATATATCTGTCGCTTGTACTTAGATAAACTATTTGATATTCTTGAAGGTGAAATATTTTACAGTCTTCAGTTTTTCACTTTAAACACAAACAAAAAGTAGTATCAAAACCCTGATTTCGAATGACACAAATAAACACGTTTCTTGACGCTAAAAGGTTTGAAACTAGTTCTTGGAATTTCAGCAGGCAGTATTCTTTCTATCAAGCTTTTGATGGAATTTCAGCAAGCAGTAATCAAGCTTGTGATGGAATTTCAGCAAGCAGTCTTCTTTCTATCAGAGGTACTACGAAGTGTCCTGGAAAACTGAAGTATTTTCACAACTTCTTGATCATGATGAAAACACATTAAAAAAAGTAGAATAACAATTCATCCACTAAAAAAAAAGAGAAGATCGGCTCGTCTGATTTATTAAGCTGTAAAAAAATATATATATATCAATATGGCTATCAACATGATTTACGATTTACTTATAAAATCTACAACTTTATCCTTATAAGAGCTCTGGTGTTTGTATTAAAGAGTTAGGTGCTTCTGACATTGGTTACACCAACTTTATTTTATTTGTTGCAATGTTTTAAGGTACATTACCTGAACCGATTAATCCATTTTGACGTGAAGCAACAGAAAGAGAACTTGCAGTTTGCTTTCTGGATTGAGCAGTAGCCCTAAATGCATCAAACCTACCTTTCTCCAGCCACTTTGTCATCTCTTAGTTCCAACTTTGGCTCCAAAACGAAGCCACGGATACAGTTTGAAGCAAATAAATGTGTTATTTGATATTACCAAGTCATTAGGTAATATTTTTTATTTGATTTAGTTTTAAATACTGTTCACCTGATTAAATTAATTATATATTAGTATAGTTTTACCCTTCCTGTTTTTTTTTTTAAATAAATCAATTATCTTTATTAAATAATTTAACATTTTATTCTCAAGTAAAAATGAATGGATTCAATTGTAGCAGATATAATTAACAATAATGTTACAATTATTTTTCCCATGCAAAACTAAAGAACAACTATTTCTTCAATATACTCATAAAACATCCAGTTTTATTTCAAGTGATCCAAGAGATGTGCATATTAAGAGCTCTCTATAATTCATGATACATAGTCAGTCCAAGAATTCCTGAAGTTTAAAAATTAATAGCTTTTATATAGTTATTATTTCCAAAACTCTAGTTAAATTTCAATAATTCATCTTTCTATATTGGCAATTAAATCAATACAAATGTTGAATACACTAATTTGTAATTTTTTGATTACAGATGTAAACTTTAATTGAATGGATTCTTATTGTAGCTATTACTTCTCAAAATGAAAGTTCAATTTCAACAAAGATGAATAAATTTAACTTTTTAAGCAGTAGAGTTATTTGCAAGATGGTAAAACTGTGAAATATTGATTTTCTCACTTGTAAATGTTGGATTCTGTTAATATGAACAATGAAAACCAGTGAACCCATGAAATTTAGCTGATAGGCTTTGAAATTACAAATTGATTATACATAATCGTATCCTCTTGTGTCATTTCTTTAAATGAACATGCATTTATTTGAAATAATATCTTGATGACTTGGATGTTTCTTTCATTCTTTTGTGCAATCATTGTCTCAAACAGTAACCCATAATAATTATTATGCGGTCCAGATTTCCAAATATGCAATCTTTTACTACGAATAGCTTTCATGGGGGAAATTCTTTTGTTTTTATGAAGAATTTTTTTTTTTTTTGTGTTTCAAATAATTTAAACCCAAGTTTTTGCAGTTTTTGCAATATTAATAATTATATCCACATTTATAATAAGTGATGGATTCAAAATTGAATAATATATTTAGTTTGCTCCTACAACTTCTGAGTATCATTTCAAAGAGCACGTTGAGATGTTCTAATCTTCCTGTTCTTAGCTTGAAGTGAACTAAAAATTGTAACGCACATTCAAATATTTTGATAGCTATGATAGACATATGGCTAAAAATATTAATATATTTTTTAAATTGCTTACATGGAGTTAATTTTTTTTAAATAGTTTATCTAATTAGCTGAAAAAGTTTGTCATCTTGATTAATTACTAGACCAATAAGTAATTAAAATTGGGAGATAAGTCCATTTCCATTATGAATTATTGAAGGAAATTAGCTTGCCACCGTTATGAATTGAACAATTTTAAAAATAGTATCTATTTCTGGAGTATTATACCAAATTAATTTAGTTTTTTTTTAAACTTTTATTTAGCTCAAATTTCCAAACAATTAAATCTGCATATTTATTTTCAAAGTAAAAACTCAAATTAAATCTTTAAAATCAATGTGTTTTAATCAAAACATTTTGAGAAAGCTCCAAGAATATGGAACAAAAAGTATAAATTCTGTAAGACTTCTTGAAAAAATTTTTCCAAACTGTCAAAATGCTATATAGGATGCAATTAATACAGTGCAAAAATTATTATATTTTGAAATAAATCTTCTTTCTTCCTAATGATGTGTTACAATTTTCAATAAATATACTCCTCGGATGTTTTCCCAATCACTTGATTTTAATTTAAACAAGGATATAATAAGCTTTGTTTTAATTAATAACCAACCAAACATGATGTTCAATAAGTAGCAGTGTACCAGTTTTAAAATATTATGCAGGACAGGAATTTAAAACGCTTCTTTTCCAATATAATGCGCTGCAAACTAAGAGCCAGCTATCTGGTGCACGCGTGTGAATGTATATATATATGCTTGCGCTTGGAACTTCTGATTTAAAAAACAAAATTTAAAAATTATTAAGTCTTCACAGTTTGGACGTTATATTTGAGACAGGTAGATCTGCCATGCTTGTTTGGTGTTTATTGAAATAATGTTTGCTAGACATTTTTCCATACAATATAAAAAATTTTTAGATTCATAAATTGTAATTTTATTTTAATTTAATGTATTGACATGATCAACTTTTGTGTTTTTATAAAATATCCATTAAAATAAATAAAAAGATTTAAAACAAACTTGCTTTTAATTTAAGATATTTGTTTCTTAATTAAGTGCAGCACAACCCTGGGCAGATTTGTGGTAGAAAACACACACTAGGGTGAGGGTTAGGAATTTCTACGTAGTCTAAGGGCAGCAGTTTCTGTGTTCTTGGTCTGGGCCTCTATTGCTCCTCAAACATTATCCTGTATCTTCATCCATATGTACAATGGCTTGTTTCAAACAATCCAATATTGTTTGTTTGTATGCAGTGCCTGATCTTGATGTCTTTGCGACATGCCCCATCAAATTGAGTTGTTGAGTGTAATGCATTAGACTTTTAAATCAAAAACTCATTTATATATTGTGTGTAATGTATATGTTAATATCCTTTCTGAAAACATTTTTCTTTATCATCATATCAGAATTGTGTTTATACAGTGTTGCAATGGCCCAAAGAACTAAGGTTTTTGTTCAAGGAGCCAATGTAAGTTTTGTTTTGTTGAAATAGCAAAATAATATTTATCAACATAAATCACAATTTTGTAAAGGTTTTTTTTTAAAATTTTAAATAACTTTTTTACATTAATTACTTTCTTAAAATCTTGGCCTTTCTATGACGAATCAAAATTGTCTTGAATTAAGCATTATGTTTCAAAGATGGTATAAAAAAATATTCAAAAGAGAAGGTACAGTCTTGAGTTTGTTAACCTAATCAAAAAACTTTTTTTAGGTAATACAAATGTAATAGATCTTTGATTAAAGTTTGCTTTTATAATCCATTGTAGTTTTGTAATTTAAATGTGCATGAAATAATTTTTGAAAACAGCTTAGTTTTGTTATAAATCTTCAAGGTAAATCACATTATATGATAAAAAAATTAAAAAAATGATGATCCAAAGTTCTTACTGTTTGTTGGTAACACTCAACCTAAGAAAGTGAAGTTCTGGTAAACACTCGGACACCCGCTCGCAATTCCCATTTTACAGTTCAACAACCAAGATAGACCAATTCGACCTTGCCAAACCCCCTTTGGCTCAAATTTGTACTAATTTCAACAACCTCTTGATCACATCATGGAAGATTTATTTTAGTGTAGTTTTGACAACTGGCAACAACATCCATCAGGGAGAAAATTCCATCTAGTTTGAGACTGAACAAAATTTGTTGTTTATAAGTTAAAAATAATTTCAAATATTAAGAGCGTATTCATTTTTATGCAAGGAGTTTTGACCCTCTATTTTTTTTTATAGCTGGCAGTTCCCAAATTTAAAATTGTAGAGCCAATCTCATAATGAAATTAGAATTTTATCAGCTATCAAATGAGTCCCCACTTGTGCCATAGTAAAATGTTGAGCCCCTCCTTTACCCCTTGGCCTGGTGTTGCCAGCAACGAAAGCCCAAACACCAAGATCCTACTTTTCCTGGCATACAAACTTTTAGTAGTCGGATAGTAAAACTCTTGGTCCACAAGTTCTTTAGGGCCAGGCGAGGGTCTTCTGTTCTCGTAGCGCCGGCGCACTTCACCCCGACTTGGGTGTGGGCCCTCATAAGCCACGCCGCTACCTCCCCTTGCATTTGCTGCGGAAAGTCAAGATATATCCAAGCGAATTACTCAAGTGAGAACACACGGAGTGTACCTATCTACCGGGAGGACACTTCCCATGTAGACTTCTGGCGTTCCACATCAATGAGTCTCTGTTGTCCCTTAAAAACACACTTTTCTGAAAACCACTCATTAGCAAATTTAGTTTTGTTCAGTAAGAATACTAAGAACACACAACAGGTAAAATTAACATGTGTATTAACTAATCCGTTGAAATATCAGGAATCTTCTGGTATTGTATTGCTGTAAGGCAAAATTATAAATCATGGTCATATATTTATTAAATTGTTTTGTTGGATATGATAAATGAACCCTAAATTGATCTGAAAAAATGCGCAGAGAAAACAATATTTTTTAAAACGGAATAGTTGTAAATAAAATGGCGTTTATATTAAAAACAAAAACCTTGAGATATGTAGCTTCACATAGCACATGACTGTCTTTATATGCTTACTTATTGTTATGATTGATTACTAGTTTCAATTTTATTTACTTTACAGTAATATGTGCATTGATTTTCACCAGACTTTAAACAAATACAGTGTAATTAAGACAAAGGTTGGTGTGAACCATTTACTTTTGAATGTATTTGGACTCTTAAGAAAGAATTTGCCCTGTCAATAATGTTGAGAAATATGATAGCAATTTAGAAATTTTTAAACACACAGATTTTATGATCTGAACAAAGACACAAAAGAATGAGCAAAATCATTACATTGCATTAAATCGAACAATTCATTCTTTGTAAAGGTTTTGATTATTTAGATTTTCAGTTGCTGTTACACATCAAATTAATGTTGTCTTGAGATGTCAAGTTCTTGAAGGAGATGGTTCACGTCACATCTTCATCAAATTAAAATTATAAAAAGATTGAATATAAAAGAGGAAGACCAAATTATCTTTAAATAAATAAACCACAAAAACAACAACATTGAAACTCAGCTTTGAAAACACTAAAATTGCAGAGTTTAAAGAATGTTCCACATTTTAATACAGGATTTTCTTCCTTAGGTTTGTAGTTTGACAGAAAGCAACATTCACTTGAGTAGAGATGTCAGATCCTTCAAGCTCATGCCCTTGCAAAAAATATGTGGTACACTTCTGTTAAATTTTATTTTCCGGCCCATAGTAATGTTTGTATTTGTTTAATCGAATGAGAAGTTTCCCAAAACATCACTTCAAATCAAAAACAAACTTTTAAACTTAGGTCACTAAAAAAAACACTTTGAAATTCTATTTAAGCTTTTCACTATTCCATAGCACACTAAGTACACTTCCTTGTTAAGTAATGAACACAACCTGACTTCTTCAATGGACACTTAAATCATTGTAGAACAGTCTATAATCACAAGGCACATCACTGATCCTCTTCACATACGTCAAATAAATATTTTCTTTCATCCTGTAAATAATAATTTACTGAAAAAAGAGAGGGGGACAGAATACAATTACTTGAATAAAATCGACAAACCAGATGATATGAATACAAAGAGTATTTAACATGCGAAGTTATTTATAAAAAAACTAATGACCATTATCCCCCTTTACTACGAAGTGTGCTCCAACCATTGCCGATTGTTTTGTTACCCTGCCGACCAAAACATACCATTACTGTCTTAAAGAAGTTAGGTGTGGATGGGACGCTCGAACGTGAAGCAGAATTCTCCGTTCCTTCAGCCGTTAGATACGTTACAACCTGAGACAAAAATAGTTCTCAAAACATGACTACAAATTGGCCATAAAATATATCTATGAATATGAAAATTATAACTTACCTGTACAAGCTTAGGAAAACAAGAGCGACGAACAGTTTAACCACAATTAGTTTGAGTACAAACATGTCTGTTGTTTTGTTGTGTATACAAAAAAATGGCCATTTAAAAGATAAATCTTCCTCAATGTTGAACAATACAATTATTATATATTCCTCTTTTGTATTTCCATAATTATATATTTTTGTTAAAAACTTTTTAGTTGGCATATTTCCTGATGATACCACACAGAATCATTGTGTTTTTGATTCTACTTCAATCAAGTGAGTTTAATTTTGAGTTCAATAAGTAAAATTATACTGAAGTATCATAATGAAACTTTTTTTTGGTATGATCCAAAATGATGTATTTTCAATAGTTAATAATTTAATATATATATAATTCTGATGTATTTGGCTCAATATTTAAATAAATAATGCAGAAAATGGACCAAAAATGCCACTTGACCGATTGATAATAAAGCTTGACTGAGAAATATGATTAAATATAAGAGTTTAATTACCATGGAATGTAGTAGTTTTTTGCACACTTAAAATATTTAATGCAATATAAGAAAATATTTATTTAACTAGGTAAAGATATTTAATCCTGTTAAAAATGTTTGTATGTTGTTTTATATTTTCACCCCAAAAAATTATATTTATTTCCCTTTATGAACATGTTTTTCATTCCATATGGTTTAAAATTATTGTATGGCTTTTTTAAAATATAACTTAGGATATATTATTCATATCAATGAAATAACGAAAATTATTATGAAGCTTGCCAGCTTTTTCTTAATACTTTTAAAACTGTTTTATTATATTGAGCGTAGGAAGAGTAAGTATTAATTCCATAATGAATATACTGTTATAAAAAATATATATATAAGTTCTTGCAAAAAGGTTTATATCACAGTTTATATATGCATCTAGAATAGATGTGTATTATAGAAATAAAAATTAAGCTTTTAATTAAAGTGACCTTATTTCTTTGACTATGTCTGAAAATTTATTTTTAGAAAGTATTTATTGAATTTGTATTTCCATTGATAGATTTTAAATGAAATTCCCTTAGTGAGATTGAAGTTGTGACTCTTCTTCAAGACATTTCCAAACGTTGTGTCAGTTATTTGTCTGTTATATTTTATCAGATAACATTGTTATACTCCATTTTTCAAATGTGTTAATTAACCATCACTTTTTTTAATCCTCTTCAAAATAAACCTTGAAATACTTAAATAAACCCAAATATTATGTGCTGTGTAAATTTAAATTGTATAAACCTTGAAATACTTAAATAGACCAAATATAATGTGCTTTTAATTTAAATTGTAACTAAACAAGTCAGATTATATTTCTTAGTTTACATATTTATTTTTCATTATGTTTTGTCTGTTGTGTTTTAAATACCAACAAAAAATAAATTTGTTTGAATTTCAAATGGTATCAAATCGTTAAAAAAAATTGACGACGAAAGAAATTATATCATTTGTCTCATTTTTACCCAGTTGAAAAAATAAATATTAACAAATTTTGAAAAAGAAATACAATATATTAAAAAAAATTAGTAACTTTATTTAGCTTTCATTGATTATAAAAAAGTTTCCATCTTAAATATCTTGTATAATTTGATGATTATTTTCCTGCATTGGCAGGGCTAACAAGACTTTACTTTAACCAAGAAATAGTTTTTAATAAACTTAAGTTACCTACCATGGCTACGTTAATCAAATGTACTTATTTATGGTTTTCATAAATTGGTCATGTGGGAATTTAAAATCTTTGTGAATATTACCAACTAAAATATGTTTTGTTCTTTTTCTGTGTAAAAACTTGTAATATTATGTTTGCAGGAACACGATATCTCCTCCATACATTAATGTTGTGTTATTTAGCGCATCCCAATAAAAACAACACATTTGTGTGTTTAATCCCATAGCCATTTTCAACAATTCAGCATTATCATCACCTTTTCTGTAGTAGTAGTCTTCTTTAGCTAGGTTGGAGAGAAACATAAATAAATAGGTTACACTCATACTAACCAAATGACACTAAAACAAAACAATGGCGCAGCGCAAACTTGTTTGCGAGTCACCTTCGACTCAACACTTGGAATAATAGGAGTGGACACGCTGTCACAAGAGCACAAATTGAAACAGATATGCTTACAAATAGCACATATCAGATGTTCCAAAAAGTACTCTAAAGTTTTGTACTATGTGTAAATTATTAGGGATATTTAATTTAAGAGCCCATTTCATGGCTGATCACTCAAGATATTTGATATACGACAATACCCTAACCAGATATCACACCAAATTGAAGTTTTCTGCATTCTTTACTTAACAGAGAAATTGGGGCCAGTGAAAACTATTGTTAAATTTTCATTTATTAAAATAAGGTTTCAATTTCACTGGTTTCTAATCAAGACTTCATGTTAAGGCACTATAATAAGACACATGATTCGAGCTGTATTACCTACCTAAGTTATGCTGCTTGCTATCCACGAGGTGAGGCAGGTTTTATAGTGTGTCATGTAAAATTGAGGGTTTAGTGCATCAGTAAGCTTGGGGTGTGCGGAAAAAGTTGTTTTGATTACAAATAAAAGGCTGTACATGGTTAAACTTTAATAATAAATAACCCATCTTTTTAGCATCACGTCTTACTACCCTTCGGATTGTCGGTTATGCACTCATTAGGCTAATGGTTTTAGGGACTAGGAAAGTTATATTTAGAGGAAGTGTACCAGCATTTACATGGAGGGAGAGTGGAAAACCATTTTGGAAAACTCACCCAACCAACTCTTCTCATCCTATTTTCTTAGATTTCATGTTGCTAATAATATTGTAGTTTAAATGTGTCAAAATTAATAAAAACCTGTTTAATCAGAATTACTTTGAATTTCAAACAAAATAAACTTGAAAGATGATATGAAAAAAATATTCAGATTATAGAATATTGACGCACCCCTACTTTAATCTTTGGGTGCACTAATTCGAAGGTCACAAATTTGATCAAGTGTGACTCACAAAACCAGCCACTATTAGTTCCGAGTGTTATGTCGAGTTTACTTATAAACTAGAGTCAGCAACAATGTATTCCTCCAATTTATAAAATACAAGAGATAGAAAAACAGATTGTCAGCACTAAAGTGTCATTTTGATGTCTGATGCACTTGTTACATTCTTTAAAAACTATATTTTCTATAACACACATTAAAGTTTATGAAGTAAATTACTGATAAATTATCACCCTACAATTTATGAAAACATTTGACAGAATACATTGTGTTCAGTAAAACACAATTTAAGTTTTTTTTAAATTACTTTACTATGGTTAGATGAATATAAAATATCTAATAACTAGAGGAAATATGAAATGACTCAAAGGATGCAAATTGACACACCTGCCTTGAACAGTTTGGCTGAGCAAGGGGATGCAAGGCTTTTACTTTCACCATTAACAGCTCTGTTGCGTTTGCAAGATTTTAGTAGGACTGCTCAAAGGTAATCTAAACAGATGTCTGCTCTAAGATCATCAGATAGCACATTGTTGCAATCTGATGTATACATTTATGGATAGCACCCCCCAAACCTCCCCCATATCTAATAGCTTCATCTAATTTTCAAAACACCAAGAGTGTCATGCTCTCATGTCTGTAATTACTATTTTGACTAACTTTGTTCATATGAAAACAGTAGCAGGGACACCCTAGGTTCACGTCAAGTATAGAAGAGTTAATTAAACACAGGCTCATAACAATATTAAGAATTAATAGCCAGAGCTATTATTTATGCTTATTAGTGGGGATTACTCCACCAAGATATCATATTCTGAAAATTGAAAAATGACACCTGGGAACAACGGGACCTCTGGCTTAGTACGCCAATGCTCTAACCACTGAGCTATCCAGGATTCGTCTCGTGCCCTGGGTCATTCTTCACTCATATTTTAAGGCAGAGCCTATGATGGACTTAGCGGAAATTGTCGGCTACAAATATGTGATTATATTAATATCACGAGCCATCGGATAACGCAGCCATCTGCGACTCGGTAGTTGGCATTATGCTGCATTTGCACAATTATTAAATTGTGATGGCTCGTGATATTAATATAATCACATATTTGTAGCCGACGATTCCCGCTAAGTCCATCATAGGCTCTGCCTTAAAATATGAGTGAAGAATGACCAGGGCACGGACGAATCCTGGATAGCTCATGGTTAGAGCATTGGCGTACTAAGCCAGAGGTCCCGGGTTCGATTCTCGTGTCCAGGTGTCATTTTTCAATTTTCAGAATATCGTAACAATATGTTGTATGGTGGGAGTGTAGGGTGGGTGGTGTGTGTGTGTGTGTGAGAAAAGGTCAGTGTTTTTGCAGTTTTTAAACATTTTTTGACCAAAATATGTAGAATATTGCTCCAGTAGAAACATAGTTTATTTTCTTTACACGATATCAATAGTTCTCTAATATGTCCTTGGCAGCTTAGCATTAGATGAAAATTTGTTTAAATTAAGAGAAAAAGTTTTTTTCTTAAATTCCAGAACACCTTTTATGAGATATTCAAGAATTGTTAATATTACCATATGGAGACTATTAATCTTTGTTTCTACTTGATAAATATTCTACTTATTTTGGTCAAAAAAGTTTTTCTATAAAACTGCAATAACCACCACTCTGTTCTTGTGTTCCCTAAACTCTCACTTTAAGCGCAAAGCTCATTGTGAGAGTTAACCCTGAGGATTTCCTACCATCAATAATTGTGATTTGAGTGATATAAACTCTTGATCTAAAAAATATATCACTATGCATGGAAGGCATAATATTAAGCTTGTTTATAATTAATACTCCAATGTCACCATTTTTGGAGTAAACTAATACTATGGGGTCTAATTGTTAGGGTTGTGTAGTTATACACCAACTTGCTTTAAGATTTATTTTTAGAGCAGCTGGAATGTAAAATCCTTGAATCTCCATTAAGAATTTAGGAACTAATCTCTGTTTAAGCAACCAATCCAAGTCAAGAGAAAACTTGCTTAAAGATCCACCGGCTTATTTATTGGCCACACATTTTAAGTCCTTGTGTCTGTTTTTTATTTAAAAAACATAAAATATGTTCTTAATGGCGGACGCCTTGATGTTTGTACTGAATGAATATGGCATCAAAAGAGTTAAAACATAAGCTCTTATTCCATATGGGTACTTTTAGCTATCACTAGGGACACCAAATATCACGAAGCGTATTTTATGAACTTTTAACTGGCAAGTTAAAATTAATATCAAAATCGTGTTTAAATTCACTGTAGCATTTTTTAATGTATTAGACATACACAAAACAAAACTTTTTTTTAGTGAAATTGATTACTTGGCCTTTTAAATGCAAATAATGTTAAATTATGTAGATTTAGATTTTACGATATCCAAACTACAAACATTTATACTTATAGTACATTCATGTAAATACGTTGCCTGTATTAAAAGATATTAATGAATGCACTTGCATTACACATCATTGATAACATTTCAAAATGAAGAATAAGTACTTTTGATTATGTTTAAAGTATTGTTTCAGATTGGATAAAAATTAAAAATAAATTACTAAATGAAATGAAATAGTGTGAGAAAACTTAAGTTTATGTTACTTTAAATGTAAAATATAGCTTGAAATTAAAACACTTAACATCCATAACAAAACAGTAATCTTTTACAAGTGTTGGCAACTCAAAACCTAAACATATGATTTTTGAACTATCATCCAGGTAAAAACCTATCATGAACAGACTTTAGTTGCAAATTACATTGTTCTTTGCCTGAAATTACTAGAAAAAACTTCCAACTCCACTTTTATCATTTTCTTCTTAGTATTCCTATAACAAATCAACTTTTCTTGCTCAGAAAAAATATTTTCCTCCATCAAATACTAATGGTAAAGAAGAAATAAAATGTGTTTGATCTGGCTATAACCACTGTCAAATTGTAACCAAAGGCAAATATTATAATTTAAGAATTCAACATTTTGCCCACATTTTTCTATGTATGTACAGACTAAGTTTGAGCAGTTTTTTAATACCTTTTTAGCCAAAAAATGCCTTTCATGTACCTACTTTTCATATTGAAACCAAACTTTTATTTTATAAAATCTAATCATTTTATTTATCACAAATCAAGGTCTTTAGCTATTACATACTTTAGGGGATTTGAAAAGAATGGTTTTTTTTTAGAGAAACACCTGCATTAGAATGTTGAGGAGATGAGAAAACTTCAGTGATAAATCTCATGTATAAAGCCACTCACAAATGCTCAAATGAAATTCAACCCCCAACCTTCCAGTGTAAAATCACCAGTGTAAGTAGCAGTAAGCGTCAATGGCTAACTTGATAGTAAACATGTTTTGTAAAATAAATATATACAATAAATTTACTATGAAATGTTTTTATTCTGCAATGTGAGCTAGTCAAACTCTACTGAGGTTACCACCGCTGGGGCTAAACAGATCATGAACAAAGTTAATCAAGAGAAGTAGAAAAAACAGACAAGACAACTCCATTACCTATGCCTTGTGGTCGCTGCAGAT
Organism: Timema podura; assembly: GCA_033556935.1. Classification (NCBI taxonomy): domain Eukaryota; kingdom Metazoa; phylum Arthropoda; class Insecta; order Phasmatodea; family Timematidae; genus Timema; species Timema podura. Next base: position 21,252,773 of record JAVRXN010000003.1, on the reverse strand, counting down.
ACAAATGGAGTTTAGTCGCTTGCTCAGCCAGTGACATAACATTGTACATCGCAGATAGACGACAAAATGTCTCATCGCCTGCACGGCAATGTGCAATGTTATGAAGTAGATAATAACTTAGTCCAAATTGAGTGGAGTGAACAAAACACAATGGGGCAAGCAAGATTTGCGAAACGAGACATAAGTCAAGTTCTGATATAAGCTAGAGATTAAGGGATACCAATCATATATATTGAATCATTTAAAACAAAATTATGTGAAAATTATTTATTTTAAATTTCTTCAATCTTTCTTTATTTTCACATTTTTATGATTCTTTTTTTACTACATGGCTCTTTCTAAAATTTAAATTTCTTACAAATTCTATTTTACTGGTGGTATGGCAATAGGGACACATTAAATGTCAAACAACAAATTTGGTAATATACAGTATAACAATTATATTTTGATCATAAGTTGATAGATTACATGTGGGATGCAAAATGATTAGTTAAATCAATACATTCTCGTTTCCTAATACCGTAGAGAAATGTGTAAAAAAACTTCTTGTGATAGTAAAATGAGCTTGCTGCCTGCCCCTGTGGGGGCGTTCACACCACCCAGTCTCTTAGACTCCACCGGCCGTTCCTAAACGTACACGGAAGGAGTGCGCCACGGGGGAGTAAAGATGTGGCGGCTTGAGCGAGACGTTTTTCTGCAGACTGGCAGCTCAGCCGTACTTGCGATCGGCCATCGCGAGGAAAGGGATAATACACCCTCGTCCGCGCAACAAATGATCTGACGTACGATTTCCTTAACAATGGCCAAAACACCACTTTTAACTCTGAACCAATTTCATCCCAACAACAGGCGGATGCAGAAAACAACAAACAGAAATAAGAAGTGCACCAAATCACAGAGAACTCAAAAGTAAACAACTACAATACGCCGAAACAAAAACTATAACTGGAACAACAACATATCTAGTGAGAACCTACATGCTGTGTTGCTGGCGCCATGAGGGGCAGGGGCAGGAGTAGGGAAAGAGAGGCGCGATTTTGTCCTCTGCACATGTGTCAAATGGCATACTTTAGTTTCAAGTTCATATAAAATTGTTTGGATTATAGCTTTGTCTTTAACACAGACTCTTAAGATTCTGCTTAACTTGTGTGAAGTAAGAATGTTTAAGAAATTATATTTTTATTTAAAATTAAAATCTGATCAAAAATAATTATCTGCATAATGAACTTTAAATTAAAATCCATGGTTTATAACATGTATACAATTGAGGCACAATTTTAATACTGAGTTATCATCTGCAACAATACTGATGAAAATATCAAAACACACACAAGAAGAAAGCAAAATCTTAAAGACAAAAAATAAGGGAGAAAGGATGGACACACAGAGAAACACTTGAGAGAAAATCTACTTTTAAAAAAAACTGAGCATTTCACAGTGTGATAAAAATGAATAAAATAAAAGTTAATATGATAATTAGAAATAGTTTGCTACAGCTAGAAAAACCAATGGTTGAATCTAGTTCTAAAATAAAAGACTGTCATTATGTAAACTTAGCCCACCACCACACCAGCTTTATTTGACAAAATAAACCAACCACGCAAAGTTTGACCTACTAAACTGTTAAAAACTGGGTTGGTCAAAATCAAATAAGAAACGACAAAGTTAATAGCAGGATAAAATTTTGTATTATAATATAAATAAATATCCATACTTCATAGTTCTGATAATTATTTGTATTCTGTGTAAATGCTGGAACCCTCTTCCTCATGTTCCCACCCTGTCCAGTTTTTGCCATATATAAAAAACAAACCAACTCCACATTCATTAAACCTAAAAACCCTCAAATAAGGTAATTTTTTGAGTTTTAATGAGCTTTGAGAAGTTTTTATAGTAATAATCATTTGATTTAATTGAACGTATATTAAAGGTGAATCTCTGTGTGACCACCGACCCTGCATTATACCATGTGCACAACCTGCACAGATGGAACCATGCCACATACCTGGACGGCGCACCAACACCACATCTTCTGGGTTGATGATGTTGCGCTCCACGGTGACACTGCTACCAGGCAAATTGCGTCTGATGTCAACAGAGATCTTCTTGAGTTCGCTAATATCAAACCCCGAACCCTCGGGCCCCCGGAACACGGGACGTTCACCCATATCCTTCTCATAAGATCCAGAACTAGAGTCGCGGAACCTGCGAGAGCGAACAACACTGCTGCAGAATCCAGCAGATTGCAGGACAATATTGTTTAGTAGTTTGTTTTTAAAATATTGTTGGTTTCACATCGACAATATAGGTCAATAAATCCCCTATATAAGCAGGGTTATTGCACCTGTACAAGTATGACATATTTCCACTCCCTAACTTCTTCAGAAACAAGAAACACAAGGGAAGATTCTATAAGGGAATAATAATGTTGCGCAGGACTTGACAAGATATTGTTACTATATAAACACCTATTGAGATAAAGAGGGTTGTTTTAGAGTACACCTAAGGAATCAAACACAATCAGGGAATTTAATTTAAATGTTTAGCACACTGTATTATCAACAGCTTAATCTAAGAGGGAGGGAAAACCATCACCCTCAGAGTGCATCTGTTAAATATGAAAACATAAAACTTACCTGCCACCTACAATCCAATCTATACCGAACCAAATATCTCAAACCATATAGCTAAAGGTGCTAGTATCATAAAATATTGTTCCCAAGATGTCTTTTAATACAAAATTGCGGTAATTTTTTTAAATAGAGTTTTGAGTGATGTAGCATACAAATTATGTAGCTTTAAAGAAATAAAAGAAAGAAAGTAAAACAACATTAACTATTTAATAGAAAGGTTTTGTGTGTTAACACATCAAGATAATGACAGCAAACTATTATTAGAAACAGATTAAGTTCACTATTTTATCAATCCAAATCTTAGAAAAATTTGTTAAGATAAGAGCTTGACAATATTAATAAGTAACTAAATGTTAATATTATTTTTTGTTACAATGCATTCACTTTGAAATTTATAATTTGATTATGTAGTAAATTAATTGTTTGTGAAGTTTGTTCTAAAATTATGTTGGGTTAAACTATCAATAAGCAGTTAGAGTTCTAAATTCAATTCCAATGCTAAATTTGAAAGAATATTTAATGTCTAATTTTGGATATGATATTTTCTCAAATATCATGCCTAACTCTAATCATGATAGCCTGAAGAAATATTTCCATGCTATGTAAATGTAAGGGAATGAATAACACCTTTCTGCCATGGATCCAACCCTTCTGGGGTGGTCTACATCAACAGAGGGGATCTGGTAGCGTGGGAGGGTGACAGGTCACCAGGGCCTACAGGCCCGCCACCGTAATGACTGGGCCCTTCTCTAGAGGGCCCTACTGGAGCAAGAGGTGGACTTTTGGTCCTAGAAACACAAACAAATTATACCTTACCTTCAACAATAAATTAAGTCAAAACACTGGCTAGTGTAAATCCCTTAAGAATGAATGTCAACAGTTCTACACTGTTTTAATATACATTTCCAAGCCATCAGACAATTATTAAATTTTACTAACTTTTTTTTAATAGCTTTAGTGTAATTTTAATGTCCTTAAAGACATGAATGTTGAAACTATTTTAAACCTTTGAGTGCCAACATTGCTCAGAGCGATGCACGAAATATTTGCTAAAATTGCCAGCATTGCTCACAGCGATTCCATGTTTTCGAGTGCTTAGTTCAGTATTAAGTCAACAGATAGGGTAGATTTTATTTCCACTGCATTCTCGTATGTTCAAGCTACTTTTATTTGTCTTTGCACTTGTTTTGATATATCGAACATGAACATTATTTTCTAACTTTATGAGTTTTATTTTTAAACTTGTTTGTAAACATGGCTAAGAGGAAAGCATTGATTCAAGACACAGAAATACTTGCAATATTTATTATTATTATTATTAGCACCACGTCTTACTACCCGTTTGGGTTATATGCACTTACGCTAATGTGTAATGGTAGGGTGATTGTGAGACGAAATGGAGGACCTACAGTTTAACGTGGAATCTGAACCACGGTGGAGGCCTGGCATTCCTCACATTCACAAGTTGTGATTAATACATGTCTTGACAGAGGTGAAGGAAGGTTTGGCAATCAGATAAATCTGTGCCGGGACCGAGGATTGAACCCGGACGCTCAGCACAGAAGTCTGACACCTTACCCCTATACCACCAGTCACCTGCAATATTTATTGATAGCTCAAGCGAGAGTGATCAATTTGTTAGTGATTATGAAAACAGTGAGTCTGAATTTGTAAATAATGAAACTGAACAGGGATTATATTCTAGTGACAGCGAAAAATAGAAAAAAGTGAGAGTGGCAGTTGACATTGATAAGGCGAGTGTGAATACAAGTGATTCCTAAAGGGATGAAATAAATCTTGAAGATCAGGATAATCCACCCCAACCTCTTTATTTTTATGCAGAAGTACCAGGTTTGAAGTACCTCCCCACCCCTTCTGATTCTGAGCCAATTATTTATTTTAGACTTTATTTTACTATAACCCTGCTAAAGTTGATGGTCACTGAAACAGCTGCTATGCATAACCCAATTTTAGCGTAAAATCTAAAGGTTTTTGGTTGTTGTAAACTTTGTTATTTACTGAGTTTTTTTATGTTCTTTTCAGTGATTTATTCTATTTCAAGCTATTTAAATTTTCTAAGCTTAAAAATTAATGATAAAACAGTATTTTTTTAAAAATATCTTGGCTAGTAATTTTTTTATTATATTTAAACATTAAAAAAGCATATGTATGGTTATATAATCGGATTGGCAAGCATGTTAGTTAGTTTACTAAAAAATTTGAGTGCAAGAAGTTCAAAGACTAATAAGTTTTTAAAATTTTAAAAAAAATCCTGTATTTTTCAGCAAAATAGCTTGGCACTTACAGCAAATTTTTTGGTCATTTCTCTTGGCACTCAAAGGGTTAACTATTTTTTATATTATATTTTTATTTGAGTGTTCTTATTTTTGAATCGTGTTTTTTAAGTGTTATTTCTAATTTAAAAATCGATATTTCCATTTATCTTTTTTTCAAAATATTTACTATTTATTAGAGATGAGTCAAACTACTATTTCTCGAATCCAAATCTACATTTTATTATCGAATCTCGAATCCGAATCCTAGAAAATTGTTAAAATTTTTAATGATTTACAAATAACCTACATTACCTACTGTAAATTAAGATTTATTTCAACCATGCTTTCAATTTTAATCAACACTAACAACCCCTCACAAGATACAGGTTAAAATCCAGCCAAATTAAACAATCTAGTCATATTATTTTTAAAAATCAAATCAATCACAACATGAGTGTTGTTATTTAATTGATAGAATGATATTTTTTAAAAAGTGTTTAGATAGATATTTTAAAAAAAAAAGAAAAAAAAAAAGACTAAAACAACATGCTTAACAATTAAAGAAACATTGGAAATAGTGAACTCAATAATGCCTGAGTATTTTTTATTATTATTATTATTTCCTCTATTATCTATCTCCGCATAGAAAACAAGAAATATATCCGATTCTTGCGATATATTGATTTCTGAGAATACATTCTATTTAAAACACGAACATATTTTCGACTCTTGCAATATGTTCATTCCCATTTTATTAGACAGGAATAAGTTGGAATATTTTTACAATTGCTTCAATAATATATTTAAAAATAAATTATGAATTAGCAAGTCATTATTTGATTCTTGAAACTCGGTTGCGCTTACTAAACAATAAGATTACCTGAATCAATTTTAAACAAACAATCGATGTAAATATGTAGGCTGGTAGGCATAAACAGTTTTATCGGTGTCTAACTGTTGACAGTATTTATTTTTCATGAAACCCAACAAAATATCTAACTTAAGGATCATATGAAATAAATTGGGGTTCTATGCATATTTGTGAATAATTAAAGCCAGTTGGGTAGTAAGAATTAAGTCATGTTTATTTAATCATCACTTTGGCGACTAAACATATACAATGATTAAGGATTAAGTTGTGATTTTCAAGTAGGCCTAAGTAATTTTTGAATTAAAAATATTATGCTTTGTTTACGAGGTTAAAGATTCGACCATCGAATCCAGTAAAACACTGAATCCTCGAATCTTGAATACTTGTCAGGATTCAGTAGATTAAAATTTTAAAGATGTGATATTTAGGCCTGAATTTAGAACAAACACATATAATTTACTCTTTAACATTTTAAAATTATGAATATACTCAAACTCGACTTGGAACTAAGGAGCTTTTAGAAATACTTGACTCGAATGAAAAACCCAAGTGTGCAGATCCCTAATATTTCTTAACCCTTAAACGCCCAGCACGCCGATCCATCGGCGCCAGCTAAATCTTGTCTGTTAGTATAATAAATGTTACTAGATGGCACCATAAGCCTTTATCCTAAATATTAAGCTTTAGTTCCTGTGTTCCTCAACAGAAAGTACTGTAATGTCAACAAAAAGTTTTTTTTTGCACAATTGCATTGTGTTATTTCCAGTTGTTTACACCGTGGCGTGAATATGTTTTTGACTTCCGTGTTTTTTTTATTGTGATTCGAGTGTTTGTATAATATATTTTTTATTTAACTAGGCAATGGAGTATCCAAGTTCTAGGTTAGGTGACTGACATTTTAGATTATTTAGATACTATAGATAATGATAGTGAATTTTAATGCCTGAAAGTGACTGATTTATTTATTATTTAGGTCTAGTTATTATTTATTTGCTGTATGTAGTGTTTTCCAAAAGGTCCCGACTCCAAAAGTATGTAGGCCTATACACAATTTTACTAAAATTGATGTAGTTAGAAACTAACAACACTACAGACACCAAACTTATATCAGCTTTTACAGATATAAATTATCTTTCTTTCAGGAGTGATGAAGACAAAAGCAAAAATTCAATCTATTTTTTGCCTCTAAATTCTAAATTTTAATCAAAATTTTCTAATGTTCAATTTTTTTACAATTCATCTATTGTATTGATAGAGAACTTTTTTTAAACTCTTAACATGTTTAGAGTGTAAGTGTGAATTTTTCTTGTATATGTTGAATAGTTTTTTCTATGATAGGAATTCACAAATACACAGGTAAATACGTAAGAATTGGCTTGAGTGTTTTACACCAGAATCGTGAAAATATGCGGAGTGCAAAAGGGTTAAATTTCTTCATAAAGTATTTTGGCCTTAAAATATAAAAATCTGTAAATTTGGTTTCTTAATAGATACAAGAGCTCCCTCCAAATTAGTTAATGGTTAAGTGAAATTTTCAATTTTTTTTGTTGATTTCATATGAAATTACTCATTAATTTTTTTAAAACTTAATGGTGCTTATACAGAGTGGCTACAAAATATATTTTACAAAATTCCCTGACTTTTCCAGGTTTTCCAGGCAACATTTTTCAATTTTCCCTGACTACTTTTTTCCAGTTTTAATAGTGGATGATGACTTTTGTTTTATTTATTATTGAACACATATTAAAAAAAAGTGTGTATCTGATAAACATACAGTTTTATCAGTCATTTTAAAAATTAAAAATATTTTATTTAGGTATTATTAACTTTTGTTTTAGTGTTTGGTTGCGAAATTAATGGAATATTTAAGAAATATTTTTAATTCCCTGACTTTTCCTTATTTTTAGTTAAATTCCCTGACATTTCCCTGTTTTCCCTGTCATCCTAAAATTCCCTGACTTTTCCAGGTTTTCCCTGTTTTCCCTGTCTGTAGCCACCATGTTATAGATTATTTATTTAGATAAAGTGAAAGTACGTAACGCTAAAATAAAATCACCTTGAGCGCTTTCTGGAGGGCATGATAGCCCTGGTTCTTTCACGCTCCTGGCTGCGTGGCCGCTCTCTCTTGGGTGGGGAGAGCTTTCTCTTGGGAGGGGAGAACGCCCGCACCTTTCCCTCTGGTGCCCGCTGCAACGGGGATCTACTTCTTCTAGGGAATGGAAAATCAGGGGGTTGGCTAGGACAAAAGGTGGGGGTATGACCCGGGGTATGACTTAATCCCCTGGCACACCATAATCCCCCATGCATTTCACTCGGCTACGACAAAGACTGTTAGCATCAGGTTCCTTTCAACTAATGGCAGAAAACTATGCTGGTGGGTATGTAAACAAAGGTGTCAGTCTCGTAGGGTTTGGTTTTCACGTGACAGGGGGTCAGGGTTTGAAACTCGGCCAATTTCACAGAGTTGGTTTTCACTATACCTCCACATAAATGTGAATAAATTTACTCTAAATTCTACCTTCTTCATTTTTTACCCCATTCATGTAAAAGATTACAGACTGGGAATGAAAATATGGATCACAATCAACTAATGGTTTATCATCCATCATGATTAATAATGTAATCATAAAGCACATGTTGTACATATAACAAAGCAGGAGACAATAAAAGCTCCTACCCTCTGAAATATGGGATACTGCGAGAATAACACGATCTGCTGCTTTAATACTGTGCACTATCACTAGAAACTTTCGTATTCTGAAAATTGAAAAATGACACCTGGACATGGGAATCAAACCTTTGGCTTAGTATGCCAATGCTCTAACTACTGAGCTATCCAGGAATCGTCCCATGCCCAGGGTCATTCTTCATTCATATTTTAAGGTAGAGTCTATGATGGAATGACCCTGGGCACAGGAATATTCCTGGATAGCTCAGTGGTTTAAAACATTGGCGTACCAAGACTAAGGTCCCGTGTTCAGGTGTCATTTTTTCAAACAAATATAATAGCTTTGGCTTTTTAATTTTTTAAATTGAAATTTTGTTCAACCCAATTAATTATTTGAAACACCTGAGTAATGTTGCCCTAAACACAAGAGTCTTATTTCACCAACTAGCAGCACTGTCATTTTGTAGACTTGATGCATATAGGGTTGAGTTTGCACATTGTTAAATGAAAATAAAATTATATTTTTCATATGTTTCTATGATTCATTTGACTTACATTGAGCTTAAGAGTGTGTGTTATCTAAAAGATAGTGAATAACTTAAACTCAGTACAAGCAGAGTTTAGTGAGCAGCAGTCCTGAATGAAAGTGAAATGAATATTATCACTATATTAAACTAATGTCAAATAAAATAAATGTTTACAGGATACAATGTTTTAAATCACGTTAACTATCCAGCCATTTAGGGAAGAACGAAAAAAAAAAATCTATATTTTGTCAACTTAGATCCAAATTATTGAGGATTAGAATAAGTATGAGAATCTGTATTAGCATCTGAACAAAGGGAACGAAAGAGTACTTTAATTGCAAAGGGTGGGAGTGGGGCCACTCCCCTGGCTAGTTTTAAAGTAACAGTGGAAAAAAGGGTTGTTAAACAGGTATTTTATGAAATTAGACATGTTGTGCAGATAAGTCATACACATCAAAGCTATTTTGCCCCAACACTGCATTTAGTGAGCTTTACTAATATTTTGCTGTAAAATACCTGCATACTTCTAAAAAAAAAGGGGGGGGAGGGGGGAACGTAGCCGAGAGAGGCGTGGAGGATTTCAACAAGTAAAACAAAATCAGGCCACATAGTCGATAATGAGCCATGTCATATAGATGACAACCTTTGAAGGAACTGCAGATCTTATGAGATTAAAGCTTAATGTATCTTTCTCGACTAATAGTTGGGGTTTATAGGGCAGGTGAGGTTGAACTCTTGACCTTCCAACATTGCAAAATGTCCCCAACACAAATGACTGACAACATTGTTATTACTCTACAATGAGTCTGCAGTTATCTCAGAGGTTGAAACCAACTTAACACAGCCTTGCAATGTCAGCAGTACCGGTAGGTGATATTAGAATAGCAGAGAAAAATATGTTCATGTTACCTGCATCTTCAAAATACAAACCATGTTTCATTCATCTTATATGAACAAAACTAAATGTGATCTCTTGTTTTAACTGTATATATTTTATGATTTCTTAATATCTTCACCATTTGAAGAAACATGACTTGCTTGTTTAAGCAATATTTGCCATTTCGGACACCATGGTCTTCCTTTTGTTTCTTCCATGCCATATTAAACTTCCCTATTTATACTCAAAATACCTTGGCATAAACAAGATGGAACCTTAGAGAGTAATATATCGGCACGTATAAAAGCATATTAACAGAAATTTACAAACAAATATTTCAACGCCCCATGGCACCTTTCTCAGGAAATAGGCAACAAAGAGTGGCATTAAAATATTATCTATTCTCTAAAGTTCCAAGAACCCTGTTTAAGGTAATGCTGTGGCATTCTTAAGGCACTTTATTTCACTAGTATTCATTTCTACTCAGTGATATTTTGGTTTCCTTTGGTGACCTCGATTCACAATGTTCTAGTATTCTTCAGTTCTTAAATTGTTGCATATACACACACACACACACACACTTGTTAATATCTTGAACGTTCAGAGTTGTAATCCATACAACTATTGAGATGCACACTTCATTTAAATATTTATTGGAGAGGTTGTCCAATCTTCTTCAATCAACAGGGCACTAAAATTGTCTAGTTTGTGTTTGCGAACAGTGATCTAGCAATCTTTCAACTATAAGACTTGGAATTAAAAAAAAAATGTCCAGAGCAATTCAAATATTGGCGACGATTCTTTGCAACTTTCTAGACGAACAAGTTATGCCCAAACAAATATTAAAACAAGGTTTAGAAAAATTATCTTTAAATACAATATAACTTGTTTTTTGAACAAATTAAACTTTGTTACAGTTATAACTTAAAAAAGCTTCCTTCTTCATCTTTCATTGTTCATTTGACATTAAAAATCATATCAAAAATAGTTTAGTTAACGAGACACTATTAGTATGCAATAAAAAGAAACATATAAGTTTTTATCCCCTTGCTTGATTAAATTGAGGATGTCACATTTTAGTTACTTTAGGCTTGTCCAAACTATAATTTTCTTTAAGAGCATACAAAGTTAATTTACTTTAATGTTATTTTATAAATAGCCTATATTTTGATATATTATTTGCAACCACTGATTCAAATTTTATTGGTTGAAAAAAAAAAGTTCATTAAAAGCCTGACATCTTTTCTTTAAATATAGTGTTGATAATTTGAAAATTTAAATTATTTACTCAGGAGTTAGTTTATTAAAACTTTAATTGGTTTGAATTGGGCCTCGGTGGTCTTGGGGTAAAGTGCCCAATATTCGTAGGTTCAAACCCAGGCAGGATCAACACATGTTTATAGAGTGATAAAAATCTGTAGCACAACCACCTTGGGAGGGGGGAAGTAGAGCTGTCGTTTCCATGTTGATTGTGGCATGTAAAAGAACCCTGTAAGGGGCGTGAAAATAACTTTCCAGGTTAAATTGGTAAATCCTTTCACTCTTGCTCATAGAAATTCTCGTGTGATATAATCAGTCAGATTATAAAATACATGTTAAATACCTCAAATAAATAAACTGTTCTGAAATTTAAAGTATCTATGCTTACCTTTGTCTAATATGTATCAATACATTAATTAATACAATTATGGTTTTCTTAACTATAAATCAATAATTTCATCAGGTTCCTTTCGATGACCAATAACTAACATTTCCAATGTTTCTCAATCTATTAGTATAGGTGGGAATTATTCCAGATAAATAATTTAATATTTCAGACTGATATTTGTTATTAAAGTAGTTTCATCCAAGTATCACAAATGCCATTCTTGCAGCAAAATGGGTTTATTTCATCCTTTGCTTGTGCTTTCCAAACAGACAACACAAGCTCCAAAATATATGGATGAAACTTTACATAATTTGAAAGTATATTTCACTCTATTTAGTTGAAAATAATTTTAGTAAGCAAAAATATTTGTTTATTCCGGCAATCCACTTAAGTTAATCTTTAAAAATGGTGGAAAAAATAATACAGATTATAACAGGTTCAGAATTTGATAATATGTCATGCAGAGAGTGATTAGACCATGTACTTTTTGTTTTATGTTGTTAATGATATAAGTATCAATATCACAACAGAAATGGACCAAGCAAAATCCTCATTATCCGGGAGATGCCTGATATTTTTCTTCAATTTAAATTTAATAGTTGTCCTCTTGCATATTTCTTGACAAACATAGGCCCAACCAACCTTGTAGCCTTCAACAATTACTCTTGTCATGTTAACAAACAAGCATCAATTTACAAGAGGAGAAAACTCATATAAAAAATATATATCTGGATACAATAAAATTTTAAAAAATATATTGAGGAAAAAAAAAATCCAGTTACTCTAAACACTGTTTCCAGCTTGTGGCTGGGTCAGTTTAGTAAAATGCCTCCCTTTGTTTCCTTTATCCTTTCACCGTTCTTCTCCTCTCACTTGCAAACTTTCTGTTGTCTGATCTCTCGTTCTAAGCAAATAGTTTAAAATATATTTTATTAGGTGAAAAAATTCTGTAAGGATCACAAAATATGTTATTGTTAAATTTTATAAGTAGATTTACACCTCGGATAGATTATCCATCAGGTGAACCAACTTTTTACTATATAATAAGATAGTACTGTACAAGTAAAACATGACTTGATGATTCTTTATAAAACAATGTGTCACTCTGAATTTAACAACCTTTAACATTTTCACCAGCTGTAGCCATCGATATGACTCTTCCCATAACCTGTGTGCTTCTTGTCAATTTACTCCTTCAGAGCAAACTATGAGAGGTTGCTATAAGATAATGTATAAGTAAAACATGACTTGTCAACTCTCTTTATAAAACAATATGTCATTCAGTTTAGCCACCTTTGAAGATTTTCATCAGTTGTTGCTGTTGATATAAACTCTTCAAATAACTTAGGTTCATGTCAATCTACTCCTTCACAGCAAACTATAAGAGGGCTTCCTTACATATATGCATATTTGAATATGGTATAAAGGTTGATATGGACGATGCAAGTTGGCATTTCTTCAGGGTGTCATCAATGATTAATTTAAAATCAAAACTTGGCAACATTTTGCCCAAGTGCACATTTTTCAATATAAGGTTAGAGGTATGCATTTTGCATCAAACATTATTGTGAAAATTAGTTTTAATATGCCTATAATTCAAAATCCTTCAACAAATCATCTAAATATGCATGTCTGAAAAATTAATATTATAGTTATTTAAAATAAAAGGTCCAAATCCTAGAAACATTTCCTTTTGATTTCAAAGGTAAATAAAATAACTACAATGAAAGATTTAAATAATTAAATAAAGTGAAAAAAATTGAATTAAAAAGATCATGAGGAATAGGGAAAAAAATAATTATTTTCAGCCATGGGCTTTCCATATCACTTTCGTTATATTCAACTATATTTTCAAAATAAATTGATAGATAGAAAGGAGCAAATATTTGGTGAGATTAGGCTTCTTTTGGGATAATTTAATCTGTCCAGTGGTTCTATTCAAATATTTAGTTGAAAGCGGACATATTAAATTTCTTCAATCAGGAGATTTTGAAACTCAATATTTTCATGATTTGAATTTCCTGCCATATTTTAGGTTTTCGTATTCAGTATTGGCCAATCTAAATATTTCATTTTAGGGCCTTTTTTCCTCTTTTTTTATAAAAAAATGTATTCAATCAATTTTCGATATAAAAAATTCTTCTGTGTGTGTGTGTGTGTATGCATGCATTATTGTGTCCAAGTCTTGACACTTGCGCAGCCAGATACTGGTAACTACAGCTAACAAACTATGCTTCCAAATTACCTAGGTCTCATTGCTTGAGTTTCTATGTATGATTCCCTGAAACAGAACAGGTATCAAGTTCAGGCCCCTCTGGACGATCACAAAGACGTAACCTAACTATGAAACAACTACACTAGGTTTCCATAAACCCTTTATATTTTAGTTAATCAAAACCAAAGATGGTAGTAAAAGATATACTAAAAATAATAATTGCAACTTGAAAGTGTGCCTATAAAAAACTTAAGATAATAAGGAAATTAACTTAATATGCTGCACATAACATATCTAGTAAAAACCTCTTTCCATAAAAAGCTAAAAATGAGAGATGGTCATAAATTAGTTAAGTTTGGCAATATTTTCACTCTTATAAAAATGCAAATATTTAAATAAAAGTACAAGGAAAAAAACTAAACCAGTTTATCATGGAAGACTAGCGAACACATTACTAGAGAATTCAAGGGTTATTTAAGAATTTTAAGTGAGAATGTTGATGTCCATCCAACCTATCGAAAATTAATCAACCTTTACATCTAACATAAGATTCAGTTTTAATAAATTTTTTATACATAAATAATGTGACCCTAATAACCTAGTTACTATGTGAATTCTGTACACATTTTACTGGGTAAAGTTATTAGTCTTTCATCATTATTTTATCTTTGCTCACTAGTTTGGCAGCCCCCCTCCCTTTCGACTCTTTGTTTAGTGTTTTTTAGTAATTTATATAATCTATATATGGCAGTTCAATGTCATGCAGCCTTTCACAACCAGAAAAAACAATAAATTTAAAACATAAAATAAATATAGTAATGAGAAATATTATATATAATCTGCACATCCCATGAAATGGCCATGTTTGGGAAAGTAAGGCGACTATTTGTCATATTGACGCAAAAATAGCAACCTTACTTTCCCAAACATAGCCGGGGACTGGATGTTGTGCCTGTCCTAGTCGTAAAATTGTTTATAAGGTAGATATAGTACGATTTTGGTAGGAAGAACAGTACAAGTTAGTTACTAAAACAATTTTTATATATTCATACACCAAATCATGTAATCTGCAGCTGTCACTTTTGATAGATATTATCAATAGCTGTAAAATAACACAAATAATATAGTAAAATGTTATCAATGTTGGTCGCAAAGAAATATGTTTGAATTTTCTCTAGTGTTCTTCCAACTAAAATCAGAGTATATATGAAGCTACAACAGTCCTAGCAATCCAGGAGTGGAAAATATATGGCTTGAATAAAAAACTGACTCAGGCCACAGACTGTAAATAGTAAAGGATGTAAGTTTGGTTATGAAAAGTAATATAGGCCTATTGTATTGGTGTAAATTGTCAGTTTTTTTAAAGCCACTCAAAAATGCCTTATTTGTCCTGCAGGAATGTGTATTTCTATAGCTAATAAAGTCAAAACATCTTCATTAACATTATTTTTAAACATGTACATGTTTTTATCATTACAAATTCTCTTAACTTTGTTTCCAAAAATTAAGGTTTTACTCTTTGTTGGGGCACAAAATTTGGAAGTTCATCTACAGTCCCAGAAAGACGAGAAAAACATTCCGAATTGTATTTGACTTGTTCAATGCATATTGTAAAGTGTAAACCAACAAGGCATTTAAAAAAAGTTAATTTGAAAAATATGTTTGAATGTACAATAAAATGTGTTATGGTTATCAATAAAACACAAAGATAATTTGTACTTTTATATTGTAGCGCCCTAAATTGTGGGAGAAATAATTATAATAATGAACAAAAAATCTGATAAAATAAATAAAAGTAAAACCTTAATAATTTTCTCTCTGACAGGCACAGGCACATATACAAGGAAGTTGCATTTATTTATAGGACATGAAACTGGACAGAATGTATAGTTGCTTGCCATCCCCCTGGAAAGATATAATTTTCAATCTAAAGCTAATTGGCCTCGAACTTAGAAATTTTTCCCCCCGTTGCGCATATTTTTATTATGCTATGCTAAAAATATTTAAGGGACTTTTGTTATGTTGTATGAAATACAAAAGGGTTCTGTGACTAGATTTAATTAGGAAACACCACTCTAACTAATGCAGTTAACAACAGGACATTTTAGGATATTTGAGAACTCACAACGAGCTTTCCTATTTTACTTTGAAATAAGGAGTTTCATAGTTGTAATCCACACTTTCTTAATAACATGATAAAGGGTGGTTATATGAAAAGGGTGAAAGGGAGTATAAGCTTAGACAGAATAGAGAAGTAGTTTCAGTATAAGACAAAGACCATTGTATGTTAAGCTGTGTGGCCTGACAGCTATTGGTACTTTCTTGTTGACTGAGATGGCCAGCAACCTTAAGGCCTGAATATTTGTAAATTTGAGTTAGCAGCCATGTGTAAGACTTAATAAAATAAACAGGGGAAGGTTTTAAGTCTTGAAATTTCACAGACAGACTTTGGGGGTAGGGCAAAAAATTGTATTTAAAGATTAATTCTCTTCATACTTTTTAAAAGGCATAAAAATCACATTCATAAACAAATTTAATGCTTAACATAAGGCAAGATTTCAGCCACTCAAGCTGCTTTAACAGCAGTAAAATGGATTGTCCCATGCCTTGAACTCTTTTAGGTCTTAAAATATTTGATTAAGTTTTTGTCAACATCAAAATTCATTAAGCCTGTGCAAATCCATAATTTTCATTTTTGAATTGAATCCTAATCTTGTACAACTCAAATCGAATATGAATCTCATGCTTAAAAAAATGATGATTAGAGTCCAGATCTAATTGCCTGATATTTTTTAGTCAAATCAGAATCGAATATTATGATAATGTATTTTTATCAAATTGAATCATAGTCAAATCCAATAATAAAAAAAACAAAAAAACAAATGGATCCAATATTTTAAAGGTTCAGATCTGAATTGCATGATTTATTTTAGGCTCACTAAGATATTTCAAATTGAATACGCGTTGAATATTTTGCTTTATTAAGTTTCCGAATCCAATCCAATAATATAAAATATTTAAAAAAATGTTAGTTAACATTTTAGATTTATTGGAAAAATATATAATACATAACATTATCAAAAGGCAAAAATCAGTTAAGGTAGGCCTAACATCACTTTTTTAATCATGTTGTAAAGGTTGATTAATATCCACTAATAGGTGAGCCTGGCAACTTTTTTTTGGCACCGCATCTTACTACCGGTTCGGTTTATACTCATACTATGTTAATGTTTTTAGGGATTAGAAATGTTTTATTCTGAGGAAGTATATCTGCATTTGTGTGGAGGGAGAGTGGAAAACCATTTTGGGAAAAAAACCTCAGTACACCTGATCAAGATTTAAGCCTTGGTCTACCTGTCTTCATCAATCTAGTCTACTCCAAAAGTAATGCCTTTGACATTCAACCAATGAAGTGGGAAGCTTAATTATAGCGTCCCAAACAACTGTCGCGCACATCATTCCTTTAAGACCTGGAACTAGGGATAATTTCTCTCTTCACTTACCACGCACTGGTTTACGGTCTGATTATATTATGTTAGTATTGTAGTGAAAGCAGTACAAAGACAACTGTTGGGAAGAAAAAGAAAGAAGTGGTTCAACGATGAATGTGTAACAGTAATCAAGAACAGAAAGAAGAGTGGCTAGCTGGTAGAATGATCAAGAGAAAGAGGGAACTTTTCCAGGAGACAAGAAAGGAAACACAAAGGACATTGTGCACTGAGAAGCGGAAGTAAATGATAACATTCCTGGAAGAAGCAAATAAGGCAAGGAAAACTAAATAAGAATGGCAATATGGTGAAAAGCAAATTATAATGAACCAGTTGAACACAATGAGCCCGTGGCAAGGTGGAGGCAAAAGAGATAACACCAGTCACTCTAGAAGAAGTGAAGAATTGTATCAGTAGGCTGAAAAACAACAAAGCACCTTGAGGATGGAATGACGGCAGAGTTGCTGAAAGAAGGCGGAGGCCAACTTCACAAACAGATACACACACTGATGGTTAAGATCTGGAACACAGAGGAAATGACTAGAGACTAGCATTGATCTGCCCAATAGACAAAAAGGGTCGAAAGACAGACAGGAACAACTATCATTGTATCTCCTTCCTTAGCACGACTTGCTAGATTTTCTCCATGATCCTAGTCTGTGGATTGGAAAAATTTGCGGAACGTGTGTTGCACTGCACTGCTTTCACCAGACAGGTTTCTGCAGGGGACGGTCAACAACAGACGTCTTTGGGAAAAGTGTTATGAGCATGACCTGAACATTAGCACCTTGTTCAATGACCTTTAAAAAGGCATATGATAGTATTCACCAGGAGAGCCTATTTAAAATCATGAACCAATTCCAAATACCTCAAAAGCTGATTGTGCTAACAAGATTGTGCATTCACGGGCCGGAAGCAGCAGTGTTGTATGGTGGAGAGATGTCGGGGAGGTTTGAAGTGAGAACTGGACTGAGACAAGGTGACACACTTTGTCTACTTTTCAACTTAACACTAGAATGGGTCATCAGACACACAGACATGCCGAACTTATGAAGATGACAGAATTAAAGCAGATTACAGAAGTTGTCAAGCAATAGGTCACAAAAGAGGGACAGCATCTCCTCTATGAAGAGTATGTGCTGATGTTGAGGCTGGAGCAAGACCAGGACCCATCATCCCCAGGCAGGATGAGCTTCAAACAAGTGGACAAATTCAAATAGCTCAGAGTGTGGTTCAACATACGTAATAAAGTGGACTACGACATAAAGGAGAGGATCCAAGCAGAAAACACGTGTCCCTTCAGTCTATGAAATACGATGTTCAATCAAAAGCTCTGTCGAGACAAACAAAGGTCAATATTTACATCACCATCATTTGTCCTATAGTAAACTACAGCTCTGAAACCTGGAGAGCAAGGAAGACCGATCAAGACAAGCTTGACATCTTCAAGAGGGTGATGCGGCAAATACTCTGGCTCGTTGAAAGAGTGGAGAGAGAGGACCAACGAGGAAGTGACAGTGTGATAAGTGGGTGTAAAATCAAAAACATCTTGAGAAGCAGATGGATCCAGTGGGCTGGTCATGTGGCAAGGATGCCTGAAGAATGACGATGCAATGCCCAGAACAGTGCTGGAAGGAATACCGAGAAAAACGTGCCCCCTTGGAAGACCTAGATTGTGGGTGGTGGGATGAGCTGGAAAAAGACCTAACCCAGCTGGGGGTAGCCAGAGATTGGAGGAGAGAGGCACTAGACCGACCAAATGGAGAAACTTGTCAACGAAGCGCATGATCTTCATATTATTTAATCGCTGAATTAATACAAATATTATAATGATAAAGTATAAATTATAGATTCAAATTTTGAACTAAGCCCATCAAATCCAAATATATGATTTATTTTTTATTCAAAATGTTGAATTGAATCCGAATCTTCCAATATTATGATTAAACATTTGGAATTGAGTTTAATCTTAGTACAGTTCGACTTGGATTCTAAGATTCACACAGGATTAAAATTCAATAAATCTAGCGTTGGCCATATTGGAAAAATGGCCATAGCAAACAAAACAAGGAGAATTAGTTATTTTTTAAAAATTGGTTTTTAATTACTGGAATATGTAGAAACACGTGTACAAAAAATACAATTTTTCCAAAAATGTCATGCAGCAGCAGCTGGGTGATTTAATACGGAATAACCTCAGTGTAACTGGGAATACACCCACTGACTGGATTTAAACCACACTATTTTACGGCCTCTAGGTGAAATATGTGTAGAAGAGTGTTAATGAAGAGTGATGGATAGGGATTAAGGTAGTCAGTAAAAGAAACTGTAACAGAATTTGCCTGATTAATTCCTTATATGAGGTAGTGAGTGACAGTTCAAACTAGTTTAGGAGTATGAAGGTGCCATATCATTACTTGTCTTCAAGGTTGGCATTAGTTACCTTCTTGGCGAGTGTCTAAACTCCCGCCTATCCCGGCTCCTGGTAGGGCTACCACTACGGCCACTGGAGACATACTTAGTTGTTGCAGTGACCGGTGGGGCCATGCGTCTTCTCCTGTCTGGGGAGCGACCTCTGGTCCTGAACCCTGGTGAGCGTCGAGGTGCTATCCTGGGGGGAGGGGGTGTTGCACGTTGACTTGGAGACCGTGGAGATGGCATGGCTACAGGGAAACAGGATGCTACATTAGACAAATCAAGATAATAAATTCTACAAAGATAGGAGTAAACGTTAAGAAAATGTACCAGCATTTGCCTGGATAAACAAAAAAATCCATAAAAAGCCAGACAGAGTATCTCAACTACTTTGAGGGTC
Source organism: Timema podura (assembly GCA_033556935.1). NCBI lineage: Eukaryota > Metazoa > Arthropoda > Insecta > Phasmatodea > Timematidae > Timema > Timema podura. Next base: position 21,232,755 of record JAVRXN010000003.1, on the reverse strand, counting down.
GGAGTCAAGCATTATAGAACTGTTCTAATCTGCATGTTGTATAAATAATATTAAATAAAAAATATTGTACCTTGTTTGGAAAAAATTGTTGCCAATATGAAAATATTAGTGTTAAAAGTGTATTAATGAAGGAATTAATGTATCCAAGCTAACTATTAAATTTACATCGTTATAATTATAAGTTGATTGTTTAGTTTCAATGATAGATGACAGGGCCTTAGCCTCGCCAAATATGATAAAGACCAAAAATAAAAATAAATAAATTATATTGCCACAAATAAGGATTGTTTTACTAGGTCAGTATTGAAATTCAAGGTTATTTTTAAATTGATTGTTGGTAATTTGTTCTGAAATTTGATTTGTTATGCTTTTGTACAAGATTATTTTTCAAATTTGATATGAAACAGATTTGAAAGAAACATGGGAAAATAAGCCATTTAAGTAAACAGTTTATAAAAAGGTCTGCCTATCATAAATATTGGCCTAGAATATGGCTTAATATAAGTAATAAATTAGGTCTTGTTTAGGAAAAAAAAGTCAGGTGTTAACCCAAGTTAATCTTATCTTAAAACCAGAGATGCCAACCTGTGAATCTCATCAGTAGTTTATGTTAAAAGTAAAAAAACAGTATCTAATTCTGATAAAATAGCCCTTTACATAATGTCTACTCAACTTGACCAAATAAATTCCCGACTTCTTCCCTGATCATTTCCTAAAATTCCCGATTCAAAAGTATGTCAAAGCATGTCACACCCTTCTCTTTACCCCCCCCCCTCAGCCCCTTGTGTTTTTAGTTAATCTTTTTTATGAATAATAATAAGATTTAAATAAGCTTATTTTTTAAATTTGTAATAACATAATCTACTAAGAGTTAGAGAATTATTAAATATATGACACAGTTACAAAAAAAAAAAAAAAAAAAACCGTTTGAATCACATTGTAATTGACTGATTTAATGATTACTATATTTCATATTTTGAGTAAAACAACAGTTTGCCGGATTTTTTTTCTCTGTAATTTGCCAAATTCCCGGCTGAATTCAGTTTTCCCGGATGGTAGACACCCTGCTATAGCCATTCGATCTGAGAATTCATGTATGCTCATTCACATAAAACTACTTATATGTTCAAAACTAGCCATTCGATCTGAGAATTCATGTATGCTCATTCACATAAAACTACTTATATGTTCGAAACTAGCCATTCGATCTGAGAATTCATGTATGCTCGTTCACATAAAACTACCTATATGTTCGAAAACTAGCCATTCGATCTGAGAATTCATGTATGCTCATTCACATAAAACTACCCATATGTTCGAAAACTAGCCATTCGATCTGAGAATTCATGTATGCTCACTCACATAAAAATACCTATTTGTTCGAAAACTAGCCATTCGATCTGAGAATTCATGTATGCTCGTTCACATAAAACTACCTATATGTTCGAAAACTAGCCATTCGATCTGAGAATTCATGTATGCTCATTCACATAAAACTACCTATATGTTCGAAAACTAGCCATTCGATCTGAGAATTCATGTATGCTCACTCACATAAAAATACCTATTTGTTCGAAAACTAGCCATTCGATCTGAGAATTCATGTATGCTCGTTCACATAAAACTACCTATATGTTCAAAAACTAGCCATTCGATCTAAGAATTCATGTATGCTCATTCACATAAAACTACCTATATGTTCGAAAACTAGCCATTCAATCTGAGAATGCATGTATGCTCATTCATATAAAACTACCTATATGTTCGAAAACTAACTAGTTTAACTCTTACACATAAATAATGATTGTATTATAATCTTGTTTAAAAATATTCTGTTGACTTCTAATAAACTATACAGGATGGCCACAAAAATTCCCTTTTCAAATTCCTTGACCTTTCCAGATGCTTTTATTACCCTGATCATGTTTTAGCCTAACTGCAAACTACTAGGTATAATAATAATAATTTCAATTTCAATTTCCTTTATTATAGTGCTGGCCAACAGTCGTAAGACCTATAACAGGCCAGCACTGAAAAGTACACAAGTACCTTACAAATACATATATTTACATGAGAAAATAAGATAAACAAAAATGGCTAAATAATGTTATATACTGATGAATAGTTACGAAAAAAAGAAAATAGTAATAATGATAAGAATAAAAAATAGCATTAATAACAAATAACTAAAGAGTGTTTAAAAGCGGTAACAATAAGCAAAAAAATATCAGAATATTGTAAATTTAAATATTATAGGCAGAACCTCTACATGATAAATTATTGATATGGGATTTCCTTAAATAACTCTCTGAGTTTAGCTTTTATTTTATGATAGAAGTCGAATTCGACAAATCTAAAATTGGCGCTATGGATACAACGACCTATAGGGCTTACCTTATAAGAGCTATTGAGACAAAATAATTTTGGATTATGAGAAGCCCGAGAAGGGATATGAACGCCTACATGATCAAGGGCAAATTTGCAAGAAATTTTGTTATTGAAAATATTAAAAACAAAAAGAGCATCACAATAAAGTCTACACGAGAAGATAGTTTGGAGTCCTAAGAGGTTTCGAATTCTGTCATAATCATAATAAATCCGGTTACTAAAGAATTTATCATGGCACGCAGCGACAAATTTTCTTTGAACGTTTTCCAACCGAAGAGAGTCAGTTAAGGTAATGGAATTCCAAGCAACAGTAGCATATTCTAACTTAGATCTAACCAGGGCGTATACAGACATAAAAAACAGTCAATTTCTTAAATGATGAACTAATAAATTTAATAAGTCCAAGTAATTTCAATGAATGGGAAATTACATGGACAACATGATAGTGGAAATAAAGTTTGTTATCTAGAACACCAAGATCATTAATTTAAAGGGTGCGAACTATGTTTTCATTGCCCAATTTATAATAAAAAAGAAAGGATTAGCTTTCCTAGTGAAAGATATAGATTGGGTCTTAGATTTATTAATAGACATTCCATTTCTCCAAAGACCATTGTAGAATACCATTTACATCATTTTGTAAATCTATACAATCTGCAATTGATTTGATAGTTTTAAATAATTTTACATCAGCAAAGAGTAAATAACTAGATGAGTTCAAATATTTACCAATGTCATCAATAAACACATTAAATAGAAGGGACCTAAATTAGAATCCTGTGGTATGCCACAGGGTGCTAAAAATGTATTTGAGGTGTGTGAATCAATTTTAATAGTGAATGATCTTTCATGCAAATAACTGCTGAACCAATTTACATATGAGTGAGAAAGTCCAAAATTACCAAGTTTAGCGAGAATAATATTATGCTGACATAAGTCAAATGCCTTACTTTGGTCAAAATAAATAGCATCAACCTGACCTTGGGCAGAGACTTGAGGGGCAACATTCCCAAGACATTCAACTAAATTAGTGACAGTAGATTTATTTTTATGAAGCCATGTTGATTATCTGAAAGTTTATTTTTAATGTGGTGGAAAGTATGCTCATATATGATTTTCTCGAATACTTTGGAGAAAGTGTTTAAGAGAGAAATTGGTCTATAATTACAAACATTTGTTTTTACCCCCTTTTTTTTATAAATAGGTATGACAACAGATTATTTCCATGTAAGAAGAAAAGTTTCATTTGACAAGCTAATTTTAAATTATATAGGCTGACAAAGGGCTGAAAATGCTGGCACAGCCTTTAACAATAAAACTTGGAATTTCATCAGCCCAGCACATCTAGAAGAACTCAATTTTTTTAATAGCATTAGAAACATCCAAGGGTGTAATGTGGCATGGATACAAGGGCGCGCTAGTTTCAATACCGGGGCAGGGTAAGACAGGAAAGGCTGAATTATAAACGGAATGAAAGTAGGTCCCAAACTCATTAGCAATTAATAAAGGATCCACTATAATCTTGCCATTAATCTCTAGGTTAAGACAGGAAAACTTTATTCACACAATTATTTTTAACAAATTTCCAAAATTCTTTAGGTTTGCATTTAATACTATTTTCTATTGAGTTCATCCAATTGGCTCTGGCTATAATCAAAGTAGTTTTAACTAATTTACGAAAGTGGGAAAAATGTGAATAGAATACACTATTAATTGTTAGTTTAAACATTTTGAAAAAATTGTTTTTTTTTCTCCCTAATATAGTATTTAAGAGTAGAAGAAAACATATTTGGATATTTGGATGAATTAAGAATAGTAATTTGAGGAATATGCGGTTTTAATTTTCCTTTGGACTAAATTGGTAAAATTATCTACAGCCAAATCAACATCCGTAGTAGAATAAACACAAGACCAATCAGCAGTGGCCAGGTCATTGTAAAGATTAAGGTAATCACCACATGCATAGTCAATATGTGTTGTGGGTGTCATTAATTTTAGTAGCAATATGTACATCAAGTGAAATCAATAAGGGTGGATGAGCTAAATCAATATTCACTAGTGAATGAGAGCTTTGAGTTACTAAGGAGTGGTGAAAATTAACAAAAACAAGGTCAAGGAGGTTAGTGTCATTATCAGCTTCATTAAGTTGTTCTAATCCTAATATTTTAGTCAATGCAAGAAGTTGAGTAACTTTTAATTTAATGTATAAATGCGACATTTCTGAGCATTTCCAATCAATTTTGGGGCAGTTAAAATCACCGAGTAGTACTATTCTATAGGGGTAGTTAGACAAAACACCTTCAAGAAATGTAAAGTAATTGTTAAATGCTTGACTGTTATTTGGGGAGCAAGCTATATGTTCCCAATTAACAGTTTTTGGTGATCAAATGTTGGGATCTCAATCCACACGCATTCCATATTATTCTCTAGGTCAGTTCTGACCACACCAGAAATAGTATCAATGAAGAAATGAGAACACCACCACCCCTTGAGACAGTAGCTTCATTATATAACCTATCGGCTCTATAAACATTATACAGTAGTCCCATGGCTTCTTTGGTGCTGACTGACAGCTGACGGCTTTGAAAAGCTACCAGACCAAATTATGTATCCCTACGCCGAACCATATGATCTGCAAAAAACATGTGTTTAGTAGCTATCCCTTCTGACAGTCAAAATTTAGGTATATACCTAAATGTTGACTGTCAGAATTCAGCTGTGAACTGTCAGTCAGCACCAAAGAAGCCATGGGGCTGCTGTAGTTAGGGTCAAAGTAATTTTCATTAACAAACTTACTAGAGAGCCAAGTTTCAACCAAATAAATAATAGAGAATTCATTCAAACAAACATTTGAAAATAATTCCCTTGCTTTGGTACATAGATCGGAACATTTTGATAATATAATAAATATCACTATTATTTACAGGGAGATGTGTTGGGAGGTAGCCTTCAGACCTCCATCGATGGTCATGAGTGGGGTTTGAGTTGAATCCTCTTGAGAGTCAAGGTAAGATGCAACAGCGGCGTTTACAGGGGCAGACACACAGGGGACTCCTCACAGATTATCTGCTCTGGCAGCAACTTCCCATAGTAAGGTGCAATGAGACAGCCAGATGGCCAAATATATATATTATTATTTAGCACCTACGTCTTACTACCCGTTCGGGTTATACGCTTGAGTACTAATTATGCGAATGAGTTAGGAATTGGGAAGGACAAATAAAGAGGAAGTGAACCTGCATTTGCATGGAGGGAGAGTGGAAAACCAACCTGTCAGCCATGCGAGATTCAAACACTTTTACTTTAATTTAACAAGCCCAGTGCTTCACCAAAATATACTATAATAATTATGTGTCACATATTTTGATCTGAAATGAAATAGGCCTAAATGACATCTGAAACACTTTCACTGGACTTCACAAGATTTTTACAGCAAGAACACTTGACTGGCACCTAATAGAGTTCATATATATATAAAAAACATTGAATGAAAAAGGCAAAATAATATGACATATTTACCCCAGTATTTTGTTTTTCTTAAGAAAATGAAGCATTAAAGGATTGCATTACTTGTTCCATTTAAGTGCAATTTTTTGAAAATTTAAACCCTAATAGCGCCCAAACACCTTTGAATAACAAATCAATATTTTTTTTTAAAACTGTTAAAATGTACTTTAGATCATATGATTAAAAAAACTAACCCCCAACACATACACGCATTTTTTTAGCCTTGATAACTGGATTTTTAAGACAATTTGACTACTTTCGGTGGTAATATCTTATGAAGGGGTCAGAGAACCGAGCCAATTTTTTCATACAATAAGTATATAAACATGAATACAAGAAAAAAAGTTAACATGCTCCTCACAGACTTCATTCCCATGGCTTCCACTTTCCTAGTCTCTATTACATTCAATGTCCACGTTTCTGCGGCATATGTGACAATATGGGATCTCTTTCCTCCTTTTCTACGATTTCTTCCTGCTCTTCTGTTTCACTCTCATCCCTTTCCTCTTCCAGGTTGAACAGCTTCTCAAAATATTTCATCCATAGTTCCTTTTCTGTTTTCTTCCTCTCCTGTCTTCGACGTTCTTCCTTCTTCATCCATAATTTTAACTTCATATATTTTCTTCCTCCTCTTGTGTCTTTCTTGGCTATATAACACCTTCTTACTTCCTTCCACATACTGTTCCAGCATTTCCGTCCATTTTCGCATCCAATCCTTCCTGGTTTCTCATACCACTCGCTATGCTCTTTTATTCTTCTTCTGTTTCCTCATTCCTATTAATAAAACTCCTGAATGCTTTATTCTTTTCCTCTACTGCTTCCTTCATCCTGTCGTTCCACCAGTGTATCCTTACACTTCCTCTTATTACTTGTCCTCCCACATTCCTCCTCTGCAGTTCCCACCAAACTGTTCTTGAACCTTTCCCATTCAACCTCTACACTTTGCATTTCATCTTTGGGCATTAAGCTTCTTGCCTTAGGTACAGCTCTCTTTCCTATTCATTTTTTAGCCTCCATGTCATTCTTATTTCTTGTCTTATTACCTTTCTTCTACATTCCCATCCCTTTATGTCTGCCACCAACAAGCTGTGGTCACTATCTAAAGACACACTATGTATTACTTATGTTTATGGTCAACCTTTTCATTACTACATCCATGAAAAAGTAGTCTATCACTGACTTTTGCTCCCCTTCTCAGCTGTATCTAGTGATCTTACGGCTTTCTATTTCCTTCTTAAGCCAGCTGTTAGCCACTTTCATTATTAGTTGGATATTGTGTTATAATTTAAAGTCCATAAAGGCTATACATGTTGTCCAAAGAAGAGTTTATTTTGCCAATAACAGTAATGGATAATATCTGCTATTATTTCAACTGTTCTATAAAAATGTTCTTTCTTTATAAAATTGTATTGAACTGTTTATACCTATTTAGAGTTTAAGGCCATCAGCAACTAACTATAAGCAGTTCAACTTTTGGTCCATTTTGCGCATTTAACTAATGTATTTCTATTTGAAAATTGTGCTGAAATATGCCTAAATATAATGTTATAGTCTATGAAAGATATCGAAAGTTTCAAAATTAATTTTTGTAAGTTAAAAATTTTTAAGACCTACATTATTTGAACTAATGATAGGCCAATAGCATTTAAGTCTACTGATCCAAGGATACAGGGTTAGATTATTGGCGTTGGCGAAAAATGTAACCATGGTGGGGTCTCCCTTAATCAGAGATGAATTTGGGTCTGGGTTTGCCGATATAGTTAGTGTGTTCTGAATGTAAGCTTTACAAAACCCTAGTGTAGTTAAAATATGTATGTTACATTTATTTTAATAATCCTTTAAATTACCAAAGAACAAGTGATGATTTTGGTAGCAAACAATTAATTTCTTTATGTTAGTTAAGGTTTAAGTATGTATGTATATATATATTTTTAGGGAATATTTATCGTGCCCTTTCTAAACATATTTGCATAGAACTTACAGTTTATCCAACCTATAACTAACACAGCACCCAAATACAGGGCGCAGATTCATTATTGTAATATTAAGAGAAGGCCATAACACCAATAGGGGGGGGGGCTAGTGTTTTTGTGATCACCGTTGATGGGAAGATCAAGGGTTGAATCTCCGCCGGGTGAATTGAGGGTGTTTTCCACAGGGGATTGGAGTTTTCCCATCCTCTCTCCAGCAAATGCAGTTTGACTTCCTATCTGCCTTACTCTTCACTAACCAACTAGATAAACCAAATAGCCAGTGTGCTCAAGGTAATAAAGTGTCTGGTAGGTTTAGTGCACAAAGTATCCACCAGATCCACAGCTTCCGGGTTAAAATGGATCCGCTGTTGGAAAGCTTGGTCCCATCAAGGGGCATTTTTTAATTTAAAAACAAGCTAATTTTAAACATGGTTGCGAGGACACTAATAACCATCACGAGTCAATTGGCCGGCTTCCACAAAGCTAGGTTCAAGTAGCAAGTCAACCCCCTCTTTACAAAGAGCTTATGGAAACAGCCCATTGCGATTACAATGGTCCCTTTATAATCAACATGTTAAAAGTCGACTCCACATTTGGGAGTGCTTTTCACCGAGCATTAACACCAGTGAAACCCAATGTTGATGGACTCAACCTGATTCAAAGAGAGTACTTAGTAAAACTTCCACAAGGCTGAAGATCTGGGCTGTATCCGAATAGTCTACTTCACGCGCCGTCGACCCTTGACACTCACTCGATAGTTGCATTGGCAATCACATGATCAAGTGTAGAACCGTCCAAATAGTCAAGAAGTGTGCCGATGCACCCTACACAAGCCCTTGAGACCAAGGGTGACAGCAAGTTACCCTTGACACGCCATCGATGCGGAGTTTGATTGGCAATTGTTTAATTTTTCATCTGCTAGAGTAATGTGAACTGTGATGTGTGATAAAGTATTTTAACTATACCGGTACTGCTTTAGTTGTAGTGTTTTTGTGTTTTGGAAATGTCTAGTGAAAAGAAGCGGGAATGGATATTAAAGTGTTGTATTCATTTTCATTCCCTGCTAATTTATGGCGTTTAAAATAGTTTCTAAGATCACAGGTAGGAAGCAGAACGGCTGACTCAAGGGCGTGTAAAGGGTTGTTTGCCATTCAAAAAATCTGTTGCAGTCTTAGATCTCAAGTGCTTGTAAAGTGTAAATTTATAAAGTCTGCATCAAGTCAGGTGTACTTTCGGATACAGCCCTGGTTTATCCTTGTCTGTGGCCTTGTGTTATTTTCATAAAAAAAAATATTTTTTCAAAGTTTTCAGTATTTGACTTGACCCAATAGGAGATATTGACTTTACTCATTATTGTAAATAAATTTGTAGGTGTAATAGATTACTAACCATTGGGCGTAGTTGGCTAACGCGCCAGTCGTGTTGAGCTCTACCGCCGAGGACGGGGAGAACGAGGTTCGAATCTCGGTCGGGTGAACTGGGGGTGGTTTTTCCTAAATGGTTTTCCACTCTCCCTCCACGCAAATGCGGGTTCACTTCCTCTAAATTCAACCTTCCCCATTCCTAATCCATTAGCGTAATTAGTACTTAGGCGTATAACCCGAACGGGTAGTAAGACGCGGTGCTAAATATTATTATTATTATTATTACTAACCATTGCATCAAAATCATAATTGTAATATTATAAAATATTGTGAAAAGATTATCACCTCATGTGATATTTTATAGACTCGAGGTTGTCCGTCCTGGACCGGGCCAATCTGATCATTAAATTAATATCCTCCATTTTGATTTCGGATTTGGGTAATTTCTAAAGTATCATTATTGGACAACCAACTAAACATAATATACTTAATGCTAAGCAACACACCCATTAAACTACATTTAATGCATCTATCATTTAATTAATAAATATGCGAATTAAAATGGTAAGCAAAATGAGTTAACTTAAAAAAAATGGAGGCAATTACAACCGAAAGTAGGAAATGCCGCTAATTAAATCAGGGAAAGTACAAAACAACTAATCATAAATGAATGCTTAACATACGTAGGGAAATTATAAGATACATTAATACATACCTTTGGGTAATTAACAATATAAAACCTAATTTAGGCCAAATCTTTTATTCTACAATGACGCCTCAAGGTAGTTTCCAAGTCGATTTAAAAGGAAATGACTACGTTCATTAAAAAAAAATTTAATTCTAGCATTTTAGATCAAGTTGATTTTTGGATATGTTTTTACGAATAAAAATACACTATTTAAAAATATCTTATTTTTTCAAGTAATTTAATCAGTGTTTTTATTATTAAATTTAATGAACAAAAGCTAGCTTGAACTGAAGAAGTTTTTAAAAAATTATTGAGGACTAGAAATACATTGAAAATAAATAGAAACTATATTTGACCAATGAAACTATAGAATTGTGTTTAAATTTTAAAAATACAAGTAGATAGTTTAGTGTACAGATCCTAATAAAATCCAGTATTTATTATGAGGGTGAGATAAGAAACTAATCAAAACAATATTAATGTGTATAAAATATTATACCAGCAAGCAAAAAATTTACATAATCTCGCAAATGTATAGCTGTTACGTGGAAAGTTGATTAGAAGTTTGAATTGTTGAAATACTTGTCTTGCTATTTATTGCGCTTATTATTTCTATGATTATTATATGGAGAGGTGATTTTTGCATTGATTGGAAACTTATTCAAATTGCCCATAAGAGTATTTACAAAATATAAAATAGATACAAGGAAAGGTATTGCCACATTTTCACTAAAAATATACAAACCTAATCGCTTCAAATATTATTGCTTTGTTTTGATCAAAAATGTGCTTTGTGGGGAAGTTCCCAATTAATTAAACCATAATACATAATAATGAAAATATTATGAGCATTTAGGTTTAGGGCCGGTTGAACAAAAATAAAATATCAAGGCTCAGTTGTAAAAACCACAATCAAAGTAAGTTGATCTCCTATAGGCATCTCATTTCCAGTAACAATTAGGAAGTTTCTTGGGATTTTAAGTGTGCGAGATAGTGGAGCTCCTTTTCAGTTTTGGGGGTGGAGAGTGAGGGTTGGGGTGAGTCATAGTTGCTATGCTCACCAACAGGTGTCGCTAGTTTCACTAGTCGGTAGGTATTGTTATTTCGAAACATTGCTTTGAAAAAAAGTACAAAGGGGAAGGGGTTAAGTGGACAGTGCTGTTAAAATGCTGTCAGCCGGCTAATCTCTGGATTCCTTGAAAGTGTCAAGAACTGATGGGGGCGCCTAAGCCTAGCCTAGCTCACGCACCTCTCCTAGAGTAACCTTTTCACTATCCATTTTAAATTACTAGCATGTGACAGCGGTTGCTTCAAATTAATAAAGTTGTATAAATTTTAGATTTCGAGTTTTGACAATCCCATTGTATTTTTAAAATAATTTTTTACACAATTTTGTTTCATTAAAAAGTTTTAGTAGTTAGTATATTAAAATTGTAGCTACAAGGTAAATATTTAACTCTTTTGAATTTTAAACTACTTATATTATTTAAATTTTTATTTCTATTTTTAATGTAAACACTATGATCTACCAAAGAAATCCACAATATTCATGTCCTAAAAAAATCGACAAAATATATTATTTTGTTTTGCAGAAATTTGCCAGCTCATATTTGAATTTTTTTTAAAAAATATTAGATTCCATGAAAGATTTTCATTTAGGGCTTGTTCTTAGACCGTTCGGCCACTTTTCCGTGCTATTTTACGTGACCTGCAACTTTTTAACTGTCAAAACTATCTGAATATATTTTCAAAGGAGGTCGGGGTAAGGAAGGTAGAATTTTTTAATATGCAGTTTACACGCATTTACGTGAGTAAACAGTGAAAGGCTATTTTAGAATAAAGCATCTACGTATAAACTGCCGGATTCAAATCCCGAACTCTTCGTCACTGGCAAACCGGACAAGACTAGATTAACGCCTTTTCTGGATTTCCCGCCTATTAGAGTTGAATAAAATAAATGGAAACATTACTAAACATTCTTAAAAACATTTAGATGCAGAAGACAAACGTTCGCAAACCTTTGTTTCGGGCTTTCTTATTTTTATTCCCATCTTCCCAGTTCAATCTTTTTGGGTGTTATGGAGAGTAAGTATACCTCAATTTTAGTTAGAAAAACAGTTTAGAAAATTCAAACATGTTTCCTTACGATGGACATTGATAACATTTTACTATATTATTTGAGTAATTCTATAAGTTTTGATAATATCTATTAAAGTTGACAGCTGAAGATAGCATGACTTGGTGAATGAATATATTAAAATTGATTTAGTAGCTTTAGTAACAAACTTATACTGTTCTTTCTACTAAAATCATACTGTAATAACCTGTACTGCTCTTGGACTCGGGAACTAGACAATTTACTTTGCTTCCAGAAGAGGATGAGTAGGCCTCACATATCTCTGCTGACCGCAAGATATAGTCATATTGTAATAGGAAGAAAACATATTGTGTCATCTGCCGCGTAAAGTGTTCTGCAGTTGTCACTTTGACATAGTCTTAATCTCAACAGCTGCTGAAAGAAAAAGAAGTGTATTTTTGATAATGTTGTCCCTCTTATATTTTATATCTTTTAAAATACTCTTCTTATAGCGATCCATCTACAATCCAACTGTCATATAAAGGGCCTTTTAGTTAGAAAATACATTTTTTCTGCCATTTTACTATATTTTTAGCGTTATTTTATAGTTATTGATGATATATCTATAGTGACAGCAGTAGAATCATACGGCTTGACTTATCAATACAGGGGAAGCAGATAGATCTAGTATAGTTTCTAGTTGTCAGGTAAGGTAGACTCTTTTATTGAAACTGGACTGTAGTTAAAGTTGTTTTTAGCCCATACTTGCAATGCCATAGTTTAGTAGCAATAAAAAGAGGTATGTTTTAGCATCCGTTCTGAATATTACCATATACACATGATAAACTTAAGTTAATGCAATATCACTTTTGGATTTAAATTTTATAAATTTATTTTGCATTTAGTTTTAATTTTTTTATGTAGAAACGAAGCGTCACAGTTCCATGCCGGTTGGCACGCGGGCAGAATATCAAACTCATCTAGTCAGGTTTGCAAGTGACGTGTTGATAATGAGGTTCAAACTACAGATGGGTGTACTAAGAGTGGGTTTTTATGAGTGGTTTCTCTTCCTCCATGCAAATCCAGTAACATTTTGTCTCAATTATATCTTTCTCAACAATATTACATTAGTGTAAATTAACGTGTATAACCCAAATGAGCAGTAAGACGTGGAGGAAAAACGACTTACATGATTCATTCCAATATTTGTAGGCCTGTTATAAAAACTTGACCACACACTAAAATTATGTATTACTCAACAAATTGATATTATAGTTTAGTTTGGGTTGCGGTCGTTCAATTGGTACTTATTTAATGTATTTAAAAACCATAAGTTTAGCCAAATATCAAAAAAAGTTTAGCTGCTTATATTCAACACACGTTTATATTAATTTCAAATACATACAATACTGATAAAACATTTTAAAAATGACCCAAATTTACGAAAGAGTTATCTACTGTTAAAATATTTGACAGTTTAAATGAAAACACTAAAATAATCATTATTTGATAAAGCCTAGCAAAATTAACTACTCTACGAGACACAACCAAACCAAAATATATTTATTCTTCAATGTATTTGAAAGGGCATGCTCAAAACTTCCAAGATGTGTTTGTAAGCATAGATCTGGTTAATGACCCAAGACCGACCATGAAAGGGTGGGGGGGGGGTAAGGGGGTGTTAAGCTTGTCCTGGTACCTGTCACCCGACATTGCTTAAAGAGAAGGTTGACAAATATTTGAGGGTTGGGTTTTGTGGAGGGGGTAGGCAGGCTACGTAAGCGATAGCAGAGTTCCTTGCAGGACATCGCTGAACTAATTTAAACAAACTTTGGCACAAAATTACGTAAGTTCTATGTGGTATTTTAATTTGAAAAAAATACGTACCTTTATTTGAGCTAAAATTAATTGTTTATATAGAAAAAAATTGACCCTACTCACAACGTATAAATGCAACATTTTGCATCAATTTAATAAATTAATCAATAGGATTGTTTATAATATATTTCTATAGAAACATAGAAATATATTTAAACTACAAAACAAAAAATACCAGGTACTCCTGCGATATTTCATAATCCCGGAAAAATGTACCAAAGTAGGTGTTATTTTTGCTCTTTTCTCGGCCCAACATTCCCACCTTCATGCAGCCTTAATCAACATACCTTGCATATTGTTTTCAAGATCAGCCATTATAACCACATTCATAATATAGTTAAGGTGAAGTCGCATAGCTACTAATATACAGTAAAAGGGACTTATTTGCAACAGAAATTCTAGATTGACTGTATGGACACTTTTCTAAATAGCTAGAGATTTATATAATTAATATTTTGTATGCATATATTTTAAAAATTCAACTCATGTTACCACCCACTCTACTACCTCTTAGCTACGGCCACACTTGACTAAAAGGAAAGTGAGGGGGAGGGGGGGAATCTAACATAAAATATGTGACAAGAAAGCAAGACATTAGCAACAATTAAATAACAATATGAATGTTTTATTCAAGATAACAACAAATGAAACAATAAATTACATGGCCTCAAAAATCCATCGGAAGTATGTTGAAAATCACATCAATGTTAAAGCGCAATTTCATCATGCGAATGTTTCCACATGGAAAATATTTTTAAGTCTACTAGCTCAGTCTGGAAGAGACAACAACTCGCCCAAACTACACTGTCAGTTTCACATCAGTGAATATAGACAACACAACCTTAAACGTTTGGCTATATGAACTAATCATTACTTTCAAAATATCTAGACAGATATTTATTCGACTACAAAAAAGAGCCTAATGGGCATCTTTGAAATGGTTACCAAAGTGTCTGCTTCACTACATTGAATACAGACAGAGTTAAAGATAAAGTTAAATTTAATATCACACAGATATTTATATAAACACGAGAATTTGGCTTACCGGCATTAAGTCAAACTCCCGCGGGACTATTAAATGTCGACACAGCAAAGGTCGTTAACAAGAACTCTATTTGCTAGTAAAAAATATGACATACAAAAAGACTAGTTAAATCACAAGTTATTTCAATCAAATAATTTGGAAAATTATTAAGTCTAATTCAGTCAATCAGCAAAACTTTACGTTAATTCAAATTAAAGTAAAAAACATTATAAAAAAAAGGAGGAATTTACATTTACTTAGTTTGCAAAACTTTGTCAATTTGAAATAAATACTTCTAACAAAACTAGTTAATAAATGTGGCAATCTAATATTTACGTGACTTCACTGACACTAACGCCCAAGTGGCGGCAAAATGAATTAACTGTCTCATAATTAAATTAATTAAAAAAAAATTAGTAAATAATTTACTTTGCTTATTTTGGCTTATTCCAAAAATTACATTACTTTGATTCAAAATTGAATTAGTCATAATTCAAGTTTATTAAATTAACATCGACGAAGTAATATAAACTCAATACGCCATCATCCTGTAAATTGTCCTAGTCCAGGACAGGACTTCTTCAGACGGTGTTGAAAACAAATGTTAAGACATGACTTCTCTTGATAGTGTCGAATAATTAATGGTAGCTGAGTTTCAGAACCGCGAAGTATAAATAGTGTTTCTAGTCGCTTAGTGTTGAAAGGGGGGAGTGTTCACATTGGTCGGTGGCTTCCAACGGTCATTTTTGAAGCATGCAGACAAGCACGTAGTCCTTGATCAGGCCAGGATTGGCTGGCTATCTCGAACACGCACTCAAGTGGGGATAGAGGTCTATTTAACTGGTGTATGTGACGTACATACATCACGCGATGTGTTGGTCGTTGGTTTCGTCTTCCCCGCTGGACGGCAGGACAGTTTCAGTTAGTTGTTGTCCTCGGCTAGTTCCAAAAGGATCGATTTGACTTATCCACTCGGAACCTCAGTTGTGGGCGCATGATGGCTTGTTATACCCACTCTTCGATTTAGGACCCGAGGTGTGTACTCCAGTCTTGAAGGTAGCTCTAGCCAGAAGAAACACAAGGTAAGTACATGAACAGTTTGTGATTGCGGGGAGTTTATTCTTGTTTAATATTGTTCTCAATATAGGCTGAACCTACATTGGACTACAATAGAGAAGCTTACTATTTCAGGAAGTTTATTAATATTGAGGTTTTATACGGAGTGGGTAGTATGACTCTTAAGGAAAACCTTTGTGTGAAGCTTAATATGGGGGTTAGTGTGATGTAACATGTTACAATGTTACACTCAATAAACACATTTTGAAAAGGGTTGGATTAAAAAACCATAAAATCTTAAGTTTTGTGTGTAATTTACCAATATAATATATTTAATCAATTAAACCTTTTCCCTAGGCTATAAATAGATCATTAGTTACATAAATTTAGGTTTATTACAAGCATGGGGTGACAACCACCACCATACCTACTCAAGCAAAAGAGAGAGGAAGTGTCTGGGTAGATTCCAAGATTCAGTCGGCAGTAATCCTATTGTTTGCTTGACATGGCAACACTAACAGCCTTTACACATGTTCAGAGGACCATTTAGAATATTTCAAATGTTTTTTTCTAAGTCTTAACAAACAAACAAAAAATCTTTGCAAGCCAGAAAGTGAAACTACATCAAAATTATTTCACAAATATATCATTTAAAATATTATTTTTTTCAATGGGGATTTATGAAAACAATGATTATTTCAGTACACAACTTACAAACTAGCTTTTAACTGTGACATACATAGCATGCTACTAAAGTTAAATTACCAACGTTACCTGAAATCGAAACCGGGATCCTTATTTTAGTAGGTACACATGCTATCGACCTAGCTAAAGGCTAAAGTGTCAGTTAACATACAAAGAGAAATGTATTACGTAAAATATTATAAACCACTTAAAATAAATGTTAAAAATAGTATAACGATCAAAGCATAGATGTGGTAAAATAATAATTATTCAAAATCAAAATTGAATTCAATACAAATAATGCGCAAGTTGACGCACATTATGATGACTCTCGACACACAAAGTATCAAATTATTTACATTTATTTTGTATTGAGGATTGAATATTTTTCTAAAAAATCAATTGTTTCTCTAGATCTATAATAATTATTAACTTTTTGGGTCAGGGTAGCCTTTCAAATTGTTCAGAAATACATGCTATCCGTCAAGTAGACTAGGGTTGGACTGGGCCTCAAAAAGGGTGAAGAATTGAATTTTTAGAGGCATAAAATATTTTAAAGAACTCAAAATGTTTTACCTGTTTACTTTAAAATAACTATACGAGTGCTGATAGAATTCAATAATATGCATTAATAATAAATATTAGTGGCTACTGCAAGGAATCCCAAAATAACATTATTTTTGTTTTCCCCATGTGGTCAAAGCATTGTTGAATATTTTGAACTTCATAGGTTATTTTTAATAAATATAATATAAAGGAAAAATTCATGGGATAACAATAGGTGAATTTTATTTCAAAAATTGAAGAAAAAATCTAGAATTTAAGAAACAAATCGTACAATATATTATATTGATTCCTTGGCAAGGATCCTCGGATTATTCGGATAAGACCTGTCTCAATAACTGTGGCGGCTCATAAATAAAATTAGTGGGGGTGCTGCTCCAGAAAATGTTTAGCCTTTGTTTTGAAATTGTGTAAAAGGAAAAAAACATGTATAAAAGGAAAATTTATTCATGAACTTGATAAAATCTTAACAAAAAGACAAACTTTTTTACTTACTTTAACTTAAATTGTTACAGTTCAAGCTTGATCTATTCATTTAAAAATGAAATCCATTCTTCTTGTTTTAATTAGCACAAAAAGTTCAATAATTTTCTCCTTGATCTCTGGATGACAATTGAGGAAATTTTTATCCATTGAAAGTACTGCAAGCGCATTTAGTCTTTCCGAATTCATAGTGCTTCTTAAAAAAGTTTTTATTCTTTTCAATGTTGAAAAGAAGCGCTCTGCATCTGATGTAGTAATGGGAATTGTCAGGAGGATTTTTATCAATTTCGTAATTTCACTAAAAACATCATCTAGATTATTTTCCAAGATAAATTTCACAGCTCAATTAATTTGCAATATTCATGAATATCAGTCCTACAGTAGAATACTTTTAGTTCAGTTTCAAGCTTTTCTTTGTCAATCAAGGGATAAGCTTCAGTGGTCAGAACTATCTCTTTTGTGGGATGTTCATTCTTAAATCTAGTGAAGCAATTCTTGTTGAACAATTTAGCAGCTATTAAGTGTTTAGTGGAAGAATATCTGTCCATTATATCAACACATATTGAGTCACACACTTCCTTAGCTTCTGTCATGAGAGTATTTGAAGGATTCTCACAGTACTTTGAGTTTCTCAATTCTAAAATAGCAGTTTTGAAATTTGTTATATATTCATTAACTTTAAACACACTAATTTCTCGAGATTGCATTGGGGTTGTAAATTATTTCAACATGAGGCATAATCTGATGGAAAAGCTTAAACCAAAATTTGAAATTATCATCATTCAGGTATTTTAAAATTCCTGTTGCTTCTGCAATGGTTTGATCTGCATTTGATGACTGAATTTCAGTAAGGCAGTTTTTTAAAGGTTGCAAATTTTTATTTTTATGGTCCGTATGTTGAAATTCCACCTTTTAAGAGGATGGACGTGGAATGCTGACGTCCATATGTTTCTTGAGAATGGACACACGTTGTGGTGATCTTGAGAAGAATGTTGGAATAGCCAGAATGTTATAGAATTTTTGTTTGTTTTGTGTTATACTTGCTGCATTTCTCATTATTAAATTAAATTGATGTGCACAACAATGAATGAAATGTTTATTACTATAAACTGCTTTTATTTTTGCTTGAACTCCTGCTTTTTTGCCTTTCATGACATTTGCACCATTAAATGGCTGAGCTATCAGTTTTTGTCCATTTCCTTGAAGGATTATGTCCAATTGTTCTAAAATACGTTTTGATATGCCATAATATGCAGTTTGATTTTCTGGAATCAAGAATCCTCCAAAACGCTCAAATATTTCTCCATTCAACAACAAGGACCATTTGAGTGTGTTCCGAAACATCTGTTGTGTCATCAGCCATGACAGCTACAAAGGAAGCTTTTTCTAATTTCCGTCATTATCTCCTCATGGTATATTTGTAGCAGGCAGTCAATTATCTCATTTTGAATGGTCTTAGAAACACCTTGGAAGATTGCACTGGTTTCTAAGTGATTCTTCAAATCTGAATCTAATTTAGATACAAAATTTACTAATCCTCTAAATACCCCTGGCTTTACTGAATCGTCTTTTTCATCATGTACACGTAAGGGAGTTTCAAAGTTTCCACAAAAGTAAATGCAGTCTATTATTTTGGACAAAATTTTACGGTTCTTTTTAACTTTTATAATTATGCTCATTGATTGAAAGTCTGTATGCCTCACTAAGTTTCTCCTTAATACTTACGGTTCCTAAAAGTGACAGTAAAATAACATTATCAACGTGCTTCTTTGACTTCTCATACTTTTCAGTTTTTTCTTTCATTTTATTTATATTTCTAAAACCATCTTTTGTCCAAGGTACATCACCTCCAAACAGCAAACACGGGAAGCAAAACAGTGCATTTTTTACTTCACAGCCACAAAGCCAACTTTTCCGTTGGTACCATTCAGAATTAAAGCTACGAATATATTTCTTGTTGTTGCTTTTGCCTGGCTGAGATATTAGAATATCAGGACTTAAACGACCTATTTTCTTAACTGTAACTTTCTAATGGAGAGATAGCTGTGAAAACTTAAGCTGTTGAAGTTCACTTACAGTCACAGAACTTATTTCTCGGGAATGCAAGGCCATGGTTAAAGTTTTTGTTAAATAAAAGAACCGAAAAAAATGAATCAAATAGAAAAGCTGGAAGCAGAATAATAATCTAATTCTACACTCTTCTACACTTTATCACATTCAAGAATATGGTACAAGGTTTTTAACCACAACACACGCTGAGTAAAAAAAAATTCCTTCCACCATCACGCCAGAGCTGGCAGTGCGAGAGCAACAGTGCTCTTTCTACCTGGCAGTTCCACCTTCCTCCCAATTCCCCTCCTATGTGCGCATGCGCACAACGGTCAAACACCACGTCGCTGGCACTGTGAAGCACACAGTTCCATACAAAGATTTTTGTATCTTTTTCATAAACTGGGGGTTGGCTACTGAAGTACTGACATTAAGCTTAAGGAATATATATTGTACCACAAAAATAAAGACAGAATTAAAGAAAAAAAGGAATCATATTAAATGTTATCGATTATATCAAGTGGAAATAGGGGGTGCTGCAGTTCCGCAGTGCCTATACACGAGCCGCCACTGCTCAATAACATCCCTCCTGAGAAAACTGGGTTCGTATCGGAAAAAAGGAAGAGTAAACATCACACACCCAATCACCTCATCTAAACCTGACTTGTATGAGCGCTGAATACAAGTCTCTTCAAAGCAACACATTCCAAAATAAATTTTCAATCCAAGGTCAAGATTAAAAAAAAATAATTCAAAATTATTAAATGAACTTTACATATTCACATACTAAGATCGTAACACAACTCCCTCCATGGAATAAGTTTTGATCACAATGTTCTCTCTCTCTCACCCTTTTCCATTCTTAATTTATCTAATGAACTTACTGTGACTAGTAATATTAGATGGACGCTACACGTATTATGTTTTGAATGGGATTTATTACAGCGTCCTTTCTTTAATATAATTATTATTAACTTCACATCACCCAACGAAAGTATTTTTTACTTGTCGTATAGACCAAAAAAAAAAGATATATGGTAGTCGAAAGATTGGGAAAAGATGATGATTTTTGGAAAATTTAAATGGAATCAAAATTAACTAGATTTGATTTAAATTGCACATTGCAAGAGATAATAGATCCTAGGCACACTAGATCAATAAAAATAAGAAATCCACAATATATTTTGAAAGCACAACATTCTAAAACAAAGTAGCCAAAACTTTTTGAAACAAAGTAATTGTATAGATTTTTATTTTTTATTTTAAAAACTGTCACTAAAATACTATTATTGATTAAAAATGTATTATATTGTAATATATTGAAAAACTGTGTTTTATTGTAATGGCTAATAGATATTTCTATATAGTGCTATGTTCCTGCGATAAAAGCAATTGAAGATATCAGCTATTGTAATGACTAAAACTGGAATTTTGATGTATATATAGCATATATATGTATCATATAGAAAAATATGTATGTAAATATGAAATAATATACAAATAAGTATGTAGATAAATATATAGATTCATAAAATATATCTAATAACAACTATTTTACTAAGCAAGCAACATTTACCTTGTTTACACTCTAAATGGTAAATACATTGATCAATTACTTGTAATTGCTGCACATTACTCGACTGTCGGTTGGTGCCACACTCAGAACTTGTACCCGGCTGCACATCACTAGATTGTTTATTGGTGCTAATCGAAGATATTTTAACCAGCACATTGTTTGTTGTACCCATTTATCCATTGTCAAATTAAACTTAACTGGTAGACACAAAAGAAAACATACGCGCTCTCTCTCTCTCTCCTCGATACTTGACTCAAACTGAACGAGCGGAATGAGTGCGGGTGTGTAAAACAAAAGCCAGACAATTCGGTCAATGCAATGGTGCCTAAGCGTGGTCATGTGTCTCTTGTGCCACCATGCAGCCTCGCCATTGGTTGTACTAATTTTCTGCGAACAACGATACTGCAAAACAGCGTGGGTGGTGCGTGGTGGCACACGGTGGTGCGGACGTGGATGGAGCGTGTCTTTGTCTCATTTAATTGAATTCTTAATTAAATAGTTCCAATTCAACGTTATTTACTCGTATTTTAGAGTTTCGTGAAAAAACGAAAACAGAAAAACAAAACACCTAGGTTTTCGAGAGTATTTTAAGCAACCCGGCATTTTGCTTTCCTAACCTGATGCCTAGTCGCGACCCACCATTTGGGAAACGCTGCAGTAAGGTATATGAAGGACATCTGGAGTAGATACTTCCTTATATTTACAGATGGTACTATGAGAGGAGCCAGACCTAGTGGTTGCGGTTCTTTTATGACAGTAGTTTTAATTATGGTCTGATATATAGACTACAATCCGACGCGTCAATATTTACATCAATATTTGCTAGCCTGCAGGCATTGAAATACATAATTATTATCTTTACATCCTCAGCCCGTAACGGTACTATTCGACTCTCGTGGCACTTTGAAGTCCATAAGCAGCTTGTCAGGGCCTCCATCACACCCATTAATAATTCAAACAATTGACGAGAGCGTCTTTCTCCGAGCTAGGGGCTACGCATTGGGGTACAAATAGGTTCCTTGTCACGTGGGTATAATAGGTAATGAGAGAGTAGATGGTTTGGCATCTAGTGTAAATTTACTTTACGTTGTACAGGAAATCCCGCTACCATATAGCGATTTTATACTGAGAGTAAAACTCAGAATTCAGGTTGTATGGGGCGAACGGTGGGACACAACATGCCAGCAGAAGTCAAAATAGTATCACGATGTTTGTGGTACAAAATTAGCTATACCATGGTTTTCGGTAATTAAGGGCACCCATAAGTTTATTTGTACTTTAATCCGCATTCGGCCTGGGCACGCCTACACAAAAGACCGACTTTATTTGATGCGCAAAGTTCCGTCTTCACTTTGTGTGGTTTGCCACGTTCCTGAAACATTAATTTATGACTTGCCCTGTACATAGGTTGGCACGGGTAAATTATATTTTTAATTATATTACAGACTTTTATTAATTGGTTAATGTGTTACACTCTGTATCGCCGCTTCTCCTTTTTGATAGAAGAAATGACGAATACATTAACAAAATATGTATAACAAGGGAGGGGAGGAACAAGCATAAGAGAGAGAGAGAGATACCTCAGAAAGGTACACCATTAAAAATATTAGAGACTGGTATCAGTCAAAGACCAAACTAGGTCATGGAACAAAGCGATAGGTACCCTGATTTCCACCATATTATGGCCCTAAGCATTAAGTTAGCTGAAGCATGGCCTTACAATATAGGGCGTCTGGGTATTGCCCACTGTGTCTTATGTCCCTGTCATTAGAATCTAAGATCACGATCTATACTTTATCTTTCTTTTTTGATGCCAAATAACTTTTTTTTTTGCTGTTGTTGTGAAAATGGTTTTAAATACCGTAGGTATCTATATGGGTAACATATTATGGATTTACATTACCTGCTTTGAATTCTTTATCAAATGTGTTGCCTATTGCTTTAATTTATGTTTTTTGTATATTGTTTATGTAGTTAAGTAAGATCCTCATTTCTCTTAAATTAGTGGAGAAACTAACATTTCAAATTAAATAAAACTTTATGTTTAACATGCCCAAATGCTTAAAAATTCGTTTCCATCATGAATACTGCTGTCATTCGGTTTAGTACCTATGTAGGTGCTAAGTCAAAATAAGAGTCCCATAACGAATTTCTCTCCTGAAAAGTGCTCCCCGATCGAAAAAGTTTGAGAACCGCTGACTTAATCAGCTGTAATAAACTTCAAACAGTGAAACTTATTAACTTAGGCCTACTACTAAATACTTTGTCCAGCCATTGCCTCTATACGACCTGGGGCGCGGCCAAGATTTTCGTAAGGGTTAGTGGGTGGCAGGAATTTTGTAAGCAGGGGTGGAGTTTGCGCTCTGAAGGGACAGGGCCGGAGGTTCCCCCTAAAAAATTTCTGATGGAAAAATCTGTAACGGGTTAATCGGGCTTAGCCCCGTTCAATTATAAGATACGAATGTTTGTTCGTACAAGCAAGTCGTTAAGAGTTAATAAAGGACAATCTTGTGTTAAATGCTACGCCCATAACGTATGTTTATTTGTTTAATACCAACTTCACCAACCTTGGCTGCAAGCGGAAAGCCCCACTGGAATGAACAACACCTGAGTAAAGACCGACCGCGGCCGCAAGGGAGAGCTCCGCGTTCAACAACGAATACGAGGCAACTGAAAGCAACATGAACGCTGTTGGCCTGCTCAACTCGGGGTTCTGGAAAATTATGGAAGCTTCCCCCTCCACTCCAGTCTGACCACTCAACCACGTGAAGTCTTCATGGTATATATTCGCTGGCCCGCTTCGAAGAAAAACACAGAACACGCTGGGACCGAACCGGTACCGTTGTCTTGCAACACGCTCTCATCGATTCCAGTAAATAAACATTTCAACGTGCACATACAGTTTGGGGAATGGATCCTCTGGATAGGAGGAAGCCGCTATAGCAGCGATACTACATGGCAGGATGAATACCATCAGTGGAAAGGCTAAGATTAGGATAAGTCGACTACAGGATAAATTGTTAGTTAGGAATAGGAAATATTCTTGGTCTGTCTTAGGGCGTTATAAGTATGCTTTGTTAGTTTAGTTTATTCAGAGTTATGTCTACTTGCTCTAGAGAACAAGTTGTAAACAGTATTTGTTTAATTCCGCGCTTCTCGCGTTTCCGTGACTCAGCCGCTTGGGCCAGCCACTAGACATTACGGTGATAATAACGACACACACTATATGTCCATTCATGTAACAAAGAGGTAGTTTGCCCGGGAAAGCGACAGTCCAAGTTAAATGGAGGCCCAGGTTTTATACCTAGTTAGGTTTATTGATGAATCACAAAAACTTGTGTTTGGTAGTTAACCTGTGGGCCGCTCTTGCTGCTCAAGATTGGCCCGTGATTTATTTGTGTTTCAATAGTTGTCTTGCTCCTCTTGGGGGATACAACTCTTCAGTCGCTTCTGCCCCTCTGGCTCGACTGGAGTTGTCACTGAGTACTTGATCATGTACAATGAGGTCGATCGCCCTCTAGGTTCCAAAATAGTGGCACGCGTTATCGACCGGGCATGGCCCGTAGTATTTTTGGTATTTATGAATTGTTCGTACCTCTTTGGAGGTGTTTTGTACTGTACCCAAGGTCCTCTCTTGTAACTGTACTGAAGCTTGCCCTATATAAGCAATTATTGTGCTTTCACAGCCGAAGTTCATTCATGGTAGAACTACTAGTAACGTAACTCAATTGTCCGAGTTATTTCTTGTGGCGCTTCATGCCTCACGCCGGCTGGCTTTGGCAACGCTACCTCCTACTGTATTTACTTATTATACATTGTTCTTAAGGAGATTACGTGCAAAATATTGTCTATGTCTTTTGAACTATTAAATTGCATTTACTTTAATCACCCCTTTCTTTCATTTAATTCATTTATGTTATTATGTACCCTATTTAAAATGTGCACCCCATAGAGGTGGTGCAAATCTTTCAAAACTTGAGAGAAATTTGGAATTTAATTCAACATTTAAAAAACCAAACAAAAAAAAACCTCACAAGTTTTTTTAGCACTTCACTGTGTCTTCGTATCTGTTTGGGTTTTACGCTTATGTGCTTATTTCACTAATGATTTAGAGGAAGTGTACCCGCATATGTGTGGAGGAAGAGTGAAACCCATTTTTGAAAAATTGCCCTCAGTACACCCTATCAAGATTCGAAGATCAATCTCCCAATCATCGGCAGTCTAGTCTATTGCGAGAGTAGTACCTCAGACTATGCAGTCGCCGAAGCGGGTTTTTATTAGTTTGTGCGTTAAAAATATAACTCAAGTTTCCCCGGGGGTATGGAAACCAATTAATGGGATTATGGGACTCAAATCTCTGAACACTAAAAAAAGTTATAGCTAGACTGGAACAAACTATCATCGTTATCAACACAGATTGTGTGTTTGTGATTTACCATTTTTCTATAAATGAACCTGATAAAATACTTTTAATTTTCTTTCAGCAATTTAGTTTCTAGCTATCCATATGTAAAGTAAAACCAAACTATTTATATCTTTATAAGTCATACAGTTACCTGTCTCATAGGACTGGTGAGAATTTAGAGGTTCCCAGCCTGGGGGCCGTGAAGCAGTTCTATAAGGGGCGTGGACCAATTTGTAAGTAAAGTTGAAAATCAACTAAAAATTGATTTTTTTAATTTCAATCATTTTTCTAAAGTAATGAAGATACATTTTTCTTGTGGTATTGGTAACACTGCCTACCAGTTGAAAAAAACGAGGTGACCAAACTAAAGTCCAATTTTTATAGGATGAACATTAGAATTCCCCAACATTGATCGGAAGTTACTAACATTTGACATTATAGAAATATGTTTTATTTGATTGATTTATTATATATATATATATTTCATCAAAAATTATAATAACACTTTTAACACTACCTCCTTATGGATTACTTAATAATTTGTCTTCATATTACTAACTATACGAACTTAATGTAATACAAATATAATATTTTTATTTACACCATTGTGGTAAAATGAGCGACAATAGTGCAAAGAGCTATAAATTAAATGTATTCAATTTCCACGTTGATCTTATTAGAATCGATTATTATAAGCCATAAACAAATTATTTGTTTGTAAACCTTAAAAAAAAGAAAAAAAAAAAGTAGTCGATGTTTGGCATTGGTGGTGGACAGACGTGTTTTGCTGTTGTATTAGAGACCGTGGTCCGTGACGTCTATCAGTGTTGTTGGATACGGTGGATTCCGGTGAAGAGTGCGATGTTGATTCGACTATGACAGAACAATACTCAAATATTCGACAAAAATTCTCAAACTAGTACGATAGTTTTAAAATCGGATCGTTCAAGATCACCATCGAATAATCAAATTATAAAGAAAGCGAAATCTAGTGTACGGCGTGTTGCGGTTAAACCAACGGGGCGGGCGTCAGCCAAAGTTCCCAAAGTAACTAATGCCAAGGAGAGTCAAATTGGGAAAAATGTTTCAGATGACTGTATAGCAGTCGAAATAGAGGATGTATTTAATTCTTCTAATCCGGGGCCGTACAAAATACATTTTCAAATAAATCGGAATTAAACATTCAGAATTTGCATCCAATGAAAATAGGAAAGGGATTATTTCCTAAGTATAAGAGTGTAGCTAGCATTGTTCCAGCAGGAAAAAACCAAATTGTTGTGGAATTGTTATATATTAAGGAATCTAAAAGTCTTATGACATATAGGGAACTGCATGATCTTTTGAAGGTCTCAGTTGACAGGGTGGGTTGTAATGAACATCAGATAGGAGTTATTCATAATATTCCACTGTAACATTTGTAACATGTTACATCATACTACTCTCCAGATTAAGCTTCACGCAAAGGTTTTCCTTAAGAGTCATACTATCCACTCCGTATGAAACCTCAATATTAGTAAACTTCCTACAATAATAAGCTTCTCTGTTGTAGTCCCATGTAGATTCAGTTTATATCGAGAACAATATTAAACAAGAATAAACTCCCCGTAAACACAAACTGTTCATGTACTTACCCTTTGTATCTTCTGGCTAGAACTACCTTCAAGACTGGAGTACACACCTCCCGTCCTCGAATGAAGAGTGGGACGAACTAGCCTTGGTGAGCCAGCAACTGAGGTTCCGAGCGGACAGGTCAAATCGATCCTAACGGAACTAACCAAAAGCAACTGACTGCGACTATCCTGCCGTCCGGCGGGAAAGACGATTTCAACCACCAAGACATCGCGTGATGTATGTACGTCACAGGCACCAGTCAAACAGATCTCTATCACCACTGGAGTGCGTGATTGAGACAGGCCGCCAATCCTAGCCTGATCTAAGGACTACGTGCTATTCTGCACCTATCCAAATGATGGGACGTCACCGACCAATATGGACATCCCCCCCTTCTAACCAACCCCAAGCGACTAGAAACACTATATAAACCTGGTGGTTCTGAAAACCAGTGACTGTTATATTTCAACGCCTTCAATAGAAGTCATGTCTTAAATTTTATATTTAGACGCTCTTGTTAAATTTTGAACTAAAGTAATGTAAATTTTTGGTATAAGCCGGAATAGGCAACGTAAATTATTTACTAAAAGTTTTTTATAAAACTAAATTTTGTTATGAGCACTTATTTCATTTTGCCGCCACTTGGGCGCTAGTGTCTGTGAAGTCACTTAAAATATTAGATTGCCACATTTATAAACTTATTTTGATTTAAATTGACTGAGCTTTGCAGACTAAGTAAATGTAAAATCATTTTTTATAATGTTTTCTTATTTAATTGTTTTTTGAATTATATATTAAAGTAACTTAAAGTTTTACGGATTGATTGATTTAGACTTTATAATTTTCCAAATTATTTAATTGAAATAACTTGTGCTTTAACTATACTTTTTGTATTTTATTTTATTTATTAACAATAAAAATATTGTTAACGTCTTTTATTGAGTCGACATTTAATATTCCCGCGGTAAGCCAAACTCTCGTGTTTATTAAAATATCTGGTTGATATTTAACTTTCTTTTTCTGTCTGTATTTAATGTAGTGAAGCAGACAGCTTTGTAACCATTTCAAAGATGCCCATTAGGCTCTTTTTTTGTAGTCAAATAAATATCTGACTAGATATTTATAAAATAATGATTTGTTCTAATTGTCAACGTTTACGGTTGTTTTGTCAATATTCATTGTTGTGAAACTGATAGTGTAGTTTGGTCGAGTTGTTGTCTCTTCCAGACTGACCTAGTTAGTTGACTTAAAGATGTTTCATGTTTGTAAACATTCATGCGCTTTAATATTAACATGATTTTCAACATCTCCCCTCCCCCCACGGATTTTTGAGGCCATGTAAATGATTGTTTCAATTATTGTTATCTTGAATAAAGCATTCATATTGTTATTTAATTGTTGCTAATGTCTTACTTCTTTTCAACTTGATTAGATTACCCCCCACCTTCCTTTTAGTCTAGTGTGGCCGTAGCTAAGAGGTAG
Source organism: Timema podura (assembly GCA_033556935.1). Taxonomy (NCBI): domain Eukaryota; kingdom Metazoa; phylum Arthropoda; class Insecta; order Phasmatodea; family Timematidae; genus Timema; species Timema podura. The sequence goes on along the minus strand of JAVRXN010000003.1, from coordinate 21,203,946 downwards.
TAGAGTGGATGGTAACACCACTAGAGTTTTCGGAGGAATTTATTAAGGAAGAGTTAGAGAGAGAAAGTGAATCTTTAATATTGCAGGTACGACATTTCAATAGTGCAATCCTGAATCACCTGAGCGGTTTGATCCCTCTGGTACAGTAGCTGTGACTTTCATGGGCAAAGAGCTACCGTCTTATGTTGTAATGTGTTTCTCTAGGGTGGAGGTCAAGCCTTATGTTTATCCAGTGACGCATTGTCACAATTATTTACGTTTTGCACATCTCGCTGTCAACTGTCGTAGTGGGGGGTATAGGTGTGCAAAGCGTGGAGGTGGTAATCTCATAGAAGAATGTCTAAAAGGAGCCCCAAAATGTGTTCATTGTGGTGGGGGGCTCATTTGGCGAGTGACCGAACGTGTCCCGAGTTGATGTGACAGTGTCAAATTAAATCTACAATGGCTCGTCTCAATTTGTCATACCGGGAGACTGGTCAGGCCGTGGACTGCAACTCTCCCTACAAGTTGCGCTATGCAACCAAGGGGCCCAATTTGTCATGGACAATTCTCAATTCCCAACTATGCCAATACGGCCACGCAATGTAACGTCCTATGCGGCGACACTTTTGAGTACCCCGGCACAGGTTGTTGGGGATATGGATGTGGATTAATCAGTAAGCTCTATCGAAGGAACATTAGATTATATCATAAGGGGGTGGAACAGATGGTTTCTAAAGTTGTGTCACTCCTAGTAACTGTGACTTCCTCAGCGCCAGGGGAGTTAGATCTGCCAAGTTTAATGGCAACAATAACAGGGAAAATCCAAACGTTGTTAAGGGATGTTAGACACTTTAATAGTCATAATCGTAGATCTGCTAGGATCAAAGCAGGTAGTGGTGTCCAAGGTCCAAGGTAACCTTGTCTGAGTTAAGTGTGTGTGTGTATATATATTTTTAGTTATTCAAATATGATACAATGGAATTCTAGAAGTATCAGGAACAAAAAAGCGGACCTTGAGCAATTAATTTTCTCTCGTGATATCCATATAGTAGCGTTAAGTGAAACTTGGCTCAGGCACCAGGATAATTTTGTTATAAATAAATTATAATTTTTTTAGGTCAGATGGACCTGCCTGAGCAGGAGGTGTTGCGCTTTTAATTAGGTCGGACATTCAATCTGTTGAAATAACATTGGGCAATTTTCAATATCCTTGGGAGTTTGTAGGGCTACAAATATTTTCCGCAGTACAAACATTTTCAGTTATATCTTTATACAACCCTATACCTGATAATTTCGATATTAATTTATGGGAAAAATTATATGGAAGTCTACTGTCCCCAGTTATTATCTGAGCGGACATGAATCGCACACCATATGTTGTGGGGCTCCCCTTACATAGATCATTGTGGGGATAAAGATTCATGAAACTTTAGCAGTGTTACCTCTTGTTATATTAAATACAGGGAAGTTTACGCGACTTAACAGACCTCTGTAACCTAACATGTGCCCATATGTTATTTTTGCATCCTCTAATTTTGCACCATACTTAACTTGGATACGATTGGTGTCTCCATGGGCAGTGATTCATTTGCCAATTATTTTGACAATAGCCGCTCAGATCCCATTAATTATAAAACTGTTCCTCTGGATAGGTCACGCAACTATAAAAAAGCAAATTGGGAATTATATTCGACAAAAGTGGAATTTACAGTTCAAAATTTAGCGGTGGACCGTGATCCTTTAGTACAGTATGACAACTTTGTTAACGCTCTACAGAGCTCAGCTGATGCAGCAATACCAACCTCAAATAGTGGGGGGCATAGGAGAGCTAAACGTCGCCCATGGTGGACAGTCATGTTCTAAAGCGATCGTTCAAAAGGTTATCATTATATACTTTAAAACAAAGTTTTAACCTGATGAACTATATGAAAGCTACTGTTGTACGGCAGCTGCTACGCGGCGAACTTTGCTACATGCGAAACGTATTCTTGGCGTTTATATTGTGAGTCTCTTTCCCCCGATGTATCTCTGACACAGGTTTGGCATAGAATCAAATGGTTCAAGGGTAGTGTTACAAACTTTGGGATTCTTATGGTTGACTTAGAAGCTACAACTATCTATTTTAATGTAGTCCTTGTTTTGTTTCAATTAAAATCACTAAACATAATTTAATAATTTGATCTTTAGATCAATCTATAGACTTGTCAAGATATAATTCACATTTAAGTTAGCCTACACACAATATATCGGTCTATTATATTTGTATAGGGTGAAGTGGGGTAAGTGAGATAGTGGAGCAAGTGAAAACCACCCCGAGGAGTCTTGATGATGATGTAAGGAAAACCCATAATTCTTATGTGTTATAACTCCCTATTCTTGGTGGTATCTGCTAATAAAGTTTTTTCTTTTAAAAAAAATGCTTAATATGTTTTTAGATCCTTTAATGAGTGTCAAATTTTAACTTGAGGCTCAATTTTGTCCATGCCACCTTTAAAAAATCATGACTTATTAATCTCTTGCAATAAAATTGTGAAAAAAAAATAGTTTTCAATACGGTTTAAATGGGTAAAATAAATTACTGAAATAGGGTGTCATGACAAGTGAGTAAGCCCATTCCCACTTACCCCTTGCACAACAAAAAAGGTTTGGATATAATTAGTTTAAAACATATTGTTTTTGTTCATTTATATTTTTTTTGATTAATGTTGACCAGTTTAATATTAAAACACCATTCAAAGACAGTGTGCCAGATGAAGACTGGTTTATAAACTTAAAAAAAAACCATCATTTATCGCTTAAGAAACCACAATCTGACGCAGTTCATTCAAACCCAAGAAACTATCTACCAGAGATGGGCATGTTTTGTTTAACCAATATTGTTTCTTTTATACTCTTGAAACTTTCTCTTTAACTTAGCAACCATTTAAGATATTGGAAATTTGAAAATAGATTAATATTTAGAAATAAATGGTCTATTTATGGTCATAATTTTAAATAAAAATAAATATTATGAAATAAGATATATAGATCAAGCTGTGAGGCTTTTGATACATATTAGGTAATATGATACAACAAAGGGCTATTCTGGTATTATGTAGAGGGGTGGAATATCATGTTTTACTATAAGCTCATGGCCAAATTTATGCAACTTTTCAGTTCAGCCAGAGCCAGAGGACTAAATTTATTTAAAATCACCCTAAGCAGGTTGAAAATTGGGGATTTTGTGTTAGCAATATTTAAAGGCAGCAAAAGAAACCATACTCACGACTTTTTTTTTTAGCATCACGTCTTATTACTCGTTCGGTTATACAGTCATGTACTAATTATGCTAATTGTTTTAAGGATTAGGAAGGTTATATTCTGAGGAAATGTATCTGACATTTGTGTGGAGGGAGAGTGTAAAACCACCCTCAGTACACTCAACCGAGATTCGAACCTCGATCTCCCAGTCATTGGCAGTCTAGGCTACTGCAAGAGTAGCACTTAGTCGATGCGGCCAACGAAGTGGGTCGATGTTGTTAGCCTACTGTGATTAATGTACTAGACGATGATGACAATGAATGATGGTTGGAGAGTAATCAGACAAGACAACTTTTAAAAAAATAATGAAAATGACATCTCTGTCATAAAAGCTAATGTCATTATAAAAAAACTGCTCGCTCAAATTATTATAGTGCCAGCTGATCAATTCAAATAAATTTGATAAAATTGTTGAGGTATTTGAAGCCTAATTACTTAAAACTTTACGTCATTATCTAATAATATAAATCAAACAAAGTTTTTTACTGGTGATATTTTAATGTCTAAAGTAAATTTCAGAATCCTTATATATTTTTATACTTTTATTAAACAAATCAAAGATTATGGGAGAAACTGGTTGGATTGGAGGTTTTGAGCTGCTTCCACATATTTGAAATTATCAAGGAGCCAAACATTTGATTTAAACCAAACTTTTATTATGATACACTAAGGACTGGACTGTATCACAAAAGCCCCAAAGTTTTTAACTTTATATATAACATGTAAAGAAGGGGTGTATCACTTTAGTCTCAAACGTGTATCACATAATAGCTGAGGCTATTGTGATAAAGGTTTTTAATTTTTTACCCAAATAACTTTTTTTAATCATAAAAATAGTTATTTGATTCAATTAAGATGCAAAGCTGCACATTTTTGTATTTTTACTTTTATTTTATCATGAATAGGAAAACAGTTACAAAGAAAGTTTGATTTTTTGTATCATTTTAGCCCCACCTGACCCTACATATATAATACAGGAGAATTAAATTCAAATATACAATTTATCATGTTTTTCATGCCATATGGTTCAATAGATTAATATGGTTTAAACAGTGTGAAATAATGTACAATATTTTTAGGTGAGTTAAGCTCTTTAAGTATAATATGGATTATCTGGAGAGTATAAAGATATAAAAATCAATTTAGAAGATGTTCCTTCTAAAAGTTTGTAATACTTTCTGATGTTGGATTATTGAAATAAATTTAAATAAAAATATAAATTAGTTAGGTCTCACTAGGAAAAAGAATAATTTTACATGATGATTTCTTCTAAGATGGAAGTGACCTGGTGGTCTAGGGGTAGGGTGTCAGATTTCTGTGCTAAGGGTTCGGGGTTCAATCCTCGGTCCTGGCACAGATTTATCTGATTGCCAAACCTTTCCTTCACCTCTGACAAGATGTGTATTAATCACAACTCATGAATGTGAGGAATACCAGGCCTCCACCGTGGTTCGGATTCCATGTTAAACTGTAGGTCCTCCATTTCATCTCATAATCACCCTACCATTACACATTAGTGTAAGTGCGTATAACCTGAACGGGTAGTAAGACGCGGTGCTAATAATAACAATAAATAATAATAATAATAATAATAATAATAATAATAATATATATTCTAAGATTGTGGTTGAATATTAGTTTCTTCTTTACAGTTGAAATATTGAGTTTCACTCAATAAGAGAAACACACAGGTTGAGTACTAGGCTTCTAGCTCACATTGGATATATTTTAAACTCGCTTTACCATTAAAAGTCTATAATTCTTAATATTTTGGTGAGGACAAAAAATCTTAAAATAAGTTTTTATTTGAATGTTAAGTTAATTTTTGTAGTATTATCTTCAAAAAACATAAGGGTATTAACTCTAATCTGCATTGGAAAGGAGATTAGTTTAGTTTATTTGTTATGCAAGGGACAGTTCAAAATATTCTCATTTAAACATTATACAAAAATGAGAATAAAAGTAATAGACAAGTTTATTTAAATAATTAATTAATAAGTCTTAATGGCAACTCTATGTTCTACCTTAAGTAAATATAAGTTGACCGACACATATAATAAGTTAATAGGTTCTACTGGTAATCACTAGTTCTGAACAATATTGCATAATGAATACGTTCAAGTCTTTCAACAGCGATAGGCTATCTCTGGAATGAATCAATAAAGTTAAAAATATTTTTTGAATATCTACTTTTACAGAATTGGAAGTAGAATAACTAACTTGCCCCAATTCTTTTGCTATTAGTGAGTTTTGTTTGGTTTAGTCTTGTTTCTCATTTGCCCCAAATGCTGGGGCAAATGAATAACAAAACACATGACAAAAAAATTAATTTAAAGTCAGAATTACATCAATTTTATATTAGCTATAGAAAAACTACCAAAAATCACTGTACAAATTTTGAAACCTAGAGGTTCTTTTATCCTGAAGTTATGAATGTTCAAAGTCAAACCACAGGTAAATCATATGGTTTTATTTTAATGACACATTTGAAAACAAACAGAATTGAAAGTAATAAATGTTTATGGCACATATACTGATCGTTGTCAATATCACTAAAAAAAATGTGGAAACTGAAAATGGTTTTACTAGAAAACATTTCTTGTTCTTGTTAACTTATTGAAGTTAGTGTTAAAACCAGATATAAAAATTAATAAATCCTATTTCACATGTAAATGTTCTTAAAATTATTTATAAAGACAAAATATATTAAGAATCATCAAAAGAGACCCACAATAATTTTATTTGTTTATACACTGTTTTAATATAACTTTGATAAAGGCCAAACAGCAATAAATAATTACCTTGACTTGGTACTTTCCTAGGTTGTTTTACTCAAGGCAGTCTTTAACGTGATTCAAGTTTTTTGCTCTATGAGGAGGGGGAGGTGGGGGGAGGACTTACTAGTCTAAACCCTAGTATCAACCTGTAGTAGATCGAAGTGTTGTAAAGATGTCAGATATATGATTATCCTAGTTTAGAAAATATGTCTAATTATTAGTTGTTTGTGGTTAGTTAGGAATATTTTTAACTAAAATTGTTTGAATGTGAATCATGTGGGCGGGTTTTTTTTTTTTTTACGTTGAGGGCGTTGTTCATCACGAATAGTTACCAGAGAGACAAACAGGGAATACGATGGTATCATATCAAAGTGGTGAGACATCTGGGAGAAAATGTCAGAGTAAAAAGGCCCAAGGTGTGGAAAAACAAATCCTGGCTCCTTCATCACAATAATGCGCCCCAACACATGTTGCTATTGATTCGTGACTTTAGTGCCAAAACGGAGACAATTGTGCTTCCCTACTTGCTTGGCCTGGTCCTAGCGGACTTTTTTATGTTTCCAAAACTAAAATCCATGTTGAAAGGCTGAAGATTCATTATTGAAGACATTAAGGAAAAAAATAACAGGCACGATCCTGAAAAACACCTATTATGATTGCTTCAAGAAGAGGAAACAGCGTTGGGAATTATGTATCAACTGAGGAGGATAGTACTTCAAAGGTGATAAGGCCAAATAAGTTGTAGGTAAGTCTGAAAGATTAAAAAAAAAAACTTAAAGAAAGTTGTGAACAGGCCTCATATATTTAACATTAACATCACTTATAATTTAGGTCATTGCTTATTATTTTAAAACTAAGATCCATCATTTTAATAAATATTTGAATTAGCAATATCCGGTATTGGATGATATAGAGGTCTCTCCATAAAGTGTCTCTAGATGCCTACTACATTTCGGTATTCAATTAATCACCAGCAATACCCAGCTTTGAGTCTGAGGGTTAACTCACACGTTACTACGATTGGCATGTATAGTAACTGATAACTTAATTAATGTCATCAGGTATTCACACCTTATAGTCAAAACAATTTTTTTATAAGAAAATGTCTTGGGCTAAAATTGCTGATGAATACTATACACTTCAGAAGTTTGCCAAGATCCAGCCATGATACTTTACCCTGGAAGTGATCCAGCTACATTTTTTGCATTATACTTCTCTGCAAATTTAAAGAAGTGTACCGACACAGAGGACACACACAAGATATTCATAAATACTTCTAATTTGCAAATGGATACAACAATTGTATCCAAAGCAGAAGTAAGAAAATTGGAGAGAGCGAAAGCAGGAAATTGATGGCATTCATACAGTAAAAGTGGCTAAATCAGATGATAATAAACAATTTAAAGAGATTTAGGGGAATTGTTGATCACATAAAAATGAGTATATTTCATTAAAGTTTTCTAGACAAAATAATTATTAAAAGAGAGAAATATTAGGGATTTATAGAAAATGGGCCAGGGAAAACAGCAGAAGCAATCAAATCATAAATTAAATTGTTAGTTCTGACTGTGAAGTTGTTAGGTTCATTTGAACACACATATTATAACTTATGAAGTGTGCAATTGCCAAATCTTATACGCTTGAGACTGAATGACAATTTTTATATTAGAAACATATCAAGTTATACAAAGTTACTTTATTTCAATACAATTAAAGTTTTTTATGTCAATAATTGTTTATTATTATTATACTACATTATTACGTTAAACTCACTGTAAAGAGACAATGAATAAAATCACCTAGTGATTGAGTAGGTTGGGGTTTGAATTCTGGTATAGCGAACTGAAGATGATTTTCACAAGTCAGTTTAAATAAATTTTTTTCCCCTCCTATGTCCATGCGAACGTGTGTGCACTTTCTTTAACAATTATATACAGGCCTACCCTAATTATTTTGTTTAGATGAGCAATTTATAAAATTCAAACATATTTCTTTGTGGCAAACATTGATAGAATTTTGTTATATTATCAGTGTTATTTTGCAGATACTGTATTGATAATATCTATCAAAAGTTACAGCTTCAGATAACATGACTTGATGTATAGTAACTTTGGTAATTTTTTTAGCACTATGTTTTTACTACTTGTTCAGGTCATATGCATATGTACTAATTAGGCTAATGAGCTAGGAATAAGTTGAATTTAGAAGAAGTGTACCCTCATTTGCGAAAAGGTAGAGTGTAAAACCACCCTCGGTACACCCAACCGGGATTCAATCCTCAATCTCCCTATCATCGGCAGTCTGGTCAAACACAAGTGACCTCTTAGACCATGTGGCCATCAAAACAGGTTTTAATAACCAGCTACAGTTCTTGCTACGAAAATCAGCCTATAACTCATCCATACCTTATTAGTGATTATAGTAAGCTGTTTACAGCCTTAGTTTTATGATCGATAACAATTACAATTAAATCACCAAACATCATGTAGGCCTACACTAAATTAATGATGGAAACATAACACTAATAGCTCACAATTCATAGACGGCAGACATCTGCAAAGCAGGTTTTTTGATTTTGAATCGAACCCCGAATCAAAGTAAATTTTCTTCACGGATTTCAAATAATTATCAAATCATATCTTAGTTAAATATGCTAAATTATGATGTAAAATAAAAAGAGTTTGTGTTAAAAAAAATATTAGATATATTTTGGACCCTAGTCCTACAATTTATCATGTTTAATATAAGTTATTCAATATGTTCATGCAACAATAGTTCACCTTGTCAAAATCACAGTAAAAAGTAAAGAGCTGCTGTGGTGATTATACATTATTTGAATATAAATCCTTAATCCTCAAAGCTACACATTTGTTGTATATAATAAGGTAGGAAGAAGTTTTTATAAAAGCTGCTGTTATTGAGAAAAAAGTGTGGCTTAATTTTTGGGTCAATACATGGTAATAATTAATAAGCATTTACTTTACCTCACAAATATTGTCATTAAAAACTATTAAAATATTTTAGACACATTGTGGGATTTGCAATGGCCTAAAACATTAGCAATTTTTTTCTAATATGGTTTGGATCAAGTTATTGAATCGAAGAATACAAAATTTAAATTGATATTGACATTATTAAATCTTCACAGTCTCCTATTAGACTTATATCTTAAGTAAGTTTCAAACAAATGTGTTTTGCATTTCTAAGTTCACATTTCCAATTGGTAATACCAATTGGGTGCTTGGTGCTAAGGTTAACAGAGCTATATTTATGCTATATGTGCTATCTGGCCCCTGTGTTTGGTCTATTAGCAACTTGTAGGCTGCTAATATAAATAAAAAATATATTGTCTTCAAGGATGAGGAAAGTTGCTAATAGTAAGTTCACAGGTATTTTCCTGGAGATATGAAAAAATCACTTGATAAAACTAACTTTAAGAAATTATCTTTTTATTGGATGTAGCCTAGTTCATGTGCACTTTTAGATCACATTGATATCAACACACAACTTACAAACTAGACTAATACTTAGAAAAACACAACATGCAATCCCCTTTCCAACAAGTTAATAATAATAATAATAAATCCTCACCCATGCCAAAAATGGAACCCCGGACCATTTAGCTCATAACAATGAATTTGGTTAGGATTCGAACCCTGACCTGATTGGGTAGCTGGTTTTCTTCACCTGAGAATATATTATTTATGGTATAGTGAATTTTGCACACAAAATGTTTTCAAGGACCTTTTAACATTGTTTTGGCAATTGCAACAAAATCCAGGTTATTGAACTATACAAACGAAGAAGTATATCGGTTTTAATATAATTGACTAAACATTGTAAGCGGAGCCAATATTATCAATTTTTATGTTAGTGGGATGAAATGACATACCTCTTTAATTTTTTTTAGAATTGCGTTTTACTACCCGTTCTAGTTATATGTTATGTACTAATTACACTAATGGTTTTAGGGATTAGGAAGGTTATATTTAGAGGAAGTGAATCTACATTTGCGTGGAGAGAGTGGAAAACCATTTTGGAAAAATCATCTTCAATAGGCCCTACACCCAACCGAGATTCAAACATCAATCTCCCTGTCATCGATGGTCTATTCTACTGGTCTAATGCAAGAGTACAGCCTTAGACCATGTGACCAATGAAGCAGGAACTTCAGTTTTCAAAGGCACAGTTATTTAAAAGATGTGCTCTTCAAAACTTGGCAGTGTGTGATTCAAGTTATACTCTCCACAAATATATAACATCATTATAAACAATGGGAAATGTTGATGGTCCGATTAAAAAAAAAAAAAAAGATTTGAATTATTCTAATAATTTATTTCACATGATAACCATGTAAAATAAACAAGGAGGTTTCTGAGGTGACAACTTTTTCATGTTTTGCTTTAAATATTTCAAGAGGTAAAATATGTTTTAATTTTTTTAAACCTTGTGTAAAAAATATCCATTTCAGGATATGCAGGCGTTGTTCACGACTATTAAGTACAGCAAACCCCATAAAATTATCGGCTTTCCCACACATTTGAACTAGATTTATGACATGATATATTTGTAAACTTGTAAAACTCAGAAAAAATGTTAATTTTCATATTTTGTAAGAAATATTTAATCTACCATTATTTTGATTTCATTAGATTCTGGTGAAATTTGATAGGAATAAAAAAAGTTCATTTTTAAGTTACAAAATGAAAACTTTGCTGGTATAAAAAGGACAACGCTAACAGAAAACCAATGGGTTGGAAAGAGATGATAAGTGTTCATTAGAGCCTTACCATACTGCAATTTAAGAATGGAGTAGCCTCTAGATACAACAAAGTGAATATTTTCACCAATTAAGTCAAGAACACAGTAATGTTAGGTTCTAAAGTAGAAAACCCAATAGATCTATACAAATACATTTATTCACCTCTACCATGTAGTTGGCCTCTCTAATCACTTAAGTGATGAATATGAGTGGACATTCACACTTTAAAACACCAACAGCTGCAGTTGATTTTAAATTTAAACAATGAAGATAAAAACTGGACATATTGATTATATTTGGTATTTGTTAACAAGGTTAATTAAAATGGTTGGATCACAAATAATTTACCCTAATCACTAAAACACTTGGGTTGTCTTGAACCAAAGTTGATCTGTTGGAATGCAGGTTCACCAATAGTTTCTAAAGCAGACGCCCTCGACATTCAGTGGAACCACAATGGCAATGCAACACCTTGCCGGGCACACTGCCGATGTCATAACTGTAGTCCCAGGTCAGTTCTGTACCTGCGCTGATATAAGATAGTGCAAAAAATGCAACCCAGGGGAAACGCAAGTCATGCGTGTCTACAAACACATTCTGGACAAATACATTTGGACTGCAAGAATGATTCAGATAGCGTCCTATGTTACCACTATTCTTTGCATCCATGATGTAGCAATATTCCTTTGGCCCAAACAATTCTCTAACAGATCTGTACTTGGAGAGAGACGGTGAACTTGATGCCGTATTATCACCTTTCTTTGGTTCCTCCGTGACAGCAAACTTTGATGGTTTGCGGACAATATCAGTGTCTTCTTCGTCACTCAAAACTATAACATCCTCACTGGTGGAATGTTGTAGAACTTGCTTTTCCACTTTAGTGATCACGTTCTTAAGCTTCTTCTCTTTACCCTCACTGTCATTGGAACTATGACGAGATGTTCTTTCTCTGAGTCGAGTGTTGATAGAGCTCCCGGCATTAGATGCCACTTTCTTTTTTACCCAATTTGGTCTAAATTCTTCGTCCGAATCCATGCCTCTTGTATCCTGGCTATTTTCTTCCTCACTTTCTCCAGAACTCTCTTTGCCTGATCCAGTTTCTAATTCTTTTGTTGGTTTGGAGTGACCTTGATTCACTTGTTTTTCCTCTGTATCCCCTTCATCATCCTCTAAAATATCGCTCTCATATCCTTCCTTCATCCTCTCCACTGCTTCTATGTAATTCAACTCTGCAAGATATTCATCTCCATAATTTTTACCGCCTTCGTTGGCTTCTTGATCTGTTAACAAATGACCGGCGTAAATGCAAATGAAGGTCCCTTGAGGAATGTCATGTAACGTGCGAATACCCCATCCACGATTTTCAGTTTTGAAAACTTGTAGCCTGAGCTGAAGTGGCTGTTGTGCCACACGATTCATGCAAGTAGTACTGCATTTACAACGAGAGTTACACTCATAAATACCGGTGATGACTGGCTCTGGAAGCCTTTTGTAATTGTAGCCAACTGTTGTATCAACTACTCCACTCGACCCATAGCCTGTCCCTTGAATTGTGAGCTGCCAACATGAACATTTGCTCCTATCATTACAATCATCCTCACAATTACATCCAGTCAAGAACTCTTGATCAGTATTCAGGAACACACCGGCCGTTGGTTGACGCACAGTAGAATAAGGAACATAATCTGGCACAGTGTGGTCAATAGAGTTAACACAAGGAACTGGAACATTTTCAATTCCATATGACAGATCTTTAATTTTTATAAATCCAGGGTTAATTAAAGTGTACTCCGCAGCAATATGAACCCAGTGGTCGAAATCAAATAAATCCACTCCCAAGTGTGCCCTGGTGACATTAAGGTACCTATGAAGTTCATCCATTCGCCGCAGACGACGACCACATGGTGTTCGATAAACAATAACTCTTTTGGTACGAAAATGAATTATCTCTCGACGCCAGCCACATATGATTGGTATCCACAAAGGGTTGACACCTCGAAAATTCTTCAAATCAAAAGTATTTTCTGTCAAGCATCTAGGACTGCATTGATGGCGAGTAAAACTTCTAGGTTTGGCTTTTGTGGTAATAATCACTTCTTCCACTTTACCTACTTGTGATAGCCTTTCCTGGCCGAGGGCAATTTGATTCGGAATGTTTTCCTGATAGTAATCTGGGAGTCTTGTCGTACTTTTCCTGGCCACAGAACGTACTGGAGCAGACTCTGAAGTTTTTGTATCCTCAGTATCAGTGTTTCGAGTGTACTCGACATATGGCATGTTTCTCTTTTTCAGAGATGCTATGCCAAGACCCCGATGTCGAAAAGTGCCTTGTTCTTTCCTATAGGCTCCCTTTGCTAGCTCAGCAAACAGAGGACCCAATCGAGTTGAACCTCTATAAATCCATTCAGAGCGATTGTCTGCATCAAAATGCATCTTCACCATTGATCCATCTACTTCTACCACTCGCGCTATCCACCATTTTCCACTCCACTCAGTTTTAACAATTTGGCCTTGTTGTAACTTGACCATTGGTCTTTCTGGGTACTGTTCAAGATATTTACGAACAAAGTCTCGAGAATCTGGGTGAATGTCTTCCCATACTTGTTTAGAACTTTCACAGACCAGGAGAATCTTCTCATGGGAGATATATTGGGCATAGCCATCATCGAAGAACACCAAATATCGGAATTTGTTCATCGACTTTGGGGTTCTGCAATGACCCCTGCATAGAAACTTTCCTTACTTCGTTCATCTTCACTAAATATAGCTATTACTCGTGTGCCAACATGATAGCGCATAGGGCAAGGTGTTGGATAAGCCATCTGCTTCCCTTGGACAACTTTAACAGGGTTAGATTTACGATATGTTGATTCAAATTTGACCTTAAACATGTCAGAAATATACTCAGATGATACATTATTTTCTTTTGTTCCTTTAGGTAGAATTTCAATAATCTTAGCACGAGACCACAATCCATAAAAACTCAGTTTCATGACATAAACAATATCTCCTGGCTGAGGAGTAGGTCGAGGTATTGGCCCTATAGGGGGCAAAGGTTTGTGTGTCACATCTACTTGTTCTAAAGCCACAACATCTGGAACAACCATCTCTTGCACAATATTTCCCTCAGCATCTGAAACAGATGTTTCAGAAGTATTGTTTCCTAATAAACACTGCCGCACTTGGGTCACTTTCTTCATTGCCACCCCTAAAGGTCTTCTGCCATCATCAGGGGAGAAATGTTTCTTTGCAGATTTATGAGAACCATACTTCATTAGTGTTGCTGTTTGATGTGAAGTTAAATCATTTATAGGAAGAACTCCATCGTCAACAATTGTTATGGGTGGTAACTCTTTTATCAAAGGAGCAAAATCGTTGTATAGCAAGCTCATTGTCTCATCCAAAGATTTTTGGATATCATTAAAGTTTTCATCAACTTCGGTAGTTTTTTGTTCTAGTTTAGCTACTCTTTTTTCTAAGATCTTGTCTCCCTTATTCAATTGAAAATTAACATCATATTTGTTCATAGTAGATTCAATTATATCTTGAATATTGTCTTCTACCAAAGTCATAACATCACTTGGAAGATAAACATTATCTTCCACATCATCATCAGAATCTGAAAGTATCACGCTGTCGTTTCTGCATGGAAAATTCAAATTTATAAGAGGTTTGTGATTAACCAGGGCACGGCCTAAGTATTCATAATGTTCGAAGGCTTCCCCAAAACACTTTGCACAAACTTTTCGATTCTTACCTTTTGAGTATTTAATACCATAATAAGTCAATACGAAAACAGGTGAGATACTAATATCTTCTCCCGAAATGCAATTTAAATTACAGCACTCTGTGAAAGGCCGATTAGAAGATTTTGACAAATATTCACAATCGTCGTCAGAGTCTATAACAATTTCCTCGGGTTTATTATTTGGTTTAGAAGCCATTTCTTTCATTAAACCCGGAGGACTGGATCTGACATATTCATAGTTTCTTAAGGACCTCCATATCTAAAAATATATTTCAAGTTCAAACAGTTTATTTTTAAAAAAACATGAGCGCTTTTGTTTATAACTTTCAGCACTTCACAAGTATATTTGCCGGTACTTTAATACATTACAAATATAATATACACAACAAACTTTAGCACTTTAAGGTGCAAAGCATAGATAAAGAATATTATAGATCGATATCTCCTACGTATCGAATATGAACAGTTTTCAGCGCTAGCAGTGATTGTAGGCGGTACTAAAAATCAAACCACCCCGTTGGCACCACATTCAAATGTATTGTTGGCTTTTTTTTGCTTGTTATAGTATTTGCTGTCATTTTATTAACTAAAACTATGTAAATATATGTATATCTTTCATTTTAAATATTTAAAATATATGCTTTTTGTCAATAGTAAAAAGTATATAATTTTATATATATTTATATTTAAATATAATATTCACTAAAATAGTTCAGATAAACTGCACTGTATACAAATTTAACTTTGGAGGAACTTCTGCCCCCATGGACATAACTCCTCACCTAAAAATGAATGATAAGATATTTGGTAGAATAATTCGGGTAAAGTGTTCTATAGGGAAAGTTGAACACACACAAACACATGAGCCATATTGGTGATAAAGACTTACTTCTTACGAACAAATGACTATCAGCATCACCATTTCAGTTTCCATGGTTCCATGGCAATCATTTGAGGTGGGGATGTACGGGACGTGAGAAAAGTCCAGTATTTTTTTAGTTTTTGTATCAAAACTTTTTTTACCCAAATAAAAAAAAAATTTCTTCAGTAGAAACATACGAGTTAATTATTCTTCACATGGTGATACCAACAATTTTTAAACATATCTCAAGAGCATAGCGGCATTATCTAAGAAACTTTTTAAATGAATGAAAAAATTTGTGAGATACAGATATTCAACAACAGCTGTTGATATTACTATGTGAAAAAGATTTAACTTCATATTTCTAATGAAGCAATATTTTATTTATTTGAGTAAAAAAAAAGTTTTTTAATATAAAAACTAAAAAAACACTGAACTTTTCTCGCACCTCCTACACTCCCCCCCCCCCCCCTTGAACACATAAAATGTAATATGTAACCATTCTGAGGTAGTACTTGCCATCTACGTTTTGATTATTTTTCAATGTTATAGGGATCGGAGCTCTTGTTTATTCCTTAAAGCAGGTAAAAAGTGTAATATGTAACCATTTTGAGCTAGTAACTGCAATTTCTTTAAGTATTGTATTTTAACGTTTAATGAAGAATGAGAATAAGATTAAAGCCAGTTTTCTCGATTCCATTGTGTTTGTTCACTAAATGAGCTTTATTGCTACAATTTTATATAATTCAGAATGGAGAAAGAGTCACTATATACATCTAATCAATCAGAATGGGGAAAGAGTGACTAACTACTAAATAAAACTAAAATAAGTACAACGTTGAACACTCTGAGCACCTATTTGGGATTCAAACATTCATTCAGGCTTCAGAGAATGCCTGACATGAGACTATTTTTGTTTTTAAAATTAATACCTAGATCTCAATAGTGATAAATAAAAATAAACTGTCAGTCGGGGTCTCAGATCCTGACCCTGGAGCGTGTCCGGCCTCTTGTGATATAATTTTGTTGGACTGAGCGCTGCGTGTAGACTTTGTAAGTACCCCACTCACCAGGGCCATCCAGAGGGGGTGGCGGCGGGTGTTTGAGGGTTCAAACCCCCCCAAATAATTAACTTTTCAGTGTGTTCATAAAATGAAAGTTAAATTCCTTATTAATATTGTTCACCTTCAGGGGCCTAGCATGCAAACCTCCCCCCCCCCCCCCCCGAAATAAACTTTTGGGTACGGCATTGCCTCCCACCCAAAGTGTTATGTACAACCGTAATTACGTTTTAAACTATTTTGAAGAAACCCTATAATATTGCATTCCTAAGCCTAGTAAGATAAAAGGCTGGTTACTTCTCTTCACGATTTAGCTATTGAAAGTTAGATCTAAAAAAATTATAAAATTGCGTTAAATTAGATTTACAAAAGTATTAAAATTGTAATAAGTCAAACAAATTATTAAATCACGCAAACACACAACTCTGTTTCAATATTTTAATATTAACTAGTCTGCTAGTGGGATTAATTATAAAGTTAGAATAATACTAACAAATATGAAAAAGTAAATCATGTCAAATAATTTAAACATAATCCGTAAAGCTTGGCGGGCCGCTGATTTAATGGCCCTAATTTCGTCGAAGTAAACACCATGTAAATTATATCAATACTTTTATCAGAACATGAAACATTCTTATTTACCTGACCTACCCGATTTTAGTCAAAATAATCCTTACACATTTAAAACCATACTGATTAGCTCTGATTTTATTTCTATCGTCTTTTACAAGTTCCTGTGAGAATCGTAATGGCTGACGCAATACGTGGAAGAAAAGAAATTAACTACTTACAAAGCGGGGAAGGCAGAGATTGTGATGACACACAAATATACGTTATCCAATCTGGTGCATTTTCAATTTTAAAAGCCCCACGAGGAAATAAAGAAGAAAAAGAGTTTGTTTACAAACAATGATCAATCGTATGTCAAATTGTTGGATACAAGATTCTGCATCCTTTAATATTTAATTTTAATATCCCTTTTTTAAATATTTTTTCTTATACCACACATTGGAATCTTATGCCATCAACAAACTTTTGTAGTATTCGCTCCGAAGGTAAGTTAAGATACCGAGACAAAACTCGATAACCTTGTGGACTGCAAAGTTACATTTTCAAAGAAAATACTGTAGCTTAATTTTCTTAGTATCCCATCTATTGCCAGATTTTTTCTTCGAAGATCCAAGGCATCTTAATTTGACTCAATAGTACACTGAGGGCTCCCTTTGTCAAGTATTTCGATAGTATGGCTTAATGCCATTTCTGTCAGAAGCAACACTCGTTTTGCTAAGAAAAAAACTCATGGCCATTTAAGTTCCTTATGTTTTTACGTAGTTTCAAAATTTATGCAGTTTCTTTTTCCATGATTCTTTCAAATAATTCAATAGCTTTCTTTAATTGTTATTTTTAATGTTACGTTTTGGCTTGTTAAAGGTTCTGAAAAGCTTGTTGAACTCTTTTCATTTAAAACAACCTTATTTAAATTACCCATATTAAGGGTGTCATAGACGTAGCACTAATGTAAGTTATCTGTGTAGTTAATTTATTACATTTAGTTAGTAATTTCTATTTCAATATCACGCTTGCAGGATTATTTGGAGCATCAAATAATAGTGTTGAATTCGTATTCCACATTAATTCATTTTTCTTAAAGTTTATTAACTGCGAATCTTCAAAATAAAGTGCACAAAACTTAATGTTATTATGCAAACAACGCACGTCTTTTTTGAAAAAATCGTCCCGTCTGCTACATTTTCTTTCATCATTTGGAAATTTTAAAAACGACAAAATCCATTTTTTCTTCTTATTGCTACCTCTATTTACAGCACTGACAAACATTGCCTCTCGTTGAAGTAATTATAATATACGCTTAAATATAACTTATCCACCCACTTCTCGGATACATCTTATTACGCATGACTATCAACATACTACTAAAGACAAAGGGCTGGCTGCAAGGAGAGTTGATCCGTTGTGACTCTATTATCTATGGTTGTGACTTGTGAGATGAGATCAATTGAAAAATAACCCACTCAGTCACCCACTGGCTGCTAAATTATTACTTTTTTTTTTTGCCAACCTTGATCACATTTTACTACATTAATAGTGTTGTTAATAAGTATTGATAATATCTATCAATAGTGACAGCTGCATATAACATGGCCTGACTAACACAATGTAAAAGAATAATTATTTAATAAACTTCTCTAGCTGTTAGATAAGGCTAAATTCCTATGAAAATTAAATTCTTTAGTTAATAAATTAAAATACTTATGACTGGAATCATAATATAATTTGAATAAAATAGTAAACTATTGTGGTGAAATAAAGAAATATCTTTAAATAACATTTTGATGTTCAACTCATTCCATATATGCAGAACAATCTCAATTTGGAAGATTTGAATGAAGCCTGGTTGTAGAATACAAAACAAAGAATATTAGTGGCGGGAGTTGGAGTTAAAGCCGAAGAGACGGTGAGACTCGCCGGCTAGGTAGGATAGTTTTTTTTATCACATGGAGCACAATCACATTTTAGGGATAATTAGGTCTTATATCTAATGCGCATAGTAATAATTTTTTCTGCCCCGTTTCAATGTCTGATCTTAATAATTTGTCACTTGTCATTCATTACATCTGGATAGAGGCAAGAAGCACCTTTGACAATAATTGATTTTAAAGAACACTTTAAGAGGAGTTTCTCTTAAAGCGAAAGCAATAGGTTACTTTTTGCATTCTTGCAATACTGGCTCTAAAATCAACGTAACTTCGGATGCCATCTTCAAAACAACAGGATTTGATACATTATTGTCATTAATCACATTGGCTTATTAACATCACCCATAGGCCTAATAGATTTCTTAATTATGTGTCATTTGACACTGTACATCAACTTGTGTAGTCTTTGATAAAAAATGGGAGAAGAGCATCATTGGATTGAAACCTCATTAAAAATGTCTCAAATTTAAAGGCAACTTTGCTACAAATAGCTTGTCTACTAAGGTCAATTTTACCTTGCTGAAATTTGTGGATGCTGGTGGATTTATTTCAACAGCTTCCACATATTAATGAAGAAATGAATCATTATAAGTGCTTGTTTGATGATTGGAATTTTAAACCCACCTAATAACACAAAATTTTAGTAAAAAAATTGACGAACCAGTGCTCCGAAATTATTCACTCCTTGTGGGGAAGTTCTAGAATAAATAAAAAGGCACAAAGAAACTCATGAATCAAGTCTTGTTATGAGACTTTATAAGCAAATAAAAATAGATTTTTTAACTCTAAACTACAACTTTTGATACCTTTCTTAACTTTCTTGGCTGCGTGCTAATATCTTGACTTTTTCTATTTCTTGATCCTGTAGACACCCTGAGATGGCATATCGAAGCATACTACTATAATATTTATAAATTTGGTTAGTTTTTAATGTACATTCAACTATACAATTAAAACAAAACTCACTAAAATCACATGGGAAACACAAATATTGACTATCTTTCATGTTGATTTATGTTCTTTGAATTAGGCCTATAATGTTTATTGTTATAAAGTTTTTATTTTCTTAGCCTTGGCATTTGATGTTAGTTCAGTAAACTTGACCTAGACATGCTGAGTATGCCCCACCTACAAAACGTTATTGATATTGCAAAGCAAACCAAATCATCTCCAATATGGTTATGAATGTAACAATTTAAAACTCTAAAACACACGCAAATACTGCAAACAAATATGTTATTTAATAATTTAAAAATGGCATAATGTCAAGTCAAGGTTACATTTTTTATTGGAATTATTGCTCATTTTTTGCATGGGATATTCTAATTTTAATGAAAAGTTTTTGGTAGATGCTATAACTCTAGTTTGGTTGTTATCACTTGAGATTAGAATAATATATAGTGAACTTAAATCACTCATGCTACACAACCTGAGAATTAAGGTCGGTATACAAAACAAAGTTATGTGGACCAGTAACTCCGCAGTAGTGTGTCAAGACAGCACTACTGTGCCAATCACATTGACATAATTCCTTGGAAAAATCACTGCATGCTAATCTTAGCAGGCAAATCAATCAATGCCACCACTACACCACTCACTTTTGGCCAATTCAGCTTTGTTCTTGCATACTGGCATACATCTTTGAAACAAAGTCATTAAGAGGAGTTTGATCACATTTGAAGTTCAAAGAGACCACAGCCAAGGTAGTATACTCCTTGTTGGTGGCTTGGTATAGCTGTGGGTATGGACACTAAACAGCAACAGTAGCCTACTCATCCCATAAAATTACATCTTACCCTATATGGCATAAGGAACTCGAAAGTCTATTCCTATACTAACAAAGGTACGCCACCTATCCCTCTATTGAGCTACTTCTCTCCAGTCCACCTCGTTACACCCCATTTCTTTCAGGTCCATTCTGATGCTATCTTCCCATCTACATCTAGGTCTTCTCAATGGTCCCTTCCCATTGGGTTTGCCAGTCATTACTCCGAACAAGGTTCTAGAATATCTAATTTGCGCTGTATGTCCTGTTTACTGTAATCTATGAAACTTTATTATTCTATGTCATATGATGAGTAGAAGGTATTATCTCATCACTATGTAATCTCTACCATTCCCCAGTAGCCTCATCACTTTTTGACCAATTATCTTCCTAATCACCTTGTTTTCAAACACACTAAATTTGTTTTCTTAATGTAAGGTAAGGGACCACATTTCACACCCATAGAGAGCAACCGATAAAATTTTTGTTGTTGTATATTCTGAGTTTTACTTTCCTGGACAGCAGGCAAGATGTCAACAACTTAATGACTAAGTAATAGCATACGTTACACTCCTAAGTTATTTATTTCCTCATTTCCAATCTCTAATTGTTATTGCTAGTTAAAATTGTTTCTAAATATTTAAACTCATTAATTCGGTCAAATGATATGTTGTCCCAATCTGTGTTCTCTGTGTGATCATATTATACTTAGTCTTTTCAGTATTCTCTTCTAAACCTATTTCCTTACTATCCTCTAGTAAAAGTTTTGCATTTCTTGCAACAGTTTCCTTACTATTGCCCAACAAATCTAAATAATATGCGCATCCTAATAGTTGAACTGTACCTTTTGTCAAACTTTCACTACTCTCCTCCATTACCCTAATAAACTTAGTATACTCCAAGGCTAGATTAAAAAGTAATAGGGAAAGTACAGCACCTCGTTTAAACCCATTATGAAGTATAGGCCTATCTAAAAAAAATTAATATGACAAATAAATACATCATCATCATCTGTCTCTTACATAAGCCATTTACTCAATTGTTCTCCTACCACTTATCCTCCTCCCCGCCGGCCCAATCCATTCCTCTCCTTTCCACACTTCTCTGCACTCCCTTCAGCCACATGTCCCTTGGTCTTCCTCTTGGTTTCCTGCCACCTCCATTTTGAGCATCCTCCTTGGAATCCTCCCCTCTTCCATCCTCTTCACATGTCCATAACACCCCATTCTCACCTTTTCTATCCTATCCTACAGAGGTTCCTCCTTCACTCTCTCTCTCACCCTTTCATTTCTCAACCTGTCCAAAATTGTCACGCCTAGCCTACTCCTCAGAGATTTAATCTTGCGTGCCTGTATCCTGCTCTTATCTCTTCCTTCATTACCCAGGTTTCTGATGCATACTGCAATATTGGGAGATAATAGGATTACACCTGTACATTACTCCTCTGCACTTCTACGGCTCATCTCTACTCCAGACCAGGCTTCTGAAGCTTTTGTAAAATACCTTTGCTTGCCTCTCTTTCCCCGATTTCTTACTCGTTTCCTCCATCACACTTCCCAATCCTCCTTAAATCCAACCCCTTGTCCTCTTCATAAGAGATGGTCAATGGCATAAAGTAGGGGATTGTGTGTGGAGCGAAGTACAATGGAGACTTAAGTATGCCCCAAGACCGATACGATAGCTGGGAAGGCCTTACATGAACCCTTAAAAGTGGCAGCTGATGTGACTCTGGTGAAGCTATGATGGGGCTAGCATGCCATTAGCGGATAGTGGAAATGTTTTCAACAGAAGATCATCTCAGAAAGGCTAGACTTAAATCAATACATGAATTAAAAAAAAAAATTCGACCACAAAAATTAACTGGCCAAAAAAAAACAACTGAATGTCGGTCAGTCATATTGCTTAAACGTGTTAGAAAACATGTGGTTCACCTAAAACTATACATCCTGCAGCACTATAATTTTTACAAACTCACACTACTTGTCTACAACAATGACATTTCACCTTTTTTCTTAGAAAACCCAAATTTTATAGGTAACTGAGACATAATTATAATTTTATCTTGTTTAACAGAATCCTAAACATCCACAAATGAACTCACACGATGTAACCTCACATGAGTATCATTTGAACTAAACCATTACAACTGCCACACATGTTAGATGACGCCACAAATATAAAATTCCAAATTAATTTTAAAATAATTATTATGATACAAACCTAACTTTCAAACCTTTCATGCATTGCTAAATTAAAATGTCGTATAATAGGTATTGTTCAAATAAACCAATTAATTTAATAGGAAAAGATGACATATTACAATGCAATTTAGGATTATGGGTAAACATTATAATTCAAAGAACAAGTCAACTCAAAAGTTTGTCAATGTTTAGCTTCCTTTTGTGGTTTTATTGTAATAGAGCACTAGGCTAAATTATGGTTTAAATTAGGAGGGATATCCAGCACACTTACCTTGGTGATACTGGAGTAGAAATTGTTTAGATAGAACACTATAAAACACAGACAGTGAAAGCTTGTCCTTAAAAATGTGTTTGTGTGTTTTATAGTGTTCTATCTAAACAATTTCTACTCCAGTATCACCAAGGTAAGTGTGCTGGCTAGCCCTCCTTTTGTGGTTTTAGTAAGCTTTATTTTAATTGTATAGTTTTTTTAGCACTGCGTCTTACTAACTGATAGGGTTATACGCTTATGTAAGTCTACTAATTATGCTAGAGCTAGTGGATTAGAAAGGTCATATTTAGAGGAAATTTACCCACATTTGCATGAAGGGAGGAAAAAACCTTTAGTACACTCAACTGAGATTCAAACCTCGATCTCCTTGTCATTGACGGTCTATTGCGAGAGTAGCATGTTAGACCATGCGGCCACCGAAGGGGGTGTATATTTGTTCAAAATTAACTATCAAACTTTATAAACCCTAGTATTATTCAATTCACCATCTTCTTAAGTATGAAAGTTAATAATAATAAAAATAATGATTATGATGATTATGATGACCAAAACAATAATAACAATAAAACAACAACAAAAAACAATAAAAACATTATGATATACATATATTGTATCAAAACAAAGAATAATTTGTATATACTGCTCAAACTATACTGTAGGAAATATATATAGACTTACAATGGGTGGTATTGTAGTGGGGTTAGAGAAGAGAAAATATTCATTTAGAAATTTATATTTACTAGCGTTCTCCTTCATCTTTTCCTTGCAGCAGTAACTTGGCAAAAATATTTTTTGAACAGTCAATCGAGAATGCTGCAGTCACAACTACTCATTATAATTGTAAACTATTACGCTATAACCTGTCTACACATGCACACTTGCTGGATTGTTGTTGTGCAGTAATAAAAGTTTAATGACACCTCTCCAGCAGCAGGTCACAAGTGTGCTGTCTTTAGGTTAAGAAGAACACACTGCTATTAACACATGTTAAATGAATGACTAATTGCCCCTGTGTTCGCAGTTAATATGGAGCTGAAGGAGCCCAAACGTAAACGCAGAGTTCATGTGGCAGCCCGTCAGCCATTCCCAGTGCAGATCGAAAGTGTGACAGGAATACCTGTGAGCAGTGCCCTCTGGGAGGTGTACACAGGCATATACAATGGGGACTGCGTTGTCGTCGAAGCCCAGGAGGAAATGGATGCTCTTTATAACATGGTGAAAATTTAGCTAGTGATTTGTGGCCATTTTCCTCCCTCCTTCCCACTGGATACTAAAGTGATTAAAAACACTAAAAATATTTGCACATAAAATTTTATTTTTATTTATTTGAGATATTTTGAACCAGCTGATATCAAGCATATGAGAATTTCTATGACACTGAGCAAAAGTCCTAACAATTTTGTTCGGTAAGGTATTTTCAAATACAGTGCTTACCATAAATATAAGGTCACCTTGTGAAAAATCATAACCTCAAAATTATCAGGTATTTATTGGCTAAAATTACAATTAATTGCCTGGAAACAATTTTAGAGTATTCTAGTGTTCTTTATCTATGTTCATTTATTACGTTTGTCAATCTCTTACACGCTTTGGCATGGAGTTTATTAGATTGTTACACTCCTCCTTTGTGATCTGACACCATAGGCAAAGGACATGTAATTTGAGTTCCTCCTTGTTCTGTGGTTTTTTTATTCATCAATTTGTACTCCATGGTGTTCCAAACATTTTCTATTGGGTTCAGGTTTGGACCCTTGCAGACCATGGCAAAACCTTAATGTATGTTCTTCCAGCTATGTTTTGGTGACCCCTGACTTGTGAGCTGGAGCATTATCCTGTTGGAAAATCCAGTTCTTTCCCAACAGGTTAGATACTGAGGGGAGCATTACATCTTATAAATTCTGACAATATTGAGCACTGTGATAGTTCCCTTCAACAGTTTTGCATTCCCCAGGCCTCTGAGGTGATGCAACCCCATATTATTATCAGATTGCACCTTGCTGGACAGTAGGGCCACACATGCAGGGAGGAATTTCACTGTAAGATTTCGACAAACTCTGACTCTGCAGCGGGGGAAAAGCTCTCGTCACTGAAGTCAACTTGTTGCCGAGCAGACTGGTCCCATCCAAGCCTTTCTGAGCACCAGGAGCTCTTTTGCTTTCTCTGATCATTGATTAACAGCATTTTTCACAGGGTGTAAAAAAAACTTATCCGACATCATTAAGTCGACGTGGTGCAGTCATGATACTGATATCAGGACCTTCATCAGCCTTAAATTTACTCAAAATATCACTAAGACTAGCTTTTCTATTGTTCTTACTAATATTTATAAGTTTTCTGTCCTCCCTTGGTGAGGTTTTATTAGGGCCTGACTTGGGTCGCTCAGCCATAGTTCCAGTCTTGGAAATTTATTTCACTCTCTGTTCCACACAAGTTTTTGACACTCACAATGCAACCAAACTTATTAAGGAGGCCACTGAAAAAAAGGACATGGTGGGATTCAACATTACACTGCTCATGCTGGAAGGAATGGAGAAAGCAATGGAAGAAGAGGACAAGACAAAATTGCATTCAGATGCAGTGCAGAAAACTGTTGAAAAACAAAAGAGTTTGTTAATAACTTCTTTTTTTTAAGCAAAAAACCAGAAAAAGTAAATTTAAGTTTTACCTTACATAAATGTTTTGATCTCATGTTTATTTTATGTATAACTTTTAATATGTTTTGCTGTTTTTTTATTATTCTATTATTGTTAAAATAATTTTTTTTCCCCTTGAATTTTTTAGTACAGTAATGAGGACATTGTTCTAACTTTAAAAAAATATATTATTTTTTAATAAAAAAGATGTGCGATGGCTGGCCAGGGTAATGGTGCAGGCCAAGTAATAATACAAAAAAGTTTTTAATGAATCCCAGTTTTACTTTTAAAACTTTAAATTATTGATTGGATGTTATTAAATTTGTCAGTATTTTGGTCAGCAAAGAAAGTAATTTTGACCCTTTGACTGGTTTTCACTCCTGTTGTCACATAGGAACTTACTATAAACATCCCTAACAGAAGGATTTTTTCCCAGACTGTGTAAAATTACTGGAGAGATTTTTGACACTTCAATAAATGGATACACACCGGGTTCATTTTGTTCACAGATTCATTTCCAGCAGTCTTGATGATTATTATTATTGTTATTGTTATGCATGAGATTGTTTAGGGTTGCAGAACCACTTGTTTATGCTTTTTGTATAAAAATTTTGTCAATAATATTATTTGATTTACTATATGAGTTCTCTTTCTTGTCTAACTCTTCCTCACAGCTTAAATAACTATTACTTTCAATTTCATAATTACTTTCACACAAATAATTTGCTATATTCACCTTATCTAAACATTTTCTCTTTTGCAACACCATGACAGACCAGAATGTTCTACCATCTCTTACTGGAGTGGTAAAAACTATGTATTCTGACAAAAATGATTATAAGATATCCAAATGCACCCAGCCTTTGATTGGTGTTGCCATCTAGATATAACAGTCAACAGTTTTAAGTTTAAACATGCCGTGTGTTGTACACCGTTTCAATCTCTTTGGCACTCAATTACGATCACGTGTGCAACCCGTTGTTAGTGGACACGGGGGGTTAATACAAGCTAAGGACTCTTTACCTCAGTCATTACCTTGAAACACACAATTTTAACTGGTATCAGAAGGATAAATAATCATTCTTAATATCAGAATTTTAATACCTTGATTTTTTTTCTCTCAAATCCTTGTTCCAAATTTAAATTAAACATCAACATTATGGATAGGGTAATTTTTCATTATGGCCCATATTAGTTTATTTGCCATTTCATTTAAGTGCCAACACATTTTAAATGTACTCATTTGAGACCTTTGTGTTTGTTTTTTCTATTTGCACTTTTGTTTTTTATCAAATTTAAAAAAATACATTTCAGTTCAGTATATAAATAAATAATATATTTTTAATGTGCTTGAAAAAATATTGAAATTGTGAATATTGTGGAGTCAAAATCAAGAAGTGGAAGAGTAAGACCAAATTTAAGAATCTTCAATTGATAAAAATACCAATTGTGACATCTCTAAGTTAAACTAAATTCTAAGAAATTGTATTTCAATTACTTTGACACTAAAATAAGTAAATTATAATATATGGTTACGCTCTCATTGTTACAGGGATTCTTTGGCAAAGGTTCTTTATCTCGAAGCGCTCCAGTGTTTGGAAAAGTCAGACAAGGTGTACCACCATTAGTGCGCCAGCGCCAGTGGCTTCAAAGACAAAAATGGGCAGAAAAACAAAGCTTGATGGCGCTGGAGTTTCCGGACAGTGACATGATGGAACCACACAATAAGAGAACATTTCTAGAAACGTCTGAATTGCAACCAGACACAAAAAGATCAAGGCTAGAAACAGACAAGAACAACAGTAATAACTCAAACAACTACAAGCTTCAAACTTCCCTTACCAATAATAAACTTGGTAATGGTTTGGTGTCGTCCTCTTCTTCTGATGACAGTAAAAAGGTTTCTAGTTCTGTAAATTTACAAGAGATTAATCTTGAAAACGACATTATCACATTAGATTCCTCTGATAATAATAAAAGTGTGTCTAAGAGAGATATTCATCAGAAAATTTTGGAAGCTGTTCAAAGTGTGAAGAATGAAGATAGACAAGATATATCAGATGACCCAGGGGAAAGCTTAAGCACTCAATCAAAAACTTTGAAACAAAGATGTAATGATGTAGACAACCAGCATTTGGAAATTATTGAGACAGATCAGAACAAAACAATCAACAATGGTAAGAAAAAAAGGAGTGAATGTTCAGAGATCACTCTGGTGACCGTTCACTCGGACAACGAAGAAACAAAGGTACTTGACTCTAGCGTGGATTATAATATAGTTGGGGAAGCCATAAGTTTGGAAGATACAGATATTGTAGAGGTATCAAACCTATTTCCAGATAATAAAGCAAAGAGTTTTGCTCATCAAGTTCACAGCAGTGAGCAAGAACACAACAGTGAAGGGAACAGTCATAAATCAATTGAAAAAAATTATTTGACTAATCAGGAAAAAACTTTATCTGGAAAAAATGAAGATAAGGCTAGTGAGGAACTTGAAATAGTTGCCAGGAGTTCGTTTAATCCTGACTCAACCAAAAAGCCATGCACCCAAAGGAAAGAGATAGTAGTGATGGAAGAATCTTTGGATAAGAATTTGTTTATTGATCCAAACCACTCAAAAGAAACTACTACGCAAGGTGTTCCTCTAGAAAACGCTTTGGTTGATGATGACAAACAGGTTTCTAAAGAGTGGTCTACCATCACTAAACAAAACATTAGTAAATCAAGTCAAGACATTGAAGTTGTCGACTTAAAAAATCCTGAAACTCAAGGATGTAAAAATAAATCAAGTACAGTTTCCACAGAAAGAGATTTAGAAAATTTTCAACAGGAAGATGTTTTAATGAAAGATGATAGTGAGGTCAGTTTTACAAATAAAAATAACTGCAATTTCAAGTCAAAAGAAACTTCAAATAAGAAACACACAAAAAGTTTAGAGCAATACAATGTGGCGGATAAAGTACTGGTAGTCCCAGACAGCGATAGTGAAGATGAAGATTTTCTTGATCATATCTCGGCAAGAATTGAACCAGAGGTCTTCCCAATTCGAGAAATGCTCCATCTCACCTTGGAGGAGGCGTTCTTCCTGAGCTATGCTCTCGGATGTCTCCAGGTGCTTGATTTGTTTGGCAACACACTCACAGTGGTCGATACATGGGGTCTCTTTTCAGAGTCGCAGAAAGACTTTGTTCAGAAGTATGTTGCGTACCACCACTTTCGATCAAAAGGTTGGGTCGTGAAACCAGGCTTGAAGTTTGGAGGAGATTTCTGTAAGTTAACAGTTCGGGGAACACACATCGATGCTCCTATAAATTTCTCAATTTAGGTATCAAAAATGTATTTTGCTCTAAGTAACTGCTGGAATCTTTTTACCAATATTGGGTTGTAATTAGGTTTTTAAAAGGAAATTTAAATAGAAAGAAAGCTAATTACTTTAAATGAATTTAAAAATGATACAAAATCTGAATAATAGGGGTGTGCGAAGCTTTGAAAAACTTTTTAAGTTGAATCAAATAACTATTAGCTTCAACATTGACAAAAAAAGTCTTACTTTGAAAAATTTAACCCTACAATTTTTTTTAATAAACATATTTTCAATTTTAATCATTTGAAGCTGTTATTTACTATTTTATTAATCATGTTTATCATACAAAATCTGCAATTCTAAACGAATATAATTTTAAATACGGTAATTAGATCATTATTATTTAGTATTTATTTACCTTTATGTTTCTTACTTGCTGATAAAAATTATCTCTGTGGGTTTTAGAACGATGGGCGCTATAATTTATTGCTAATATAGTGATTAGTTTCATACTGTTTGAGTATTGGTTTACTAATGCAAAGGAAACATTAAGAAAATGGGCCAGTTAGTTTTGTCGATGCGGTGACTTCCATTCATATTTTCTTATATTTCAGCTGAAATTGGTGTTTTTAATATATTACTATCACAGTATGTTACTTTTAAAAAAAATGTGTGCTTATAATCAGTCAGTTCAAAAAGTACATCTTAAATACCTTAAATAAATAAAAATGAAATACTTTACAAATAATGTTCAGGTAATTTTATTACTTATTTGCTCTTTGTAAACCACTGTTTTACATTTCAAATAGTTCCACTGCTGTTTGGACAAAATATTGAATTACTATCGATTACTAGTTTGTTCACTAGTCGATTAATTTATTGACACGGCCTGTTTGATTCACATGATACACTTACATGTGTAAACATATTGAATAAGATTGTATTTCTCAAGAATACTTTGCAAAGAGGGCAGAATTCTATACACTTTTTTTTATGCCGTATTAAATTAAATGTATTTTTATCAAATATACACACAATAGTAAGTTTCCAATGATAGCATTATTAATTAATTTAGTTTTTTTTATATAATTGGAATATCCACAACTAAGACATTTCTGAAGTGTCAAAGCCATTAAAAATGTTTAATAATAAGTATTTTGGTGCACAATATTTAATATTACAGTTATATTAAAACTATCCCAACATAAAATAAACTAGTTTTTTAAAATATCTTTACTAGAAGGAATGGAATAAGAATAGTCTAATAGAGGACCAAAATTTAATAATATTTTTTTTGTTTAAAATTAAACTAAATTAAAAATAAATAGAGTAATGCTAAATATCTCAAGTTTTTAATAAATATTTTGTTTTCAGAACTAGGACTTTATTTTTGTTGAAACTCGCTTCACTGACCAAACGGTCTTAAGGCGTCACCCATGTCAGACTGGCCTGCTGATCATGCGTTTGAGTTCAAATCCTGGCTTGGTCTTCTGAGGGTTTTTTTCCCCCCAAAATGGTTTCCCACTCTGCATTAGCACTGATGTGGGTATATTACCATATTACGTCTAAAATGCTTCCTTCCTCATCCCCACCTCATTAAAGTAATTATATATAGTGTATAATCTGAACAGGCAGTAAGACACAATTAAAAGAAGTGATTAAAAAAAATCTAATTTCAATTCGACTTTAGAAATATTTTCAAATATTCACTTTTGAATTGGACAAATTGGCTTCACACACCACTACTGAAAAATATATGAATAAATATATAACAATCCGTTTCGGTGGTCGCATGGTCTAAGGTGTCACTCATATTATACTATACCGTCATTGATGGGAGATTGTGATTTGATTCCAGTCCGGTGTACTGAGGGTTGTTTTTCCTAAATGGTTTCCCATTATCTCTCCACACAAATGTGGGTACACTTCCTTTAAATTTAACCTTACTAATCCTTAACACACTAGCTTAATTTAAACGTAGCATATAACCCGAACTGGTAGTGCATATATATAATTATACCCGAACTGGTAGTGCATATATATATATTATATATATTAATATCCACACATATTTTATAATAGTTCCCTAAATTTAAATAAAATGGGTATCGTCCTCTTCCTTCAACTGTCAGTCCTAGCCCGCCCTAGCCAGTAATAAAATAGGGACTTTTAAATGAGTATACTAGACTAGGTAATAGACTAAAAGTGTGTTTTACGCAGGAATTAAGACTTGACCTTGAATATGCTCTTTGCTTCATGAAGGAATTGGCAATTTTTAAAAGCACAATATTAGAACTATTGGCATGATTGTATATATTAGAACCTGGCTATATCGCTGGTAAAGCAGTGTTGCTCTAAATAAAAATGCAGGATTCAAATTTTTGTCCTATTGCATGTTTTTCACGCATTTTACATGCTTATTAATCCAATGGATTCATATTCTATTCTCTGTGAAAGGTGACGATTTATTACTTTATGCACGAGTTTGTTTTATTTAACCATAATAATTAATGGTAATAGGTGTGGTTATCCACTGCACTATAAATTACCCATAAAATTATTTCAAAATTTTACTTAATTTTCCTGGTATTCTCTAAAATTGCACTGTTAAGTTGTCCAACTAGGATTTACATATATTTACAATAATGGGTAAGGGATAAGGAAGGTAGAATTTAATGGAAATTTAGCAAAATTTGAATGGAGCAAAGGTAGGAAACAATTTTGGGGGAAAAAAAAACACCGCTGCACCTGGCCAGGATTTAAACCCAACCTTTTCGTCACATTAGATGCCTTTGTCGGCTAGCCCATCCATCAATGCATGTAAACTTTGACTTTGTCTGAAATCATCATTATGTTTTAAATATATTTCCAATCATGCTTTGAATTCATCAAGTGGAAGACATAACTAGCAAATACATTTATACAAATTTTCAAATTTCTATGGACTGTTACAGTACTGTAAAATCAAGGGCCTGTGTTGAACATTTATTGCAGTGCTGTACAAACAAGGGCCTATGTTCTACCACGCTTCCTACATCGTAGTGGTAGAAGTGATCAAGGTGGAGGATCAAACTCGAGATATCGTCCTCTCCCGACGAGCGCTCACATGGACAAAGCTGATTGGCTACAACCGGGTGGCTGAGGCTTCTGGGAAGGTGAGTATACAGTTCTGCCACTGAAATGGTGTATCTGCTACTTGTGTAGGGTTGTTATAGTGCTAGGCTTGAGGGGTGATGATATCTTAAGTTAAGCTATCTTATAGTCTATATAATGAAATAACACTGCATTGAAAAATGCACTTCATTTCACTATATTATAGTAATAATAATAGATCATTAAGCTATTTGTAATGTAAAATGTTTGAGAACTTGGGCGTCACTCTTCAAATCTGGCCTGCAACTTCTCAAAATCTCCGGTTGTTCATCTTCTGGCTTCACTACCTCCAAGGGTCTCAAGGTGTTCAATATGGCCACTAAAATCACTTTCAGACAACTCTTGGATACTAATAATTGTATTTTGTCCTTAAGGAAGTTCTGGTGTGCCAAGTGGTGTGGCCATCTGTTCCCACCATTGACAGCCCAGCACTCTTGTCACAATTCTCTGTGGCAGAGGTGCTTCTTCGGAGGTGGATCTCCTCTCAGGAGAGAGAGGACCAGGACAAGGATGATATGGTCTAGAGCGGGCGTTCCCAAGTGGAGTGTGAGAAACTCTTCTGAACTGGAAAATAATTGTGGACTCATCTAGTTATAATTTTAGCACTATTGATTGTAAAAATATGTAATAACAAAAAGTGTCATGAAATCAGATAGTGCTATTAATCTTCCCACCAGGAATTTCACAAAACTTTGTTTTGCAACAACTGTAGTTAATGTGCAAAACATAATTATTAGTCAAAGACTGCCTATTTATACAAGTTTTTTTTAAAGAATTGATATATATATATATATATATATATATATATATATATATATATATCCATGGCCGTCTTTAGTTACAGGCCAGAGTGTTAAATGTGGTAACTCCACTTATAGTGACGTAGTGAAGCCTAGCAATCCGCTAGTTCTTATGGAGAATTGTGTGAATATTTACTATTTTCTTCATTTAAAAACCGATGAGTCACTTTGAATGATACTGACAATTAATCTAAACATGTTTTACGTATATCATTTAACGAAAATACTTCAGAGGTTGAAAAATACATCAAATAAACATGTAAATAATAATTTTAAAATAAATTTGCTGGGTAGGGATTATGTACCATTCACAAACACGATTAGAATATTATGATGAAAATTACAAAAGGCACTGGCTCGGAGCCTTGTTGTACTAGTACAAAGGTCCCGGGTTCAATGTCCATGTCCAGGTGTCCTCTTTATCAACTATTTCAATAAAATCGACAGTGTTATTTAAGAATTGCATTGAACACTTACCAGCCTTGGGATATAGAAGTTTGAAACATTACTTTCTAAAGAGTTCAATTTTTTCTTTTCTGAGTAAGAATTTTCACTGCGAAATTTATAACTCCTATACTTGATGTAGTCAATAGGAAATATATTTCCAATCTTTGACGAAACCAAAGAAAATAATTCACGCCAGGAATTACCTCAGAAAAAGTTGTCATCTCTATCATGCCCAATTAAAAAAATGCAATGGATTGACTGTATTCCAAATTGTAATATATATATATAAAAAGGCAAATTGTAATATATAAATATATTACAATATATATAAAAAGGCAAAGGTAATATATAAATATATATATATATTACGATTTGCCTTTTTTTTTAATGCCAAATGGGTCAAAAAATAAATATTTGTTGACCTGTGCAGAATTGTTTACAGTGTCTATTAGGTGAGTTAAGCTCTTAAGTAAAATATGGATTGTGCGGAGAATATTAAAATATATATAATTAATTTAGACGATGTTTCTTTTAAAGTTTTAATAGTTTGTGATGTTGGATTATGGAGATAAATTTATACAAAACTACAAATTTGTCAGATCTTATAAATTTATGTATAATAAAGAAAATTGATAAAACTAAAGAAAAAGGAAAAATAAACTAATAAGAGTAAATTTGATTAAGAGAAGAAGAAGGAAAGAGAATAATGTCCATGATGATTCCTTCCAAGATATTGGTTGACGATTAGGTTCTTCTTTCCAGTCAAATATTAATTTTACTCAATAAAAAGACATAGGTTGAGTAATAGGCTTCTAGCTCATTTAAGATATATTTAAAATTCACTTTAGCATGAAAGGTACATAATTCTTAAATATATAATATAAATAATTATAAATATATAATAGTAATATATATATATATATATTTACAATCTATCTTTTTTTTAAGTCATATGGGTCAAAAGATAAATATATATTTATCTATTATTTTTTCAGTTGATGTCCATAATTAGGATTGGGATGTGCAAACATTGACATAATAATAATAACACCCACTTTGGTGACCGTGTGGTCTAATGGCTACTCTTGCAATAGACTATACCGCTGATGATGCGAAGATAGAGGTTTGAATCTTGGTCAAGTATACTGAGGGTGGTTTTTCCAAAATGGTTTTCCACTCTCCCTCCACTCAAATGTGGGTAACTCTATTATATCATTTTAAGTCATAAATTCTAATACCGTGAGGTATTTATTTATTTTAAAGTATCTTAATCACACTAAATATTACATAACCCATTATAGTCAAACCACCATTTTTACAATATATTTTATTATAGGTAAGTTTTTAATGTATAGATCCTTAATTTCAAATCCATTTACACTATTTTTTAATATTTAAAGTATTATTTTTTACCTATATTATATATTATAATGTGACTTGCATTACTAAAGAATACAAACTACATAGAGTTTATTATATGAGGAAGTTATTGCTCCAACCAACTTTGTTCAACAATGTTAGGCAGGAGCAGATATTTTACTTTATACAAATATAATATTTTAATAATTTTTGCTCAATTAAGTTTGAAATGAAAGAAAGCAATGATATACAACTAAGTACATAATATATATGAAAAGTAAAGCTTGGGTGATGAAAGATTATAATCACGGAAATCAGCTATAGCTAAATCATTTTTGAATAAATTGAAAAATGACACCTGGATATGGAAATCAAACTTGGGACCTTTGGCTTAGCGCACCAACGCTCTACCAATGAGTTATCCAAGGACTGTCCTGTGCTCAGGGTCATTCCTCATCATATATTTTTAGTCAGAGTCTGTGATAGAAGTGTATATCATAAGATACTAAGAGCCATAAATGAAATCGCACCCAATGGTGACTGTTTTGGCTTGATGCTGTCTAAAGTACAAATACATTGTACATTCCTAGTGAATCAAGATAAAAGAAAGCAACATTATACAATTTGTGCTGACTCTTACAGCTCCCACAGGTTTGGTTGCCATGCCGGCTAGCCATACAACAGAAGATCCCCATTAGTAGTAAAAAACCTTATATTGTCATAACCACTTAGCATTGTTTGAATATTTGTTTTGATTTACATAACTCTAGTGGATGCATGTGCTAAAAAGTGCTGACTCATCGTTTATGACGAAATGAACTAGAAAGGTTGAAACAGAATGCTGACCATTTATAACAATATTTGATCTCAGGGCCGGTTCTAGACATTTTTTAAGTATAAGTGAACAATATTTTGTTGGCGACCCCCCCCCCCCCCCCCCCCCCCCACACACACACACATCTCAATGATAATAAAAGTGTAAGAAATTGTAATGGACAAAAATTCTGCAAATAATTATTACAATTTTCTTCACTATCCATAGTTTCCCCAAGAATATTAACGACCAATGGCAAAACTATAACTATGAATGAATATTGAATAAAGTTACAATTTTAATAATTAATTGCACAATTTTTATTAAATAAACACACCTAAAATGTATTTTGACAAGTACAATTGAAACATAAGTCGAAACATACAATTAAACTAACATTGGTTTGAGTTTGACAAAAAGGTATGTTGGTATGTATCTTTAAAATCATATTTACATAGTGATTTATACTGATAGAAACCTGCCTCGGTGGCGTAGTTGGCTAACGCGCTAGTTGTGTTGAGCCCGACCGCCGAGGACGAGTAGATCGAGGTTCGAATCTCGGTCGGGTAAACTGGGGGTGGTTTTGCCTGAATGGTTTTCCACTCTCCCTCCACGCAAATGCGGGTTTACTTAATCAAAATTCAACCCTCCCAATTCCTAATCCATTAGCGTAATTAGTACTTAAGCGTATAACCCGAACGGATAGTAAGACGCGGTGCTAAATATAATAATAATAATAATAATATACTGATAGAAAATAGAATTATATATTAATTACTAGCTTAACTTCTTGTTTCTGTCGTTACTGAAAATTCATTTTATACAAAGACTTTTCTGGCGTTCACTTTGGCAAAATCCCTTATTATTGCATCCGAATCCATTTAATTGAGAATGTAATTTTCAATGGTCATCAAAGCTAGTGTATTCAATCGTTCTTGAGATATGGTTGATCTCAAATAAGTCTTTATGAATTTTAACTTGGAAAAACTCCGTTCACCACTTGCCACTGACACTGGAAGAGAGAGAAGTATTCTTAAGCTTACAAAGACGTTTGAACATGAGTCCATTTAGCCATTTTTTGTGATGAAAGACAAGGCTTTGGCTGGAGAGGTACCGGAGATAATTATAGGTGCAAATATTTGGAGCTCGTTGAAGAGATCATTTCCATCAATGTCACGTTCCTCTTCATCACTCAACACAGTTTCAAGATTTGCACATGCTTTCTTCAAATCCTCTCCATCCCATGTTCACAGATTGTCTATTTGATATAAAAATTCAAAGCTTTTGCTGTGGTTTTCCATAAGCTGGAATCTTTCTTTCAGTGATGTGATCGCTTTGTCAAGCACAACATTAAAAAAAGTTGGCTTTGAAAGATGTTTTCCCTGCCCCAATAGGTTCATTCTCACTTTCATAAGAGAACTGCTTTTTCATTTTCCTTGGGCGGACTTGAGTTTCCTTTTAAAACTCTGCACTGACTCCAATTTTGTCTGCAAGCTCTGTTGCATCTGTAATAACACCATTGACTTCATCATCAGACCTCATGTTTTCAAGAAACCTTTGGACACTTTAGATGAGATTCATTGAATTTTGTAGATCAGAGGTGACTTTTTTTTAATATTTTACTAACCATGTTTATTTTAAACAGTATCTCATGCCAGGTGAACACAGCAAAGAAACTTGAAACTCTGCAGTTTTCTAGCAATTCCCAAAGCAGTGTTTCTGCCAAAAGTGTCAATTTTTTCGTCTTGGGAGGCTTCATACACAGCATCATAAATTTGCTCAGGATAGTACCTTAAGGGCACTATGGCCTCAATTCTATTTCCCCAATGAGTGCTGCTGAGAGGTTTTACTGTCAGTGTGGGTGAGTGCTTCATTATAATGCTCCAGCAATAAGGTGATGCTGAAAATAAGTTATACACTTCTTGAATGTTGCTAAAAAATGTCTACTGCCAGGGTGCAGGACAGGGCAGCATCGTTTACAACTAGATTTAGGAAATGGCTCCCACATGGTACAAAAAAGGCCCGAGAGTTAAGGTCTAGTATTCTCTTTTGAACTCTAACATGATTCCCTTTCATGTTGGAGCCATTGTCATACCCCCTCTCATGTTTTTTAGAGAGATATTCAGTTTACATAACTCGTTTAGCAGTGATTCTGTTAGACCTTTACCTGTAGTAATTGTGATAGGTACAAAGCCTAAAAAGTGCTCTTTAATGCCTACTTTCTCATTCTCATTAAATTTAACAAACCTTACTAAAATCATAATTTGTTCGGTGTGGCTTAAATCTGGTGTGCAATCAAGTATGATTGAATAATATTTTGCATTTTCGAGTTCATTTAAAATTGTGTCTTGAATCTTGGTAGACCGAAGGCTGATGAATTCATTTTGCATCGTTTTACTTAAATAATGTGCACGTTCTTCATCAGTAGTGACACTATTCACTGTTCAACCATAATGTTGTCAAATTTTGCAATGTGCTCAACCAATTTCAAAAAATTTCCATTGTTACTTTTGTAAAGAGTTTCATT
The DNA here is from genome assembly GCA_033556935.1 of Timema podura. Lineage (NCBI taxonomy): Eukaryota > Metazoa > Arthropoda > Insecta > Phasmatodea > Timematidae > Timema > Timema podura. The sequence goes on along the minus strand of JAVRXN010000003.1, from coordinate 21,165,685 downwards.
TGTAACTCTAAACGCTAAGCCTTGAGTGCCAAGAAATTGAACAATGCAAAGTAAGCGTTTCAGAACTTGATTCCAATGTTCTGTTTTGGCTTGAATAAGGTGTTCATTCTCTTTATCAATTGTTTTATCTAAACGTAAACGTATGCTAAACTCACGCCATAGTTGGCAATTTTTTACATGGGTCGGGACTTCTCATGACTAGTCGTACACTTTGGTCAAGTTTTGCCAGTCGGAATATCCTTGGTCCAAACAGTTTGCAGGCAAAACAAAATACAGTATTTTTTACAGGGTATGTCAACTAAATCCAGTGAACTTGTTCCCCACTACACAGTCGTCTTATGTAGTAGCTCTGAGAAAACTTCCTACCATTAGAGTCAATAGGAAAGTCTACGTCATTTATTTGTACAGGACCTCGCTGAGCTATCAATTTTTGGACATCGGCAGTGATTGTAGATGGCCACTCTCCGCAGTCAGTTGATAGTGTCATTGGCTTGTCTTTGAGCAATTCCTGAAACAAAAACAAAATTTAACTAGGCCTTATTGTTACGGAAGAGTGCTACAACATATTTAATTATTAAGCTCAAATATTTCAATGTCATTACCATTACTACACGTAAACTGTAGATATATTATATTTAATTTAGAGGACTAACTATAATAGTTTTTAAGCTTCAATGTATGCAATCCTACCTCATCAGTGGCTTGACTTTGATCATCATCATTCAAAACTCTGTTTCTGCCATTAATTTAGAAAGTGGCAACTGTTCTGATTGTTCATTAAGTGCCAATAGAGACACAAGTACATCTTCTTCAGGTCCATGATGATAATGGCCAATTGGGGTCTGCTCTTGCTCATCTTCACGCTTGATTTTTGAAGTTTCCTTTAAGGAAAAGTTAATTTTTAAAGTTTATCGGCCTAGGTATTAAACCAATATTTAAGGTATCTGCCTACGTTATCATAGTCATTTTTCACAAAAAAACATTTTTTTTTATTACTTTGAGATACCAATCTTTTAGCTTACCAAAACAGTTTTTGTTTAGTCTGTGATTAGCAGAAGCCAAGTTATCGTCCTTTTAATTTTGGTTCTGAAACCAAAAGCGGGTATTTAAAGGTCATTAGTTTAATAGTTTTAATCAGTTCTACATTGTAAATTTTCATTTTCTTCCCCCTTCAAAATACAAAATTATGATTTTTTTTTAATCTTTATCATTTTGTTCTATAATCTTTCAAGAAATGCAATAAAAATCTATAAAAGCAAGGAATTTAAAAAAAAATTCTTCGAGCATAGGCAGGTACCTTAAGGGGACGTCCAACACTCGTTCACCCATAAAAACATGGTATTACAAAATAAAAGATTGTGACAAAACCATTTTATGGATTTTAAATCGGTTTTCACCATTGAAAAGGGATTTATATTATCTAGAATGAAGACTCTGTATAACTTTTACTTATCATACTAATTAAACTATACAATGAAAACTATCACATTTTCAGCCTCGCACTATTTTGCTTATAATGACTTCATTAAGTTAAATATTCAAAATTGAGTTTTACTATATAAAGCAGAATTATTTTTACTTCAATTTTCTTTGACTAGAATTTTTATTTAGTGTTCTATAATTTTTTATATTTCTTTTAAATGAATAACTACTTTAACAAGATTAAAATGGATGTAAGTATTAATGTTGGAAAAAGAAGAAATCACAAGGCTATATAATATTTTTCTCCTTGTTTTAGCTATTTATTTATAATTTATAAGTTTAATACTAAGCTTTAAAAGATTATTTATAAAATTAAAATTTGAAATAGTTTGGTAACCGTAGTGTAACGCTACTTGTAGGAATACCAGGAACTACTTGTACCGTTTATCAATTTACAAGGGTCTTCTATTTACAGCGTTGCCAAGTTAGTTTTAGAAGTGACGAGCCAAACCATTTATTCCAATATTGTGAAGCTTTAAAATTATGTTCCCACTATTTTAAATCATATATAGGAATCAATGTATTCGCCTAGTAGTGGTAGGCGTACAATTTAAGCATCGATATTTAAGGCGCTAGAATATTCAAACAGAAATCCACAAACATCTTGTAATTTTTAAACGTTCATGAGCTGAGATTGTGTGTGTGTGTATGCACATGCACACATGAGAACTGGGCTGTGAGACCAGTACACTTATGCTGGATTCATACATAAAGCTATGCTATGCTGCGCGATAATTTTTCTCATGTGTTTCACACAGTGAGCTGTACTACGCTATACTTTGGAAGGTTTAGTAGAATATTTTAAGTCTTCAAGACAACATGGCTTTTTGTGGGTCTGTCTGTTGTGTGCATGCGCAGCACAAAACGTAGCGCGAGTGAGATGTAAAAATCGCCCGGTCCGCGATTTCGCTCGCATAGCATAGCTTAGCACGGCATAGTATAGCGTGATGTGTGAACGTGTTCGTTTAAATACTTGGCTAGCGATCTTAAAACATAGTATAGCGCAGCAAAGCATAGCATAGCGTAGCATAGCTACATGTGTGAATATGGTATTATTGTTCCTTTCTTTGCTTAGTACAACCCTTTTGAAAGGTAGTAGGTGTTGTAGTTTAGGTTGGGGCCTAAAAAGTTGCCAGTAGGAGCAGGAAAATACTTATTGATTCAAACCCATTTTTAAAAGGTATTCGTTGCTGGTGGTGGGCACATAATTGAATATTAATTTTTTAAATCATTAATTGAAAATGTTTTTATATTTTATAAGCACCTCGTCTTACTAACTCTTCACATTGAATAAATAGCTCATATTATTTTATTCAAAAACAAATTAGCATATAATCCAAACCCAAAAATATGGATGAACATTAGTTAGTAATAGTAAATCTATATAATTGAATACAAACCTATTTTTGTTTTTAAACTATTTAATTCTACTGTACCTAACATTATTTAGAATATAATGATTAAAAATATTAGCCTTTTTACTTTCTCATAGGCTAAAGAAATTATGGTAATCATGGATATTTTCGGCCTCGAGATTATGATGGCTCTAACGTTCTATGTGGTCCCAAACTTTAAAAAAAAGTTGATTTTACATATTTATCTTTTTCCATTTGACTTGTAAAACTTTTGAGGCACAATAGTAGGAAAATATAAAAAGGGTTTTACAAGGTAAAACTAATAAAACTTAAATCAATTTACATATGCAAGTTTTAGATTAGTTAAACAAATACAAGCTTGAGCTGTGAAGATAGTTTTAGAGATGATCATAAAGTATACATAGATCCCGTATCTTTAAATAGAAATATTTTACAGTATATTATAATCTTATAAGCAGCCCTCAGAAATAAAAAAAATGTATACATTATACAATCAGCCCTAAGAAAATTTACTTACTAATATGAAAAGCTATTTGGAAGCTACATGGACAGAAATATATTTTTTAAGAAACAAAAAAAGATTTTGTGAAATTGTGTTCTACATACACACATACAACATATACACTATATATTGTGAAAAAACAAACATGAATAGCCAACATAAATAATTCGATATGAAATTATTTCTTTTAGCACTCATTTGGGTTATACGCTTATGTACTAATTACGCTCATGGAAGGTTCTCTTAATAGGAAGTGTATTCACATTTTCGAGGAAGGAGGTTGGGAAATCATTTTGGAAAAACCCTTCAGTAGACTCGACCGATATACTAACCTTGATCTCCCCGTCATTGTCAGTCTAGTATACTGCGAGAGTAGTGTGTTAGACCATGTGGCCACCGAAGTGGGTGACAAATTAAATTTCACTCTAATATTTCACCAATAGTAACTTCCATTGTATTTTTAGCTACAGGTAAGCAATTAAAGTAAATTAAACACAACAATGAAATTAAAGTAAATTCATGAGATAGTATAGTAAATAAATGGTATGACATAATCGCACAAACTTTCTCATATTGTGCAAGTATTATAGCTTCAAAGATAATTTTCAAAAATTGGTTTTGGGTAAACTATCTATCCTTAGGTATGTTTTTCTCATCAAAACAAACAAATCATCTTGTTACTCCCAATAAACATTCTTTATTAATAAATTTTAAACCAAATTGTTCAAATATGGCTATTTAACAAAATTTAAACTCTCAAAAATAAATTATTTGTAAACTACCCTAAAATTATTTGTTACCATGTTATCATGAAAAACTAATAATTTGAATTCAATCTTCAAGATCAATTTCAAAAAAATTAAAATTTGATATCATTCATCGTAGCTAAACAACCCTTAAATTAATTTATTTTTGATAAATAAAAACCCGCCTCGGTGGCGTAGTTGGCTAACGCGCTAGTCGTGTTGAGCCCGACTGCCGAGGACGGGGAGATCGAGGTTCGAATCTCGGTCGGGTGAACTGGGGGTGGTTTTTCCTAAATGGTTTTCCACTCTCCCTCCACGCAAATGCGGGTTCACTTCCTCTATTCAACCTTCCCAATTCCTAATCCATTAGCGTAATTAGTACTTAAGCGTATAACCCGAACGGGTAGTAAGACACGGTGCTAAATAATAATAATAATAATAATAATAAAAATTCATTAATAATGATAATACAAAATAGTCCCTGGTTTTCAGTTTTGAACCTAATCATTAGAGCAAATTTCAAAAAAAAAAATCTAATGTTACAAAACTCAGTAATTACTATTAATAAATGATTTTTTTAGAAAAACAAATATACATATTGTAACAAGTTACTATTATTGAGACAACACTCACCAAACCTGGGGCCAGCTCACGGATGACCACCGCACAGCACGAACACAAACTTTGACCTCCGCTCTCTAACATAAGACCCGACTGACTGAGCGGCGCGCCGAGTGGACTGGCTACGAGAGTCAAACCCGTGTCCAGCCGGCCACTAAGAAAAGAATTCGTTTCCGGCTTCGCGTCGCATTTGGATTGTTCTACCTTCTACTCCGGTCTTCTGGCTCTTTCCATCGTTGTTTCTCCCACCTTCCTTTCCTTCCTCCCTTCCCCTTCTCTGAAATTGATAATGATATATATATGGGGATGCCGGTGATCTATAATCACTTGTTACGCCATTGGCTTCGTTAAAAGGAGGTGAGAACGGCGACGTAGAACTTGGGGATTGTTACTAATTATACCAAAATTTCTGTTTCGGCGTCATGGGGGGGGACATTTATCTAAATTACTATTTCGGCACTTAAACTCTGGATGATTGTTTATTAATGCTTGTTATGCCATGCGCTTACCGCGGCAGTCATAGATGTCGTCGCCCTTCGATCTCCGCTTAGGTTTTGGGATACCAGCCAACTTAAATGTCTAATAAATTTGTAAACTCATTTTTATGTTCGAGCTCGCAGAGTTGACCTGTGAGTCTCGGGATTGTCGCCCGTCTTGTAAATATTGATAAATCTAGCTTCATTTAGGGGCAGCTTAGTACATCAGGTTAGGAGACTAGGTTTTGGTATGTTATAGTGAGACTTGGTCCACTCTTACATTTTTAGGGTCATTACATTTGAGTAACGTATTGTTAGTTATGCGCACTTCAGATGTTTATCTTTGCGCGCTGGTTGTTAGTTCTTCACCCGGTGGAGGTGCAGTTAGAAATTATTCTATAACATATTATACTCGTAGATTAAGGAATCAAGGGGTCAAGGACCATAATGTTCAATGTTAGAGATCCCAAACTGTAATATAGTATTTTGTTGTTCTCAACACGCTTTGTGTTATCTATTGTAACCACTCCACGGGGGACTTTAGGGTTATTTATTTATGATGTCTAACATGTTTGATGATTGTTGAAAAGATGCGCTTCACGCACAGTTTGTTTATTCTCAGATTTTTGTACTATTATTGTTTATTTCATAATAAAATATATTATGTTCAACCAGGTGACATTGTTACCTGATTTTAAGCCTTCCTCACCCTATAGATATTAAGGGGGGGGTAACAATATTAGTACATATATGTACTATTTATAATGCAAAAAGCTTACAAATTACCCAATTTGAACTAAATTACTAAAGCCATCTTTTAAAATATTAATATTTCGAGGAAAAAAAGTCATTAGTAAGCTATTAGAGGAATTTCTCCCCCAAAACAAGTATACATATTTATATTCATCCTCATGAATAATGAAGTGGACTGGATAGGACTAGTTCAAGATAAGAATAGGTGGTGTACTTTAGTAAGTGTGGCAATGAACTCTCGAGTTCTTAATACCATAGACTAAGTAAGTATTAGAAAGTAATAAACATTACTTAGTCATATTTAAAAAACAATTATATTATCAGAATTAAAATAGTTTTGTTTATATTGCTATTCAATATCAAAAAGGTTAGTAACCTAACCGGATAGTAAGATTCAGTGATAAAAAGAATACCAAAATGAAAAGTTTATTGATAAAGTATTTTGCATGAAATATAAGTAGTATTCTGTTCTCATTCACAGATAATACTGCTTTAAATAATGATTGTGAAGTATTTTCAATTCTTTTAGCATTCTTTTGCGCTTTTAGTTTTTAATCCTGTTTATGACAGACCTATGTCATTATTACCAAACCTAACAAAACAGAATCTTCAATGTGTAGATACATGAAAGGTTAGACATCACTCTCGCGAGAGACTGAACTTCCGATGACGTGAGTGGGGTTTGAATTCCAGTCATAACTTCTTTAGTATTTTTTATAAATACCTTGTATACTTTAATTTATTTATTATTTAATGTTGATACAGTTGATAGCTTATATATTCGAGTGACTCAAGATGTTACAAAGACATATTCCCTGGCATAAACTCCAATTTTGGAATCTATGCGTAGGTCTGTATCTCCCCCAACCCCCATGTCTTAAGACCTGTCCGGGCTATAACACACTTGTAATTAATACTCAAAGGGTGTGTAAAGATGGTGAAGGTAGAGTTTAGAGAGTACTTAAATGTGTGTTGTGGCAGAGTGATAATCCGTATAGGAAAAGACCCTCATTAAATCCTCCTGAGATTCGAATGTGGACCTTGCTGTAAATAGCAAATCAGACTAGAGGAACTTGACGCTCAGTCTGTGTACCCAATGATGAATATGATGAGTCCCAATATAGCATTTTTTAAACTATTTTAAATTAAACCAATATGTATTTTCAGATGACATTCTGATGGAGCGATTGTGTAAGGATAGAAAAATTATGAAAGAACAAGGATTTGAACCCTGGTCATTCAGATATACTCGCCAACTTCTGTACCTATTGAACTATCCGGGATCTCCTTTTCAGTTCCATAACCCAAATAAACCTCTAAGCGTACTGGTGTAGATAAATACATTAAATACAAACACTTGTTACAAGTAGAGCCTAATTATTCAGAAAATAATAATATAGGTATCTGATGACCAGGCAGTCTAGGGGTAAGGTGTCAGGCTTCTTAGCTGAGGTCCGGGGTTCAATCCTCAGTCCCGGTACAGATTTATCTAAGTATCTAAGTGCCTAACCCTTCCTTCCCCTCTGACAAGACGTGTATTAATCACAACTTGTGAATGTGAGGAATGCCAGGCCTCCATCGTGGTTCGGATCTCACGTTAAACTGCAGGTCCTCCATTTCATCTCACAATCACTCTACCATTACACATTAGCATAAGTGCGTGTAACCTGAACAGGTAGGAAGATGCGGTGATGATAATAATAATTAATAATAATATAGGTATTTCATTAGTGTAATTTGTGATTTTGATTGTATTTGCATTATACTAATATTACCAATGTATATTTATTGATCCAATAAAATGTTGTTTTAGAATAAATCAACATTAGCCTACTATATCATGTTTTAATGTAAAAATGTATGCATACTAATAAAATTGTATTTACTATTAAATAGTAAATAAAATTTTATTAATTAATATTTATTGTCGATTTAATTATTAATTTTGTAATTTAATGTATATTCACAGTTCTGGCATGGTATAGATTAGAGGAGACTTTAGGCTATCACTTCATTATATATTTATTCTTAGCAGCGTGTCTTAATACTATAATTTTTTATATTGTGTACTTGTCTGATCTATACCCATTTAAATGCACTAATAGGGTATAAAAAAGAGTAAGGTAAAATTTAGAGACATTGTAATCACATTTGCTTGGAGGTAGAGTGGGAAACATAAAAAAAAACTTTTGTAGACACACACTAGGGCAGATTTGATGCCTGACCTCTCCATCACTGGTAAACCCGACCATACCCCAATTTGATTACGAATGAACATATCTGAGAGCTAGAAAACTTCCAATTCGTGTATGCTTTGGCCAGGATGAATTACAATGAAAGACCAAACCAGTTGACAAATTCTTCTATTTGTGACAATCTTAGGTACTCTTCCCTAATGGCTCTCGGCAAGGCTATGTACAAGTTTAGACTCTAGGTCCCCCCCTCCCCCCATCAATACAGAGGTGATTGCTATCTGCAATAAAGGTTTCAGAGGATTATAGCTTTGTTTTGTTTGCTTGCTAGCTCAGTCTCACTCTTTGGATGGGTGAAGGGAAAGGGGGGTGGGCTCTTAAGTGCTGATAGCTCTGTAAACACTGTGGGCTAAGCCGCCGAAGACAAAGTATAACTTAGTTGGTTTCTTCTGATACCATAAATTAGGGGCTGGCGCTGATGCGACACTTCACTTCCTACAACCATTGACCAGGCCCTTAAATTAACAATTAAATTACTGTAATGGAATTTCGTTCAAATTTTTAGGTAATTTTTTTGCAAATTTAAAGTCATTATTTAGAGTTTTTTTGCGTCATCTTATAGGTCATTTTTTTGGAAATTTTTAGGTCATCAAAATCCAGGCCCTGAACATCACCTTTTATATTATCTTTAAGTAACTTCATTTAAATCCAATTTTGTAAACCTACATATTATTATGAACCCACACAATTACCTTGCATGTGACCTAACCCCTCCTGCAAGCTATCCTGACAAATCAAGCCCACAGTGGGGAAGGGGAGGTGGGGGTGAGGTCGCCACAATATCTTAAATGATTCATCAATAAGGAGACCGTCAGGCATACAATAAAAATGAGGCCAAAGTGTGCGTAACAATTAATGTCAAAAACAATATCAAATGACAAAAAAAAAAAAAAGTTCCCTCTATTTCTTCCAAATACTACATTTCTTAAATTTAAACATAACATAGCTATGAGAATCACTAACCACTCTCTATCTCCATAATTCCTCTCAAAAAGTAGGCTGAAATAATGTCACGACATTAAATCCCCTAGTTACACATACCATCACCTGTGCTCTTAAGGTGCGGCAGAAGGGAGCTCAAGTTATTTTACAGTTTTTATAGCATTACAATTTTTTGGCCAAAATAAGTCAAATATTTCTAAAGTAGCAACATAGAGTTTAGTTTTCTGCACATTCTAATATCAACAGATATTGAATACTTGTCAAGGGTGTCCTGGAATTCTGTCAAAACTTTTTAAATAAAGAGAAAAAGTTTTGACATAATTCCAGGACACCCTTAACAGATATTCAAGATCTGTTGACATTAGAATGTGCAGAAAACTAAACTGTATGTTGCTACTTTAGAAATATTTGATCTATTTTGGCCAAAAAAATGTATTGCTATAAAAACTGTAAAGTTACTCACGCTCCCTTCTGCCGCACCTTAAGCAAGGCGTCCCAAACAAAACTCTTCAGATAAAATCAAGTTGCTCAGGATTCTAGAGCAAATAGTCAATAAATATGGTTTGATCAAAGAAATGACTACAGCTATACCAAAACACTCTCTCGAACCTTAAGGTTTTAAGAGAGTCCTTACTTCCAACAAAAATGCAACTCTTTACTTTGTTAGGGACTTCTTCTCTTCAAAGAAATATCTACATTTCATCACTACCCTTAAATTACAATGAAACTTAAATAAACATTTTAATTTAAGAGATCTTAGGTAAATAATTACAACAATACAAGGCTGTAGCCAGCCAATAATTTCCGAGGGGGTTTGGTGGGCACATCACCCAAATGCCGGAAGCTAGAAAAAATTCTAAATCATAAACATTTCTAGAAGCTATCTGGAGTGTTTTTTTATGGTAAAATTACCCCTAACTGCCAGAGGCTAGGACAAATTTTATAAATTAAACACCTCTATAAGCTCTCTGAAGTGTTTTTTTATGGCAACCACCTAACTGCCGTGGCTTAGGCAAATTTCTAAATATTAGACACTTCTAGAAGCTATCTGAAGTATTCTTTAACCTTCGTATACTCGCGCCCAACGGCATCACACATATACTCGCGCACAGTGTCTCAGACCGAGATTTGATCTCGTTTGTATCATTTTAATTATATACTTTTTAAGCATTATTGGTATTTATTATATAGAAGGGGGTATAATTGAATAAAAAAAAACAGAAAAATATTAGAACTTTAACTTTATTTGGTAGAAACAGACTTTTAACTCAGTCTCTTAAAAAATAACTTAATTTTTTTGTACTCTAACTTTAATAACAAAAATAAACTTTTTCATGTGTTAATTATAAAAAAATCTCTGAACTCAAATAAATGAAAGTATAAAGAATAATAAAATATTATAAAAATAAGAATTAATCATTATTAGAGTTGTTTGTGTAGTAATCAGAACATACCATAACTGCGTGTTCGAGACAACAATATTTTTTGCAGTTCATGCAGCTATATCGTGTCTTCCGTTTTTTTTTTTTTTGACGAACATAATGAACAATGACCTGGTTGATGATTACCTGATGAAGGTTCTGGATTATTAAGTTTGCATATTTCTAACAGCCTTTGTCTCAGTGTTCTTGGCAAACTTGAAATTAATGCCCGCTTTTTTAGATGGGGCATTATGAGATCATATGAAAGCGTCTCTAGAAACTTCTTGCGGCTTGTTTTTATGTTGAAATTGTTAAGACCATATATTATATAAGAATTTATCCCCACAACATTCATAAGGCTGTAAAAAATAACCATAGGCCACCGATTAGTTCCTCTAGCGGAGTTATAGGTCTCGCACATTTTGTCTACAGTGTCAACGCCCCCTTTTGTAGCATTGTAGTCCATAATTATCTCTGGTTTTCCAGTTCGTTTATTTATTTGTGCATCATCGTGCATACTAGAGACAAGTAGAACATTTTTATTTTTATTTGGCACATCCTCACTGTCACTCTTGTCATCGTAACTTCAATCGGAATCTTCACATTCTAACAGCGCCCTTATTCTTTCTTCCTCCATTGTGGTGACAAATATGGTTAAAGACAAAGAAAACGGTTCTCAAATAATGTAACACAATAAACTCAATAAGTATTATACACCACTAAAATAAATTAATACATTTCATTGAGTAATGTTCTAAAATAAAACAAATTTTACTTACCTAAAATAGTAACACTTAGACTCGTATCGGTCTCACGGACCAATAACACTAATAAAGTGTCGTCGGTCTCACGGACCAATAACACTAATAAAGTGTCACACGTCCACTCGGCACCAACGCGCGTGCAGCACTAATCAATGCCTAACAACAAATTAAGAAGCTACTAAAAACAGCAAATTCCCAGTGATGTTAATTTTTGAGAAAACAACGAATTATTGATTTGTCGGTCTGAGAGACCAATGCGCGAGTATACGAAGGTTAATGGCAACATAACCCCCTAACTGCCGTAGGCTAGGAAAAACTCTAAATATTAAACACCTCTAGAAATATCTGAAGTTTTTTTTTATGGCAACATAACACCATAACTGCCAAGGCTGGAAAAATTTCTAGATATTAAACACCTCTAGAAGCTATCTGAAGTGCTTTTTATGTTAACACATTGCCCAAATTTGTATTTGTATCTTAATTTACATATTGTTTGAACCATAAATAAAGCCATATATATCTTGTTCATAAAATTTGGGGGGTTGAACCCCCAAACCTCCCCCCTGACTCCGGCCTTGCAACAATATGAATGAAAGTTATATTTATCACAGTTTCAAACTGTTCTTCAAAAGAATGTTATTTTATCATCACCCTTAAATTACAATAGGGCTCAACTATGTTTTAATCAATGAGATTTCAGTTAAATTATTAAACTAAATGCAAATTCTATTTGTCACAGTTTCAAACTAGTCTTCAAAACATTATTTTATCATTGCCCTTAAATTACAATAAAAATTAATTATGTTTTAATAATAAAGATCTCAGGGTAAAATATTATCACAATAAATCCAAGTTCTATTGTCACAATATTCCTACTGTTCTTCAAAACAACATTATTTTAACATCACCCTTAAAACAGAGTCAGTATCAAGTCCAAAGAAATTCAGTCTAAAGTACACACTACATTCACAAAATGTTGAAAAAATAAATATCTTTATAAGTTTAGAATCAGCTCATTTGTTTTTATCAGCAAACTCACCAAGCTGTGTTCAAGTGATAAAATTTATGATTTTTATTGGCTGTGTATATGCCATCAGCAACCAATCACAGAATGTATCCTCATTCTCTACTGTTATTTATGTAGCGTGTGTCCAACTTTTTTTTTTTAATGTCCTCTATTTAGGGAATCCTTGTTCTCCTTTAAGCCAAAGGCATCTGATCACTTAGTGCTCCCGACTGATTCAAACATTAACCTTCCCATCACTGGTAATTCAGTCATTAATAAGCTTGATGCCTTATTAAGTTTTAAGTTACTTTTGATAAATTAAACGTAGTATTCAGCCAAAATTAACAAAAAAAAAAATTCACTGGAATTTTTAGTTCATTTTCTGAAATATATTTTTAATGGCATGATTTAGTATAAAGTTTCTTTTTGACACATTTTTTAACAAGAAAAATTGTTAGCCCCTATGAATTTGAATGAAAGTGGACTTGATGGTATCATCACGACTGGAACCTCCCAACTATTGTGCTTCTGTCCACTTGTGCGAGGTGGCTAGCAGGAATCAAACAGTAAACTGGAATTACAATATCCCTAGTGATTATTTGTTTTCATTGCTCGTGCATGTGTGTGTGCGTGTGTGTGTATGCGCACTGGGTAGGGATGTGGTATCAAAATAAAAGTATGTATACTGTACTCATTAAAAGTATCGGAAGGAAAATATCAATACTGTATTAGTATCAATAAAAATATCGGTATCAAATTTTAACCTGGGAAAAGAAAATTCTTGAATTTTTTTATCAAGTAATAATAATAATTTCAACTTTTACATCATAATTGTATTTTCATATTTATTTAAACACCTAAAATTATAATGATTTAACCATATTATAGTATACTTAGGTCCATCGCAACTATGTTATGTGTTGGAACTTGGAAGGTATGATAGATAGTATTGTATAGTGGATATTATAAAAGGTCTTAGCATACCAGCTTTCAAAATGTCCATGGAAAATGTAGCTGATGGAAAGTTATTTAATATCTAAATATTATTGGTAATATATTTTTTCAATCAATTTCATACCCTTCTTTAACCATTAAATTTGATTAACTTGCCTTGCTTGGCCTCTGAACAATAACACAATTTTGCAAAATACTTTTTCACTATCCAACTTGTTAAAAAACTTCCATAATTCACTTCTGGCAGGTGCCATTTATTAACTACATTTGTAGTTTATATACTCTATCAAAATAGATTATTAACTATTGACAAATGATATAAGAATAGCTTCTGCCTTGTTTCATCTGCCTAAACAATGCTCATAAACTTTTCTGCTTCATATGCTTGGGTTGAAATAAATTCAGTGAGTTCTACAAAAGCTTATTTTGTTTAGTTTGTAATGATCGTGCTCATTAATAAGGGGTCATCCATAAACCACGTAACGCTTTTTTTCCTACCTTTTTTGCCCCCCCCCCTCCTCCATGTAACACCATGTAGACATTTAGCCTCCCCCCTCCCCCCATGTTACGTAACTTTTCTCACCAAGAATGAATGTCATTATTTCATAGGGAAGATTGTGATACTAAAGGAGGGATTCAGAATTAACACTTCTTAAAATCCATTTTAAATCCTGAACATAAATGATTTCAGAGAGTATTATTATTTATGGATAGCTACACATACAAACAAATAAGACAGACAAGTACTTAGTACAGACATAAAGACGTTGAATTCAAATTCCTCAGGTTCATGAGGAAAAACCTCTGCTATATTTATATTATGGATATCAGGTTTGTGATCTGAGTAAGAGCCAGACGGCACTACTATGTGTTGACTAGGATGGCCCTTTTCTATAGTAGCGCTCGTTACATGATGATGTTGAAGTGTCCACATCAGATGCTTGACGCTGGGGGAAGACATCTTTCTTAATATTGTGCACTTTTTATGATAGTCATATTATCATATAGAGCGCTGTTTAAAGAATTCTAAGTATACAACTTTTCTAAATTATTATTGGATTAATCTACAACTTTACTTTAGTTAACTTATCAATACCTAGACTTATGTTTTGTTCCAACATCAATCCTGGATCCTGACTTCACTCTTGAAAATGACTAGATGGCCATTGAAGCAGAGATCGGGGTTCAAATACCTGTCAGGTATACTCAAAGTGGCTTTTCCTAAATGGTTTTATAATATTCTCCACGTTAATGAGGGTAGATTACCTCTAGAATTCTACCTTCCTCATTTCCACGCCATTAGATCAATATAATAAAAAATAATCAGAATAACTACAATTAGACTATACCACCCTACAAAATGTATACTAAAAAGGTAAAATTTTAAAGAAAATTGACCAGCATTTGCATGGAGGGAGAGTGGGAAACCATGTAGGAAAAGCAACCCTCAGTAGACCTGACTGATATTCGAACCCCATCTCCCCAACATCGGCCGTCTAGTTTATTGAGAGAATGATTATTTAGATAATGCAGCCACCATAACGTATGTATAATAGTTGCATTTATATGCTTACACATTAGATTTATCAGAAGGGAAAAGGTATAGGCTTAAATACACCTACCTTTTGTGAATAATTAATGATATTTGAAGCTTTACTTTTCATAACATGCTGCTGGTATGAAGAAATAACACTATTGATGGACTACTCAAACTTGCCTTGAGATAAATTCTGTACTTTTGCTTCTTTCCATGTCACTACAATATCTTTTTGAGACTCTTCCACTATTTTTTCTTAATATTGCTTTTTATACACAAGCAATGAACAAGTCTCCTCTTTTTGAAAAAAATATTTTTGTTTCTGTACAAACACAAGTGATTATTCACAACCTATGTAAAATAACGTGCAGTAGGCATTTAAATTATACTCAAACTCAACTATACTTATAAATTAAGGCCTCTTCGACTGACAGCTGCTACTCAACTAAAAGCACGTGAGGGGGTCAGTAGTTCGGACAAATCTAAACAAGTACTGTTGAGTATAAACATGTCACTGTCATCCATATGAAAATATGAGTTTTCGACTGTGCTTGGTTTTCAGAGTTTCGGGCAGCCAATGCCATCCAAGCGAATTTGAAATATTGATAAACAAAAAGTAAGTGCTAAGATTGCATTTTCAACGCCACAGATATTCGGAAGTTGTCCATAAGTATGTTTACCAAAGGTGAAAACATGAACAATAATATTGTTTTTCAATATTAGAATTTGAGTTTAAGACCTGTGTTACGTAACACTTTGATGTACCCCACCCTCCCCCATGTAACAGCATGTAGACATTAGAGCTCACCCCTTCCCCCCTCAAAGTGTTATGTGGTTTATGGACGACCCCTGAAAGGGGTAGTAGACTGGTCACCACCGCCTAGTCAGGCATCAGACTGTATTGATAAACAATGAAAGAACAGCTATGAATTAAGTTGAGCTAAAAGAGATTGAATGCTAGAGTTACTTCTTACTTGTCATGCAGAAAATGAGTGTGAATTGTGAAATATTGTAATTTGTTCTTCCTCCACAATCCACTCTAGTAAACATTAATCCCAACATGAGTGAAAATAGTAAAAAAATTGTTTCTTTTTATGCCAATCCGATACTGTAGTGTGAGTACTAATATTAGTAAAAGTATTGCAACCTCCTTCCTAACCCTAATTGAATAGAACATAATAAATAGTACAATCAGAGTGGGTCACTTGAGTCGAACAGAGTAATAATTGCCTGGGGTCAAACAATTATTCCTCCTAGACACACAACCCATCTGGTTGCGGCTAAAACACCAATTAACGGCCGTCCTCTCAATTTGACAATGAACAAAAAATAAATAAACCTTAGGATGTTCAAGATAAGGAAAATGTCAGGGTTAACATATCAAAGCAAAAGTGTTTGGATGAGTTTTTAATTTAATAGCAAAAATATCATCATATGGCAATGTAATATATAATAAACCATTGAAAGATGTACCTGATAATTTAATACGATCCTTTTCTTTAAATAGTACGCTTTGTGGATTACTTTAACTTCTAACTGCATAGGTAAAAATAATGAATTGCTTCAACTACATCCATAAAAAAAAGTTGTCCAATTTATATCTTGCGACTCACTAAGTTACAATGTCCAAGGCAATTCATTCTCCAAGGTCTAGTTTAATATTCAAGATAGTCATCACAATAACTAAATCTTTCAACTGTAAACCATATATATTTAGTTGCAACTCTCAACATTCGAAAATATATTCGGATGTTTCGTGTAACACATAATCAGAAGCAACAATATAAATAATAATTATCTTAAATACCCCTAGGGAATTTAGAGTTAATTTAAATTCGCTCCAAATGAGCCAGCAACATGAAAGAATAATAGTAATTTCGATATTAACTTTATGATTCCTTAGACTTTCTAAAGCAATACTATTTTCCATATATCTATCTCAGTCTAGGAAGAATTACAACAAGAAAACAACTTGTCCACATTTAAGACCACCAAATATATTCCCTCTTTATATCAAGAGACAACATTAAAGAATAATATTGAATTATTCTTAAATTAACGATACTTTACTTTATCAGATGTATTCTTTTAAATCTCAAGCCATAACAAATATAGATGTTAAACTTGCATTATGATTGACCCCAACACATCTTGTAAACCAAGTTTATTTAAAAAAATATTGTAATATTTCAAGTCCAACATATACAAACTTAGTAACCCGCAAAAATTTATGATGCACCAATATACATCTCATATTTACTGTCTTTGGCCAAGTCTTTAGTAAACATTTCATTTTTTAATGTTACTAACCAGAATATTTAAGACTTGCAAAATACAAGTTTGGAAAAACATTTAAATATAACGAAAATTGAATTTAAAATAGAAAAATAATTTAGAAAGGTATATACAAAGTAATAAATACAAAAAATTATTTAGGCCAAAAATTGAATTTGCTTAGATCTAATGTATCATACCTCAGACGCTACCCAACCTGTTCCAACAGAGGATTTCCCAAGAGTACTCTAAAGCTTGATGGACGTCAATATATATAGCATTCCCAGAGAGCGGGAGTTTTGGAAACACATGACGGCTCGGATGCACTGTGGCGAGAATGTTCGATGATGTAGATTCTTCGAAGTCTATAAGGTCGTCAAAGGAGCTCCATCTTTCTAGATCAATCTCTGAGATTCCATCGGTTGAAGCACCCCCCTGCAGTGGATACTCGAACTACAACTGCGTGCACCCCATTAGCTTAAGCAAAACATGCAACTTTTCCAATATTGATATATTTTTAAGCACATCATTTTACTACTCATTCAGGTTATTCGCCCGAGAGTAAATTAGAGCTATAACTACTTATTCTGGCTATTCACATATTTATACTAATGTAGTAGGCATGTTGAATATTGAATTTATAATAAATGTAGCCACACATGTATATTGTATGGAGAGAGAAAGAGTGGGGAACTAAAAAAAACCCTCAGGATTCAATCTTTAATCACCTGTCGCTAGCAATCCAGCCTAATGTGAGAGCAATGCCATGCAATCATTAATGTGGGTTACTTAATAAAATAAAGTATATTTTCTTATTATAAAGCAATTAAATTGTATTTACTAATATTAGGTTCATTTTTACCAAATTTAAGGGATATTGGCATTATCAGTCACCATTCTTATTGAATATATTTTTATAGACCAAAATATATAATTATAATTCAATTAAAACTTTATTTACACAATGTGATTTATATAATTTATATATTTTCTACCTACTAAGTCAGTGAATAAATAATATAGCTATGTGGTACAGCTTGGATCTAAAAAATTAAGTTTATTTGTGGCAACAATTTCAATATTTGACAATTCATCAGGGTATAATATTCAATATCAATTTTTATTATAAATCACGGTTTTACATTATTATTTCATTTTTTGTTATTTCATCACCATATCTTACTACTAGTTAAGGTTATATGCATACATTTTACATAAGTAAATACAACTGTGATGGAACAATTTCCTTCTCTTTGAGTCGGTAAAGTCAGTATTTCCTCATATTACAGCTGCAGACCACACCACTATCAGTAGAAAGTTTACAAAAGGACCTCAAAGGAGAAACAATAAGTTTCAAATTCCAATGACAGACCATTTGGTTTCTATTGTTTTTGTCTTTCTGTCTAGGTGGGTAAAAAACCCAATGATTTGTCAGATCAGGAGAAAGGCGCAAAGAATTAGTACAAAAGATTGAAAAGTAGAAACAAATTTTAAGTCAACTATATTCATTTCAATGTATGTATGTATTTTTAAAGATTTTTTCTAAACTTATATACAACTAAGAACAAGTAGAGTGGAGAGTGACACTCAATGTGCAGCTGTGCGACGCTTCTGTTGAAGCCCGGTCCTGCGGAACTCGCTGCGCTCTGAGAGGTATTCATTGCGGCATAGCGCCTTGAATTCCTCATCCTGATACCACCTAGTCAGACAGTCCCTGAGCAGGCTGTTCTGTGTGCGACATTTTACGACCATGGTAATGCTGGAGTTCTTGCAACAGTCAGTGAACGCTGAAGAAAAACATAATAAATTGTAATAGTGAGGATAGGATGAAGTTTGTTCCCGAAAAGCTGTATTGAAGGTGATTTTCCCTATATAGGTGAATGCTGGTGCAATTTTTTGAAATGTATCCACTTATTACTGTTACCTTAGATTAAATTAGGTAAATGCTAACAAATACTGGTTCTATTGCTTACAGCAATATTAGAAATAAGTCAAATCCAATTTTCCTTGGATTTGAATCTTAGAATACATGATAGGTATGATGGGTAATCGGTATGATTTTTCTTCAGATTTCATTACCTATTTATTTATTAAGTAATTCTTAATTATTTTGTTTTATTTCCCTATTCCTGGACTAAGGCTCGTTCACTATGTGTTTATGTTTTTTTTTTAAATAGTGTCATGTAACTTAAAATGTAATTTTTTTTTAAACCAGAATTTCTGACTATAGATTTTAAATTTTAATCTTTCTATATATTATGTTCGGCATAGCTAAGATTTTCTTATTAACTTACCCTTTTTTATCAATTCTTTTTTTAAGGCAAGAACTTACCTCAGTAAACCTTGTTTTTTTTAAACATTTAAATAAAATAAAAACATTGCTAAAACAATATTGCTTGAGTTGTATGTTTAGTGTATGGTTTATTTACAACTTTTTATTTCATGTATTTTTTTTATATACACTATTAAGTCAAACTAGGAAGGTTGTGTTTTTCAGCTTTTCTGTGTTGCAAGCACTAATATGTCAAGAGGATGGGCCCCAAGCCTGAAGAGAAAGTGATCTCTAAGTAGAATGTTCATAAAAATTTGTCACATATTACACATTAATAATGTTAACTTTCTGTGTTATAATAATGTATTACTTTATATTTTCAAATAATGTAATTATCTTAACCTTTAATTTGGGAGTGAATATATTTAAATTTTATTTGAATAAAAACCACCATTACTATACATTTGTAATGTTGTGTATTACTTACACGCTCTTTGCAGTTAGCAAGTGACGCCTGTTTAAAGGCCACTCTAAAACTGCGTCCTGATTAGCGAGCTGGACCTCGAGCCAAACCTTAACACCCCTGTGAGCCATAGATTGCTTCATAAAGGTATGTACTTCCGTGGATGACACACACAATGAAAAGATAAAAATTAAAATTGGCTGCTGCAGCATAATTTATTCACATCTTGCATTAAAGAAAAAAATATATATATACAGGACAGACGATGGTGGCAAACTCCAATGTACTTAAGGTGAGGGAACACAGTGGAAATAGTTTGCTCCACTAACTTAAATTTCAAGAAATTAGTGGTCAATACAAAAACTTAACTCGAATGTCACCAAGTGATTAAGCATCTAATTATTTTGATTGGGTTAAAAGTGTTCATGTTTAAGAGAATCCATAAGTAGGCAGGAAAGACTCAATAACATTATGTTTCATAACCGGCGATTCTTAACCAGTCTGCAATACCTATTTAAGGTCTCTAAACAAAGTATATATATATATATAGTTAATAAGGAATATGATAACTAATCATATGGGGTGGAAATGAGGAAGGAAGCTTTTTAGAGGTAGTTTACCAGCCATTTGGTGGAAGGAGAGTAGGAAACCATATAGGAAAAACCAGCCTCAATAGACGGAATTCAAACCAGATCTCCTCACCTTGAGCACACCTGTCTAACACGAGATTGAGTGTTAGACTAATACGGCACCGAAGCAGGCTGGGACATATTTACCCACAAAATCTACCTAGGGTGAAAGTCTATTCTTTGTGCATCCCTCTCTCCCCAGAGGCAGTTTCAAACTTATTTTAAGTGTGGAACAATCTTTCTAAGAAAGAGTATTACCATTGTTGTACAGTTTATAACATGCGAGTAAGCATGTACCTGTAAATATTGTTTTTAATATACTATCTAATGTTTAAAGATTAAATTAATTTTTATTTATTTCCCTTGGCCTATTATAAAACAAATTTACAGTTAATATTTAATGTCAATTACAAAAAAAAAAAAAATTCAAAAGTGTAGTAAAATTTACAACATGCAAATGCTCAGCTAATAATTCAAGCTCGTGTGATGGAATGTTAATTAGAAATAAACAATAATTTAAAGTTGCAAGTGGTTCGGCTTGGCTCGCAGCGCCGCCCAATGAGTTTTGAGTTGAGCCTCGTAACATCCTTTGATGTTCATCGAAATACCGACATTTATTGGGTTTCTGCGAGCATTCTGATGAACCCATTTATTCAAAATTAACGAAGTTTGGCTCACTAATCTGGACACAGCTTTAGACTAAGGACCAATGATAGAACTCTAAATGCGTGATGCTCTGAACCATACTAGAGAATATAAATGTGCAGCCAGGGTATGCTATAAAATGTACAAATAATCAAAATAAATGTTGATAAAGAATAGGATCCACCCTGCCAGCAGGATCAAAAAATGATATATTTAAATTTTGATCAGTTAAAATTATAGTAATTGCTCCTGCAAGAACTAGGGTAGAGTAAAAGTAAAATGGCTGTAATTATTAATCAGACAAAGGTTCCATCTAGTGTTATAAATGTTGAATATATCTGTTAATTACTATTAAAAAGGCCAAGTTATATACCAACTCACAGCTGGAAGTTATATTATTAAAAAAAAAGTTGTTTCATATTCCCATAAATACCTTTGACTTCTTCCACACATTTTTCATCTTTTGCTTTCTCTCTCATTTTCTTTGGAATCATCACTTCCAACTCCACTTTCCTCAACGTACGGTCATCAGGGTCTCCTAGAAAGAGGCTACATCTGTTACAGTGAGTAAATACTTCTAGGTGCTTTGTTCAACACCTTATTTTTCACAGTATAGTTACTAGCACATGGGACTACAAGTATTGCAAACACTTAATTCTGTGAAGAATGTTTTCACACAACGGGACTTAAAGTACTGGTTGAGTTACAACAATCTTAAACATCACCAATATTTTTATATATTGATTTATTTAAAAAAAAAAATGGTTGAAAGAGTAATATCTTAATTTTTAAAAAGCCCCAAGATATTTTCAAAGTGAGAGTTGTCATTTGGTTGACGAGTGACAGATGTATTGACCTATATAGGACTAGAGCTGTGAGATTCGTTGCAGACGCTCGGAAGTCCCACTCTTTTCTAACAATGGCTTATTTTAAAATGTGGTTAACACTAAACTGAAGGCATTAGGTATCAACATGTCCCTAAAGCATTGAAAACAAAGGTAACCATAAAGTTACCAACTCTTAGTAATTATTATTATTAGCACCGCGTCTTACTACCCGTTCGGGTTATACGCACTTACGCTAATGTGCAATGGTAGGGTGATTGTGAGATGAAATGGAGGACCTACAGTTTAACGTGGAATCCGAACCACGGTAGAGGCCTGGCATTCCTCACATTCACAAGTTGTGATTAATACACATCTTGTCAGAGGTGAAGGAAGGGTTTGGCAATCAGATAAATCTGTGCCGGGACCGAGGATTGAACCCCGGACCCTCAGCACAGAAGTCTGACACCTTACCCCTAGACCACCAGGTCACCCAACTCTTAGTAATACTTGACAAATGTGTGTGTTAAAGTCACTTAAAAAAACAGCGTGCATTAGTGGAGAGAAACAGGTACATACTTTCCCAAATAATTGATTTATCAAATTTTGTGGTTTTTTTTATTTGAGTTTAAGAGGCCATGGTGAAACTGTTGAAAGTTTAAATCGGGGTGTTTTTAGAGGATTATTAGATTTGGTTGAATCTTTGGATAACGTAGTACAAGAATATCTGGAAAGTTAAAACGTTTTCAAAGGCACTTCAAAAACAATAAAGAATGAAATTTTGGATGCTATGCTGATAATCTTCTTATATAAAAGAAGAGATTGAAAAAATTGAGTGCTTTGTAGATCAAGTGGATGAAACCATTAACATAGCATGCAAAACACAGATGTCTATTGTATTTCGTTACCAAATTGAAGGGTCTATTTTTGAAAGGTTTTGGAGCTATTTCCCACTCACAGATTGAACTGCCGAAGGTATAAGTTCAGCGATATTAAAACTACTGAGTGTTCTGGGAATAGACAAGAATTCAGGAAAACTGCCGCTGTGATGGGTGGAGCAACAGGTGGGGTTCAGCAAAGGATTAAATAAACTTATCCAGGCGCAAACTTTGTTCATTACTATGCGCACCAAGGAAATTTAATTCATACAGCAAGCAACTTCCGCTTCAAAAGAAGCCAAAATATTATTTTCTGACATTCAAGGGGTTGCACTATCTTTTAGCCACTCCCCAAAAAGGACTGATGTTTTAAATGAAATAGTTTTAAAAAAACTACCGCAATCTGTCCCTACAAGATGGAATTTTCAAAGTAGAAGCATGAATACGATTTACGAACACAAAGACAGCCTTGTAGAATATTTTGAGAGGATACGGGGATCAAAGAGACACTAAAATTATTTCACTTGCATCAGGGTTCATTAGATTATTGCAAGATGAGAAGTTTTTATTTTGGTTGGACTTTTTCCACACGATGATGCCTCACATACACATGTTATTCAATTAGATCCAGAAGAGGAAAATAGAATCCAATGAAGTTAAGAAATTTACATCTGATTTATTTGCTGCGAATGAGAAAATACGGAATTGTTTATTTAGGGATCAAATTGAATCTACTGGAGAAAATGAACCTCCAATTAGCAAGAAGAGACAACAGGATGGAAGTCCATTGCACAGTAGGCTATCAGCTATTGAGGTGTGTGATATCATTAACCAAGCTAAATGTAGATTCGAGTTCAACAATAATTTGTCAGTTGCCCTTCTTTTTATGGCAGAAAATTTTGAAAACTACAGTGAAAAAGGTCCTGATAACACTACTTGAGCACCATTCAAGTTTCCCTTTCATTGAAAAGTACAAATTGAAAACAGAACTTCAAGTCTTGTATTCTAGGGAAGATTTTACAAAGTGTGTCAGGAGCATGTGTCTTGTTGCAGTTTTTTTTAAAGAACAATTATCTAAAATCAGTTTTTTCAGAATCTGTGAGGCTTCTGAAAATAATTGTAACTATTCCAATGACAAATGTAGAAAATGGAAGGTGCTTTTTGAATCTTAAAAGAATAAAAAACTTTTTTAAGAAAATCTATGCAACAAGATTGTCTGAATGCTTTAGCCATACTGTCAATTTCTAAAGAGCTAATTTGTTCAATACCAGATTTCAATAAACTTGTTATTGAAGAGTTTGCCAAATCGAAACACCGAAAAATGAACTTTTCATGTGTGTGATTGTGAAAGAAGACATTTAGTTTTTGTCTAATCCATAATATTGCATTTTCTAAAACAGTTTTGATACTTATCATTGCAACAAATGCAACTAGTACTTTTGATTCTATGAAGATATTCATAGCTAAATATCATAGTTTTGTTGTTTTTCTTAAAAATAGTTTTGTATATAAGAATAATATTGTTTTGCTAGCAAAATTATTAGTTGAAAGTATTACTTAGCCAACCTGGCAAGGACAGTTTATTTCTTGTAAAAAAATGCAAGTTAAAATGCATAATTAGGTAGGCATAGGTAGGTAGGTAGGTATGAGTATATAGGTAAATATATATTTTTGTATGCATGTTTTTCAGGAAATCATATTAATGTTATGTAAATGAAAATGTTAGCCTATTAAATTTTACATAGTTAGTTAGCTTGATTATTTTTGTGCCCTCCCTGAGAAATATGCCTGGAGCTGCCACTGGTCATAAGGACATTGAACAATAGAGCTCAGGGCTCAACTAAATATCACTACATCCCTCAACACTTATAGTATTCGCCGTAGCTAGCTCTGAGGCGAGACAAATGCCTCAACCATTGCGGTCTTCAGTAAGTCTCCCTAGCTGATGCCCGTGAATATCTTCCAGCAGTTCCTCCGTCAAGTGATTACAATAGAATAGATAGATGTGAACCAAGGACAGGCACTATTTATACCAGTGGGACTAATAAAATTTGGCAATGGGCCTCAATGTACGAAGAGGGGAGGATAGGGGGGTAATCATCAGACATCACGTTAGCTGACCACTAGTGCTAGTCAATTCCTGGTGGTATCTTCTGGAATGAAGCCTCTCTCATTTACTCACGTCTGGCTCAGGTGTTAGAAGTGTGCGTGTTGGTCTTGCAAGCCGAGTTGCCTCGTTCGCTGGGGCAACTTTTGATGAGATTTGGCGTTTCCTGCTTGTGATGTCACAGTGAATCTATATCTGTTACATATTATTAGAACTTATTAGATTTTGTAGTAACAGTTTTAACCTTTTATATGGTTTTGTTGCGTTTATGTGTTAAAAGTTAAATAACACGTTACAAGTTGTGCAAGAAATTGTACAATATCTGGGTCACATGGATTGCATACAAATTTTAGCCAGTGACGGTTCACAAGACATTTGTGATTGCATAAAATATTTG
Organism: Timema podura; assembly: GCA_033556935.1. NCBI lineage: Eukaryota > Metazoa > Arthropoda > Insecta > Phasmatodea > Timematidae > Timema > Timema podura. The sequence goes on along the minus strand of JAVRXN010000003.1, from coordinate 21,140,364 downwards.
AAAAAAAAAAGAGGCGTTTTTGCCCTTTTTATGGAAAAATAGCCTAATGCTTGGATGATTTGGAAAATATTGGTATTTGTTGTAATTAATTTCTTAATCATTCCTAAATATTATGAAAATAAAAGGTTTTCTTTTCAAATTTTTAATACATTTTTAAAACAGTTTAAAACCTTTATATTTGGGGTTTAACCTCCTTCAATTATAATTATTTGTTTGTTTTTCAAGCATTTAGCTGTTTTTATTACAATCACTCTGTTTTTTAAAAAAAGTAACTGTCTAGCAAGAAGTTGTGCCGTGTGTAGGCCCCCCTACCGGGATTAAAGATGTGTAGGCACAGGGTTAGTACCTAGACAATATTAATTTCCCCTTTCAAAGCCATACTATCCATCTATGTTTTGAAAGGGGAAAGAAGGGTAGTGAATTGGTTCTAGTCGTCACCTTTCGGGCAAGAGAAGTCGTAGCTCGGCTGCTTGCATTTTTATCCTACATCCGCAGCTTTTTCCCCTTCTCTCCCCTCTGAAATCTATGACGTCACAAATAAGAACTACACTAGCTAGAAGCAATGGGATGAAAGTCGGACAAATACCGACTTTTAACCACCATTAGATGGACTATTGCACGTCTTGCATGCATGTTACGGTCACTGCTATGTATGGCATTGTTTTTTCAAGCCCATTGATGCTTGAATTATATTTAAATGATTACCAGGAGAATATTTTTGCAAACATTAAATAAAATAATGACATATCTTCAAACAAAGGCAAGCAATGCTTGCCCTGACACGACGCCACTGCTTTCTACCATGTCTTCTACAGAAATACTTCTTCCTACTTCAACAAATATTTTATTAATGTTTGCACAGCTTTGTCAACACATTTCATTTGCTTTAAAAAACTAACCACCACATTTGATATGACAGGAAAGAGATTCTTATGATTTTCAGATGTGAATGATGCATTATTTGTAGTGTCAGGAGGTCTTTCCAAAACTTTGTTGGGATTGAATGGATGAATTCCGCACTTGTTCAAGCCAGAAATAAGATTGTTGCTTGTTTCTTCATCAATTGGATGAAGACATTGATACAACTTCTTTAGGAGGGTGGGAAATTGTTCCTTGCTCAATATCTGAGACTTCTTTCTTGAAGTTCCTTTCCACTCATCTAGAACTTTTCTCCAATATATTTGTAAAGGTAGGCCTACATAAAATGTTGCATCAAGTAGTTGCAAAATGTGTTTTATATTAGAGGTAGAAAGGATGTTATTGTAATTAGCAAGATTCAAAATGTTGGCACTAAAATAATTGCTTAGATTGTTACCTAGCATAAATTTTGATCCTGGAACATTTCAAACATGTGGAACAAAAACAAATTCAAACCAATTAGCAATGGTGATTGAGTCAAACCAACCACTTTTACTATGCTTATACCCAGTCTTTTTAAGAGGTCTGACTTCTGTCCAAATATGTTCTGCTTTGTATACAACATACCGGTAAGCAGGTATCCCATGTCGAAATGAAGAGTCACAAAACATGATGGAAATTGATGTTTTTGTACTGTCACAAATCCTCTATGGGTATTTGACACCTCTTTTGAATATACTTTTTTGCCAGGATTATCAGATATATTAGGTGAATGCAGTTGGAATAAGATATCTAATAAATGTATGTAGAAATATGGACAAAGTCAGCAATGAATGGGTGCTGAAGGAGTGCAGTTTGAAAAGGGAATCCAATATGTCAATGTGAAAGAAGTGTGTTACATGAGTTTGGGCATGTTGAGAGGATGAGTATGAATCGAGCGAAGAAGCAAATATATGAAGGGATAGGCCATGTAAGACATAGCTAGATGTGATAGACAAATAAGTGAAAAAGAGAAACATTAAGTTTTAAGAATAAAAGAGCATGCATGACTTGGTGTATGGATGTTGTTGATGCAAAGATGGTATGGAATCATACGGAAGTGTGGAGTAAGTTAGTGGTGAAGGATTAAGTTTGAAGTACGGTAGTGGTTTTTTTAATTATATGCACAGTTTCTCGCCTAGCATACAAGGGAACGGCGTGATTAGATAGGTATATGTACAGTATGATCAAAATTAAATAACTTGAATTATAAATTCATCAACCCCATCACACTATTAAGGGTTTTGCTAAGGATATCAAAATATTTCACATTTTCAGCTGAAGACATGCTGCAGATGCTTCTCTTAATATTTTGACTCATGTGCTGAGATGGTCTATGACTATGTTTCTCTAGCAACTTTTTAGCTCAATCTGTGACTGTAAGATTGTTTTTTAAACATTTTGAAACCAGTCACCTACAGTTTTCATATGATCAACAAATTAATTTCCCACATTTCTGAAAATCCTATTGTTTGTCCAATACTTTCCTGATGTTTAGCTTGAACTTTATTGCTAAGGTGCAAAGTGGAATGGAGAAATATTTGTTAGCATTTTTTAAGTATATTTTCTTACCCAAAATTTATTTTACAGCTTTCTCTAAGTCCTCAAATTCATAAGCGCAGTATGGATGTGCATTTGCATGGCACACAGGATTTCTAGTCATTGCTTTAACTCTGAAAAAAACTTAATTTTTCATGATACTAACCTGGATTAATTTTAATTTATTAAAATATTTAATAGAGTACAGTATTCAGCTAATATTTATGTGATATGGGATGTATATACATGTTTTCTGTTTGAGTGGGGTAATTTTTAGCACCTTTCAAAGTTATGCTACCGCTAGTCAACAATAAACTGGTGGGTGTATAACACAATCTAGAAATCAAAAATTTTAATGCAAAAATAAGGTTCGTTTAGAACTTTTCATAACACGTATTTAATGCATTAATATAGTGGTGGTAGCTATGTAACTTAAAAGTCATACTTACTTCTGGACTATATTACTAAAAATTGTCACATAACTTAGACCTTGCAAACAGCTGTGAGATTGTCAGTGTAACCACCAATTGAAATAACTTTGTCTGAAAACAATTTGAAAATTGAAAATTCCTCTTAGCTTCTATTATTTTATTTACAGTAAGGCAAATAATTTTCTGGAAATCTGTTCATTGCTACCCTGCTGTTTAAAGCTACCCTAGATTACGGTAACATTGTCATCAGAGTAGTGGTGTGAGAATATACCCCTTTAATTATGCAACATCTTTGATAAAATAAAAATACATTTATACTATGTGGGGAAGGCATAAAACTATTCATTTTGGCTCTCCCTACACATAAGTTGAGTTCTAGATTGGTTCACAAAAAAAAAAAATCATATATATACTTAAGGACCACAGGGGTCAGGCCCCATCAACATTTTAAAAATATTTTAAAAAAAACACTAAAAAAAGCATGAATATGGTGTGGAACACCATTCTCTACAGGCAGTGAATTATTGGATTTGTTTGTAATATTCAATTCAAGATTTTCATTCATTGCTACAAACGTTAAGTGAGGACTGAACCAACCAACGCTAGTGACCGAATACAGAAGCTGAGCTCTGATAAGCCTTCAAAGAGAAGGCATGCCCAGTGTGAGATGTCCCTCAAAGTCAATCCCCCTACCATTCCAGTATGAGCTTTAGGTACACTAGCAAACTGGGCCAGCCTGAGCCGGCTCGCTATACAGTAGAGGTGGTTTGTATTGGGGTTTTTTTTTTGTCTCTGTGTTTTAGTATGTTTTAAAACCCAAGAAGTAAGATGACGTGTGAAAATGATTAATTAAATTAATAAAGTATACTGCTTATTAAAAGTGCAAGAAAAACTAGTAATTAAACAGTTAGGAGCACATTAACCTAATGATTTTACATTTATGAAGGTGAATGACAAGAAAAAAGGAATTTTTTCTAATGCTTGGCTTGGTAAATAATAGTTGTGGTTAACTGTGATTTAAGAAAAACAATGCTTATTATATTTTTATTATTTGGTAGTGAGGGATTGCGAGCAATGATATGCTGTGGGAATATCAATCATTTAAGTAAAGTAATTAAAATACATGAGGAATGTTCAATTCGTTTGGAAAATGTGTTTAAGTTAAAAACATTAGGAACAGTAAATAGTGCAGCATAGCTAGATTACACAGTCAAAATTTCAGTCCAAAAACCCAATGAACAGGTGTGAAAAAGAGAGGCATTTATTAGAAAGATTTAAAGAATACTTAAAATACTGTGGTTCTAGTACTCATTAAGAGAAAGACGCACCCAACTTTTGTACAAATAATGTCATCACTCGGTATGTTTAATTCAAAACTGTTATTATTTTATTCTTCTGGTTTATAGATTAGTTTAGTGATTTTGTAATTCCAGTGATTTTTAAAAATTAGGAAAACTTAAATGAATTTAATATGTTAGCACGTGGTGTGAAAAACTCATTATCAGTAATCTTTTTTTTTAATCGTATGGCACATATGACCAGGAGGGACTTTGACATCCAGGCTAGGTCACCTTATGTTTAGACAATTTGCCGCTCTGTTGGCACAGAGCGTTGCTCAGGTACACCATAGGAGGTTGTCTACCCGCAATGAGATGATGTGATGATAGTTATTAATATGATGTTTTGGAGGCGGGGTGAGTCTTAACCTAATTACAGAATTAACCAAACCCTGACGACCATTGGAATTATTTCCCTAAAACGAAAAATATCAAGGGTACAGCCGGAAAATTAACCCAGGACCCCTAGGCTTGTAGCCAAGTCCACTGACCACTACATAACGGGATCCTTTACCAAAAAGCTTCGACCTGGATCCATTAAAAATTAAGATCACACTCCCGCCACTGGGGGCTAGTATCCTTAAAACATGAGATTTAAGAAAAAATTAATAAAGTATCTTAATATTTCTTTATTAATGGCTTGACTTAGAAGATGGAGCTTCAATTATGAACTCTTAAATTTTAAACAAAGTTAACGTTAAACCTCCCTTATCTAAGATGTACACATCTTTAATTTTTTTAAATTGTGAATCTTACTTTAATATTCGCGAATTTAAACTAAAAAAGTAGCCGGTGTCTATTTATACAGTACACCAACCATACGGCAAATAATTATTTCATTCATATTTTAGAAAATCTGTCTTTGAAACCTTCAAATTTCAATGGTCTTAGTGTGTGCAGAAAATAATACAATATTAACTGCGAATATTATTACTGATTAAAAGTATAATATACTGAACTAAAGTGTGAGTAAATTTCGAGTTTGAAACTGTTTTCGTAGACATAGATAGAGACATTTAATTTTCCAAGAAGTGATTGCATATTTAAGGCTCCTATTCTAAAATTTCTCACCCAGTCCATGCGGACCTCCTCCAAATTTTCTAGGCAGCTGAGCTGGATTCTCGCCGCCACCAGAAGCTATATTATTTATTGACGCCATTTTTACCCAGCGTGCATCGTGAGTTAGCACATTTTGAGTTTGTGTGTTGATCTTTCCTACACCGAGAATTTTAGTTATTGATCACGATTATATAAAATGATCTTAGAATAGTATTTATTAGTCTAGTATTAGCTATTAAATACTTTAATTGGTACGTATGCATTATATTTCTACCACTTGTGGCTTTTAATTGAAAGATTTATGCTTTAAGCTTTCATATAAATGTCAATCAAGTGTTTAGTGCCAAATAAGTTAAGTAAAAATTTCAAGTTTCCGGTTACGACTATTTTAAATGTATTAAAAGGACCGAGAACATATAGTTTTTGAGAACAAGATTTAAAAAAAATTCATTCATGGGAATTAACACTTTTAAAGACGGTTCTTTTTCATCAAACTTACTTTCTGTATTAAAAATCACAACTCTTTTACCCACTCATTTAACTTGCAGTTAAATTAAACCTTTTTCCATAATCATGTTCTTTCAGTAATTTTATAATATCTTCGAGATTTAAATGTATCTGCAACAGTGACAATCATCTAACTCTCATGATATACAACTAACTTTATAGGTTATGTAGTATAGGATAGTTGGAAATTATTATAGGCTTATGTTAGATTATAATTTATAAACATACTATTGTGATCTGTGGTCCTGTTAGGTTTCTGATCGTTACAATATCTATGTCATACAAATAATATTTTGTGGGGGGTTTTAAATTGTTTATTTTCAATATTGTTTGTGTATCTACCAATATTGTAAATACTGGAAATATAATTGACCAGTAAACCCTTGCAAAACTTTCGTACATTTAATCTTACCCTCCCCTCGCCCGCCCTCAAAAAAACCCCTGATTTAGTCTTTTGTTGGGTTGTTGTTGGGTTTTGTTGGGTTGGGTTGTCACATCTAGGCCTATTTCCTTCATGTATTAAGTTAAACATAAATTAAATCATAAAGCTTGATAAGCTTCATTACAACCTCACTTCTGGGAAATAAAAAATAAATTCTGATTCTTATTTAAGTTTAAAAATGAACTTGAATGCATTTTTTGCTATGGATGTGACACTGAGACCTGTGCTCATTATTATCACCTATATTATTCTGAAATTGTCATACCTGTAAACAAGATTTCTGTGGATTTTGGAAGTTCAATAATGCGGATTCACTTTACTGACTTTAAAGAGTTTGTAGTAAGAAAGGAGGAAAATATCTGTGGCACCAACCAAACACAAGTTATCAGAAAAATTATAGCCTTCTTCACCACAGCATTTCATGATTAATAAAAACAATTTTTTTAATGTTATTTATTCTAATAAGAGCAAAATATTGCCAATTGTCTAACTAAAAATTCATTTTTGAGTTTTCTTTTATTAATTAAGAAATTACATGCATAAGCTCACTTTCATATAAAATGGCTCAAATGTGGTCGCTGTAGACGAATATTGTTTGTTTGTAAAAACAATAATTCTTTGGGCTATAGTTTTAGGTGTGCCACGTGTCTGTAAAACATTGCCGAAAGATCCTGTTTCTTAGGTGAGTTAATTTTTTGTATTCTGTCTTAAAAAAAAGTTTTGGTATTGATTCATTGTATTATTTTGTTTGTAAAAATAATGATAGATTATTGATATTTTGGTTAAAATAATCATGGCCCCATATGAGTTTAATGATGGCCTAAAAATAAGTAGCCTCCTCTTTTAAATGACGGGATAGCTGTAGGTCATGTGTCTTGCCCGCTTACTATATTCCATAGAATTATTGTTCTTAGAAACACACAATAATCGTCTACGCCAACCACATTTCTCCTTTTTTTATAGCCAACTTAACTCTTGCATATGAGACACAAATATCTTATCTTGTTTGAAGAAATCTTGATCATAATTGAAAATCATCATCATCATCTATTTCCAGCCAATGGCCAGGTCACTTTAGTAAAATGCCTCCATCTTCATTTATCCTTCCACCATTCTTCCTCCTTTAATCCTCGAGTGGGTGTGCTGTGGAATAATGTATCTCAATCTTATATTTATTAGTGTGGTAACGCTATCAGGCACCGAAGGAGCTTGTTTCTATTCCTTCAGTGCTAACTTGACTGACTGCTGGTATAGTTTGAATTAAATTAATTTAATTTTCCCATCTTTAAATTAATGCAAACTTATTGTCGATGCATGAATAAGGCGACCATTTTCTCATAATACAAATACAGAACACTATCTTGTCAAAGGTTGGCCTGCTCTATTAATTCTTATTATTATTACTGAATTATTATGGTTATTATTATTAATTTATTACTATTACTTTTATAGCTTGTAAGTTACTTGAAATCTTGAGGCAGACTGACTGACACTTATGTGAAACACAGTAAGCAGTGTTGAGATAAGAATTCAGGTATTCCCAACATCCAACACATAAATTCCAAACTAAGGGCTCTCCATTTAAAATTATAACCGAAAATCCTATCATTGTTATGTTTTAACAAACTTAGAAAGAGAAATATTGTAAAATACCGACATTTCAGTGATTCACAAAATGTAATTTCTAAATTAGGAAAGATTAGGGGACAACAAAAGAGTGTGATTGATCAGATCAGCCATGAATGTTAATGTCAAACTATAGAAAAAGAGCTAAATTGCATTCTGTGATTGAAACAGTGATTTTTTGTTGAAGGCAGGAAATTGGTACGAGTGACACAGGAAGTGTAATGAAATAGGATTTAAGTGTAAATGATGGGAATTTTGGCACCTTTATGAGATTACGTGCGCATACTGGTGACTCGGCTTTGTGAAATCATTTAGAAACATGAGCAATGAATGAACAATATACTAGTCCAAAAATTCAAAGTTAAATGATTTACATTTGTAGTTGCATAATCCAAGAAAAAATTGTGCAGAAAATAAACAATTCCAAATGTTTTACAGTGTTAGCTGATGAAACCACAGATATCACTAGAACAGAACAATTATCGTGTGTGCGCTATTTGGACTTAAAGGAAAATAAAGCGCATGAAGATGTTCTTGAACTTACACCTGCTCATGATTTAACAGGACAAGAACTTGCATCTTTGATCATGAGACGTCTCAAGCATCATGGTATTGCTTGCGACTACTTGGTTAGCCAAGGATATGATGGAGCAGCGGCCATGAGTGGTCACTTACATGGCGCGCAAGCCTACATTCGTAAAGATTATCCGATGGCACTATACATACACTGTAGTGAGCATTCACTAAACCTTGCACTTGCTGATCCATGTGCTTTTCCAGCTATTAGAAATTGTATTGGAACAATTCATTCTGTAGGAACTGTCTTTTATCTGCACAACACAATGATGTTTTAAAACCAGCTACAGTCAACTCTCGATTCTACGAATAACGTCCCTCTCGAAGTAACGAACCGTGAAACCGTGAAAATTGTGGAAAAAAAGGTCGAACATTCTAAGGAAATCTGCCGTAAAATATGTTTGTTGCACTTATTCAGGTCGCTGGGTTGAGATTATTTTTGTGAGCGCTGTATTACTAGTAACTGGGGTAGGTAAGGTATAAAAATAGACACCACCCTATCAATGCCAGCCAATAGCACTTGACTCTGTCCACCCCCTCCCAAAAGCAAGACAATGTTTCCCAGCGCGCGACTGCCACTACATCACGCGCCAGGCTTGTTTTTGCCATTGTTATTTCGATTCTCGATTTGGTTACATTTTTTGTCTAGTTTTGTGAACAATTTTTGATGACCCACGCTATTTTTTTTAATTTGATATTAACTTATAATTTCGACTAAATGAGGGAAAATAGGACCTTCTTGACGCTCATGAAGAAGTAGGAGATCATCCAGGAAGTGTATGAGAAGAAGATTACAAAGACGGAAATAGCGCGGCGGCATGGCATCCCGAAGTCGGCACTTTTCACGATTATCAAAATGAGAGAAGAAATTATGAATGCAGTGCAGAAGGAAGGCCACAATGTAAAGGCCAAAAATTTGAAGGGTGCAACGCATGTGAATCTGGAACAAGATATGCTGGAGTGGTTCAGTCAGCATAGAGGGCAAACGTGCCTATAAACGGACCGATGATGCAGAGGAAGGCCGATAAATTTTCCCTGAGATTGGGTATAGAAAACTAAGTGTTAAAGTGGGTGGCTTGAGCGTTTCAAAGTGCATGACAGCACTTCCAGCCACATGGTCGGCGGTGAAAGCGCATCGGTCGACCCAACAATGGAGAGGGAGTGGATGCCCTTGCTCCGAAACATTCTCAGGCGCTATAAGCCTCAAGATGTATACAAAGCTGACGAGCTGGAGATGTTCTACAACCTCATGCCAGATCACACTCTTGCTGTAAAAGGGGATAAGTGCAAGGGTGCGAAGAGGAGCAAGGAGCGCCTCACTGTCCTTCTGTGCTGCAACATGGACGGCAGCAGTAATATGAAGCCCCTTATGATCGGGAAATTCAAGGGTAACATACTGCCCTGTGACTATGATTTTAATAAGAAGGCATGGATGACCTCGGGGGTGTTCACGAGGTGGCTTCAAGGCTTCGAATCGAAGATGGATGCCGCAAATAGAAAAATTTTGCTCTTCGTCGACAATTGCCCCGCACATCCTGCTCTCGACAAATTCAGGAACCTCGAGCTGGTGTTTCTGCCAAAGAACACCACCAGCACGCTTCAGTCCCTGGACCAGGGAATAATCCAGCAAGGGAAGGTGAAGTTCCACGAGATGCTTGTGCGGAGTATGGTGTAGAATCACGACATGGGCAAGGTGGTCAAAAAGTGGAACATGTTCAGGACCATGGAGTGAATCGTGTCAGTTGGAGGGCCGTGAGACCAGCGGTGATCGCCAACTGCTTTCGACAAGCCCACTTTGTCCTACCAGTCAACAAAGAAACTTCAGTCTATGTGCTTCCCACTGCTGCCAGCATCAAAGACCCAGACGACCCACCACCAGTGGACGCCAGTTTTCAGCCAGGCCCCTACACGGAACTGCAGCCTGGATCATGAACAGCACCTTCATCTGCCCCCCTGACTTTCACTTGGCCATGCGACGAGGAAACGTGGCAGATATTAGTCCCAGACTGCACGTATGAGGAGTACATAGCAGCAGACAATGACATCACAATTTGGGGCACCCTCGACAATGCCGATATAATCCGGGAGCAGCAGGAGTCCAGCGATGAATAGGGGGAAGAAGAAATGGACGAAGAGCCTGAAGACATCCCCACAATGAAAGATGTTCTGAAAGCCGGGGACGTCTACTCAAGAGCATTAAAGTGCCAGGGCACTAGCAAAGAGCTGTGGTTCCAGTTCTATAATGTGAAAGACTTCGTCGAGCAAACTGGTGCTAAGAAGAAGCAGGCCTCCATAATGGACTTCTTTAAGAAATAGGTAGTTTTTTTTCATGTGTTGTCTAAAAAAATACAATTTTTGCTTTGAGGGTCGGGGGTGGAAAAAAATCTGTTAAAATTCCAATAACGACCCCTTCTTCAAAATAACGACCCTTTTCCAGGGAACCGTGAAAGGTCGTAGAATGAGAGTTGACTGTATAAGTGAAATCTTTCTTGATTCAAAGCACAAAACTCTAATAGCCATGTGTGAAATACAATGGGTTTATAAACACGAGGCAGTTTTGCAAGTTAAGGAACTTTATTCTGCTGTGGTTCATTCCCTGGAAAAGTAGGAAGAGTCCCCAAAGAAGGAGACATCTCAAAAAGTACACCAGCTAATTAGTGCTGTGACCCAAAGTCAGTTTGTTGTTTCTTTGACAGTTATAGAAAATTTGTTTTCTCAGCTTGTACTTTGCAAAGCACTTCAAAAAGTGGCATGTGATCTTGAAGCTGCATGTGATTATGTGGAAAATTTGGTTTCTGTTTTCAACACTATCTGGAAGGATGTGGATAAAGAGTTTAGTCAACTCTTTACTTCAGTGTGCCTCTTAATGGAAAACATAGGTTCAGAAATGAAGATACCACGAATAATATTGAAACAATTACACAAAGAAAACACTCCATCTGACACACCATTGGAGTATTTCAAAGGAACTTATTTCTTCCATTTATTGATCATGTATTTAAAAGACAGATTTCAAAATCACAAGTCTATAATTGTATCTCTGCAAAAATTCATTCCAAGCCATTGTGTTGACTCAAACCAACAAGAACTAAATGAGTGTGTTGAGTTTTACAGTTCTTTGTTGCCTAAACCTGCCATGCTCACTACAGAATTCAATATCTGGAAGTCAAAGTGGGCCAAGAAAGGGTCAACTTGAAGACCATCTTGTGCGCTTGATAGTCTAAAAGAGTGCAATGAGGAATTCTTTCCAAACATTAAAAGCTACTACAAATATTTGCAACTCTTCCAGTTTCAACTGCAACACCAGAGAGAACCTTTTCAACTCTCTGAATACTAAAGACTTATCCGCAGTATTCCTGTTGACCCTGACGCAGTAATGTCATGGTTTGCAAGAATGAACAGGCATGAACACTTTATGTTGTAAAGGTTAAATTTATTAATATCATACAGTACACTAAATGAAATAATAAAATTATACATCATAAACTTGTCAATATTATACTTAATGATCCAGTAACTATAAGCCGTTACCTTTTATGTCTCCCTGGTGTCAGCATTATTAGTAGCTTAGTTGTTAGAGTTTCAAATTAATGTGTTTAGTGTCCAAGGCTCGATTCCTAGCAGGGGTATAGTATATATCATTTGATGAATTTAAAGTCTTGGGACTGAGTGTTGTATATGTTACAGAATTAAGTTAGTATGTAAGTTGTGCTGCTGATATATAACCACTTTTCAATGTGTTCAAAAAGTGAAAGTTAAATCCTTCACTTAAATAGGAGCACTACAATTAATATACTCACCTTCATTCAGGCTCCTACCATGCAAAACACCCCCCCACCGCCGCTGAAGTAAATTTCTGGTTATGACAATGATTGTATGTGTATTAGTACCAATTAACAAATTAATACCTTAAACAATATTTCATTGTAATAATAGGAAAATATATATCTTTTTAAATAAAGTTTCATGTCATAAATTATGACACTTTCTATTTACTCCATAACAACAAAGACTATCCATCACACAGTTTTATTTTATTTAGTGCGTAATGTTTAAATTAACTCTAATAAAAACAAAACACACACACATAAATTCATTCATACACATATCAATAGTTCAGTGAAAATTGACTGGGGTATAAAGTAGGCCTCCTGCTTGAGTTAAATATACCAGCACGCCACTGCAGAGTTAATCACTTCCATTTTTCTCCTCTCACTTGCACACTTTCATTTATCTGCTTCTCCTGTTCTCGGTACCTGTGGTCTAGGTAAAGTGTCAGACTTCTGTGCTGAGGTCCGGGTTCAACCTCGTCATGGCACAGATTTATCTGATTGCCAAACCCTCCTTCAACCTCTGACAAGATGTGTATTATTTCACACTTTGAATGTAAGGATTGCCTCTACCCGTGATTGGTTCCCAGTAAACTGTAGGTCTCATTTTCATCTCACAATCACCTTACCTTGCACATTAGCGTAAGTGGTATAACCGAAGGGTATTAAGACACGGTGCTAATAATATAATAATCCTGTTTCCTTGGTTCCATGCATCTTTTCCCTTCATACTCACCCATTGTAATCTTATTTGCCATTCCACCTTCTAATTGATAGAAATAAATTAGTTTATTTTTTAATGGCTTTAATTTTTATTGTTGCTTCTTTATTTATACCACGATATGGTTCATAAATTATTATTTGTCCTATTTCCATCCACTTTGGTGCTGCTTTGATATCATCTAGCACTGTTTGAAAATGATAATAATAAACATTATAAATGGATATTTTTGAATATTTACTTTTTTTTTCCCCTTTTTTTTGAGAATTTGTAAACTCCATCCGCTCAAACAACTGACATACAAAAAGTGTCTTGTATTAGCAACATTGTATGTCCTTCACACAATTGAGATTCTCATGTATTCGCTCATGAAAGGTTAGGTTAAGTAACTGGGTAAATACAATAGTAATATCTTTACAAATAAGTTCTTGTTTTTTAAAACTATTGTCATCTAGATATAATTTCTTAAGGTTTGTTGTTAGAGGGCTCACTTGTAACAGACAATATGGCCTGAGTACTATACCCAAAGCGTTTTCACTCAAAGGACTTGATATATCTATATATTTTTTTTGCTGTGTGTAAACTATTGAGCCTATAGCTTAGTATGGTAACTGGGGGGTGTATTCCTAGGCACATCCAGGGTTCAAGGATGTATATCATAATAAACATCCAGATATTATCTGTTATATTAGAGCTGTCAAACTACATTTCTCGATACCCTCGATTCTTACTGGTATCAAAAGAATGTAGAATCGATCTTAATATTACGATTCTCGCTACTCGATTCTTTGTTCTCAATAAAACTGGCAACTAAACAAAACGGCAACATTCAAATAGGTAACACTTGACTATCTTCTCATATTAATTTAGTTGCCGTTTCACTTAAATACCAGCAAATTGTAAATATACCATAATGGCCCGAATATATATATATAGACCCTAACATTTTGAGGTGTTCTACATGAAAAATAAATGGTCTAGAATGTAATTCGACCTGACATTATGACATTAGGCCTATTAAGAGGCAAAAAACTTAACAAATTTGACACCCTTTTTTTAAAGTAAAAGTTAAATGAGACTGTCATAATAGGCTATATGAATCGATTCTAAACAAACAATTGATATATAATACATAGACTAGAATGGCAATTTTCCGTAATATATCGATATTTCTATCATTAATTGATACATCACAACGTGTATATTGAAAGCTTGATATTCCTATCCATTTAAAATGGCCTCCTCTAATTATAGTCTTTGTCGCTTTTCAATTTTTAATGTTTTATTTAGCTCTTTGAATAATACAGGTTTAAAAAAAATAGAACAAAAATTGACGTAGTTAATAAAAATGGAGAAAAAAAGTAATATTTACTTTAATTCAATAGATTATCGATATATTGCTGCCAAAAACTTGACTTGAAATTTTTTGTAGCATGTGGAATGTGTTTTTCTTTCCGTTATAAAATCCGCAATTTATTGAATTAATTTTGAGTTTATTTTAAAAAAAAGTAAGACTTTTAATTTAGTATGTTTAATAAATATCTCTAATATTGTGAGATTAAAGTTTCAAGCGATCATGTGTTGTAATGGTCGATTTCAAGTTTCGCATTGAGGAGAGAGTATGGTATCAGGCAAGTTAGATTTTCTATGCAATAATGCTTGGAAAAATAGTGAAAAAGGAAATGTTCAGGATTCGGAATCAAGAATCAAGGTTGAATTTAAGAATTGGAATCAAGAAAAACAGGTCTCGTGACATCTTTAGTTGATATACATCTTGATTAGAGACTGGATTCTTATGCACAAAAATTATTTAAAATAGGCATTAAAATATGTGATTTAGGCACCAGAATAGGCACTTAAGGAAAAAATAGCACACATTAGGCAATGTAAAATTGACTTTACTACCAACTATTTTATTACCTACAGCCAATTCACATTGCTGTTATTGTTTCTAGCCCGTCTTACTACTCGTTCAGTTTATATGCAAATTATGCTAATATGTTAGAGGCTAGGAAGGTGGTTAAAGAAAGTGTATCTGCACTTGTGTGGAGAGAGAGTTAAAAACCATTTAGTAAAATACCTTAAGTACAACGGACTGAGATTCGCATCTTGATCTCCCTTTCATCTTTGGCCCAGTCTTCTACAAGAGTGATATTGTTGCCCATTCGACTACCAAAGTGGGTCACATGCTGTTAATCATTGGATAATTTTCTAGATTTTCATTTTTGAAATGGGTTATATTCTCATATAGAATGTTTTTTATGGTTTGTAAAGCTGAGTTCTACTGGGACACACATTGTCAAGGAATAAAATTTCACTTTGCTGTTTACAAAGAAGTAGAGCTTTTCTCCTGCAACAGCATGCCGTTCCCTCCCAAGATGTCTGCCACTGCTCTCACTGTCCTTCACCCAATCAATATATGCTCATTGGAAACTATTTAACAAATGTTGATTTTCAAACCTACTTTAAACAAGTATACCACAACTTACGATTTCTAATAAACTGGACTCTTGGACTCTTTATTTCAGCATAAAATCTATACTGAATGAAAAAAAGAGCACCAAAGCCGAAATAGGCGCGTTAAGGCACATAATCATAAAATAGGCAAAAACCAACAAAATATGCAATTATAAGTACTATAAAATTAACATATTGTACTCATAATAACATGAAATGCATACATATCTCAACTGCCTATATTATATATATTTTTATATTTAATCCACTTATTCAAATTCCCACTCCTACTTTCGTTGACCATATTACCCCAAAGATAAGCCGACTAGCTATTTTCAAAGTAGAATTTGGGAAAATAGATTTAGGTACCTCATATAAGCTGATCCATCAATTACTTAACTACATGATATCATATTTTAAAAATCTACAATTTATTTTCATAAATTTATTAATGGTAAAAAAATATGTTTTAAGACTTTCTAATAAGCTGGTCTTGCATATAAGCCGGTCCCTCCTTTTCAAAACTAATTTCAGGTAAATAATCCTCGGCTTATTCTGGAATGGTTGTCCATAATGGTTCCTATCCACAAGAGGGAGTCTTTTTTCCAACCAAGATACATAATTTGCCGAATCAGAATTTGGTGTTCAAGACATTGTTTCCAAATTGTTGTTTGGAGCATCATATGCTTGGCATGAAGTCTTAAGGCATCTTGTCTTGGCGAGATATTCTCAATTGATTTGTTTTTGTGTGCGTAAACAATATTCTGCAACATTTATTTACACTTTTTGTTGTGGTTGTGGTGTCAAATATAAGTATTTTAACTAAACCATTCAACCATGTCAAAATCTCGATCTTTCATTTTCATAGTGTTCGACAAGGAGTTGAATACTAGGGTAATTTCAGGCATTTTCTTCCAAACATTCCACGCCTTGGTTTTACCAATTCCATAGAATGCTGACATGGTGTAACGTATGCATGGAAAAATGGTAAAGCTGTTCGGATATCATCTTAAATGTTTTCCAATAATGCAGTAAGTGAGAAGAATTTTTTGTCTTTCCCACTTCCAAATTCATACCAGAGGTCCTACAAGCTCATTAACTTAAACTCAAAAAAGGTAGCTTCTTCAATAATTACCACATCAGAATTAAATGTAACAATTGAAATATACTTCTGACCAGACTAAACACAGGTTTTAATGTGTAAGAGGAGTTTATCATCTGCTTCTTCATGATTGCATGGTGCAACACCATCGCTGTTGAATGTCCCATTACCAGAGAAGACAACTTGATCTTCGCAGGTGCATACCAGTAGCTTTCTACCTGCTTGAGAAATTGCTTTTGTTTTTGTAAGAAGATGAGAGTTGTTTCTTATTGACATCATCTTTGGGAAAGTTGTACTTGGCTTGACAAGCATCCTTTGTCCAGAACCTCTTTTTGTTTGGGTATCAGATTTAAAACCAGGGTGTCTACCATCTGGGAGAACGGAAATTATCCGGGAATTTAAAGTGGTAAGGGAAAAATCTAAAATAAGCCGGGAATTTTGTGAATTACAAAAAAAATCCGAGAAAATGTTGTTTTACCCAAAATGTGAAATATAATAATCATAAAAGAATCCAAGCAGAGCATTATATAATTTTTTTTCTTGCACCGTACCTTACTACCTGTTTGGGTACATGCTTTTGTACTAATTACACTAAGGGTGTTTGAGATTAGGAAGGTTATATTTAAGGAAGTGTACCCGCATTTGCGTTTAGGGAGAGTGAAAAACCATTTTGGAAAAACCACGATTGGTACACCCGACCAAAATTCAAACCTCAATCTCCCCTTCATCGGCAGTCAAGCCTATTACTAGAGTAGCGCGTTAGACCATGTGGCAGCTTATGTATTACATTTAAAAGATCAAGGGGGCCAGAGACAGAGCTTACAAAGTTTAAAAAATAATCCTTAACAATGTATTTATTAGTTGTGTTTATTCAAGACAACTAGATAAAAAATAGTCCTTATGGACGGCCGCCGAGGGGCCCCCTTTAGCTCGGGGCCTAGTACAGCAGTTCCCCTGGTCTTCCCCCCCCCCCCCCCCCCCCCAGTTGCCAGCCCTGTGTTTGTGTGTGTGTATATATATATATATATATATATATATACATATAATGAAATTTTCAAACCCTGGCGCATTCAGAACCACATTGAATGATTCACCCTTCAACTTTGTAGGGAAAACCACTTGAGATACTAAATATCCAAGTTTAGGAATGTATATTTAGGACCAATAATTGTACAGTAACATTAGCAAGCTAATGCCTACTTTAGACAGGTGGCCTTAAGGGCCTAATAGCCCAGGCATGTTTTTTGCTTAAAAACAATGACAACTGTGTGTTAGGCTGTGATGGATCGCTTGTTGCGTCTTGGTGGAGGCATGCCCGGGCTGAGCCAGGCCCCACCCCCTTCTGATGCCCCGGTGGTTGACACAGCAGAACAAGTGTACATATCATCGCTGGCTCTTCTCAAGATGTTGAAGCACGGCCGAGCTGGTGTCCCCATGGAAGTGATGGGGCTGATGCTTGGCGAGTTTGTAGATGATTACACCGTGAGGGTCATCGATGTGTTTGCCATGCCGCAGACTGGAACTGTGAGTTGAACTGTTTACCATCCAGTAGCCTAAATGTTAATTCTTATCTACTACACCAGTGGGCATATAGACTTGAATATCAAACACGTCTAGTTTAATTTGCCGGTGGTTGAAGGGTCTGAGCTTGAATCCCAGCTAGGTGTACTGAGGGTGTCTTTTCTATCTTGTTTATTCTTACTCTGTTATTAGGCCTATGATTTAAATTTTTACAACCCAAAAACAAAAGAGTACAATGTTAGATGCAAGAAACAAAAAAAACTTTTTTTAAAATGCATATTATGCAGTGGAAGAAGTTAGGCTTTGAGAAAAAAAATTGTCATTAGAGCTGAAAAATTATTATTAGGGATACATTATTAAAATAAGTTTATATTGTTATTGAATTAGTTAATAATATCATAACAATTGATCAAATTATAGGGACACAGTCTACATTTTATGATGTTGTTACTGTATATAAAGTTACTTGTAACTAATGTTTGAAGGGTGTAAGTGTGGAAGCTGTGGACCCGGTATTCCAAGCCAAGATGCTGGACATGCTGAAGCAGACCGGCCGCCCAGAGATGGTGGTGGGCTGGTACCATTCACATCCCGGGTTTGGCTGCTGGCTGTCTGGCGTTGACATCAACACACAGCAGAGCTTTGAGGCGCTATCAGAGCGAGCTGTCGCAGTTGTCGTCGACCCCATACAAAGCGTCAAAGGTATAATCGATCATGGAATCATCCCAGATGTACCTAAACAAAGTTAGTGTTTGTGGATGAACTCTTACGGGCCTTGTTCGCTTCTCGTACTAAACTTGAGCTGAATAAGCCGTATTCACATTATTACTTAAAATTCTTTCATTTCAAAAATTGTCTTTTAAAATCACAGGTTTGAATTGTTTCTATATTCCAAAAATGTTAGATTTGGATTTTAGAAAATAAGTTTCCAGCTTTTCAAAACTATAATTTGTCTGCATCTTCACACAGGGAAGGTGGTGATTGATGCATTTCGGCTGATAAACCCCAACATGATGGTACTAGGTCAGGAGCCCCGACAAACCACTTCCAACCTGGGACACCTTCAGAAACCATCAGTGCAGGTGAGTCTTACTCATAGAGGAAACTTTCTATTATGCCACTGTTAAAAAATTAACATTTTAGTCTGAGGCTTAATTTTTTATGTAATTCTGATTGCATGCCAATTCTCTAGTTAATAACACCTCAATTTTAACATTTATCAAAAAATAAAATGTTGATCTTAAGATTCGAGAGGAACAAAGCTTTTAATGGCATTTTAAAAGTTTCTTTTTTTTAAAGTTTTGAGGATCGCTTAGCTTAATTTAAAACAAGTGTGATCACTTGCTATGCACAATAATTTATCACAACTTTGGGAAATCAATCTTATATTATTATTATTATTATTATAATATTATTATTATTATTATTTATTAATTATTTTAATAATTATTATTA
This sequence comes from Timema podura, assembly GCA_033556935.1. Classification (NCBI taxonomy): domain Eukaryota; kingdom Metazoa; phylum Arthropoda; class Insecta; order Phasmatodea; family Timematidae; genus Timema; species Timema podura. Next base: position 21,120,864 of record JAVRXN010000003.1, on the reverse strand, counting down.
TTATTATAATATTATTATAATAATAATATTATTATTATTATAATTATTATTATATATTATTATTATTATAATTATATATATATCATCATCATCACCGTGTTTGTTTACATTTGATTGAACTCTAAGACTGACCCATTGCATTTATTCTTTTAAGAATATGTAATTTAACTAAATTTTATGTTTTTCAAATCCAAATTAATTTCTTGGTAGATAGTATTTTATTTATTGATGTACTTTAACATAGGCTTAAGGTGTTGAACCTTGTGAGAGTAGTCTGTATAGTGTACTGGATCTCACACCCTCTGTCTGCCCAGGCCCTGATCCATGGTCTCAACAGGCATTACTACTCCATCAGTATCAACTATCGCAAGAACGAGCTGGAGCAGAAGATGCTGTTGAACCTTCACAAGAAGTCGTGGATGGACGGGCTTATGCTGGCCGAGTATACCGCCCATTGCAAGGTCAACGAGACCACTGTCACCGAGATGCTGGACCTGGCTCGCAACTACAACAAGGTATCAAGTCAATTACTAGCACTATTCACCCTCCTCGTCCTATGGTTATGGGTCTGTAAAGTGTACTGTGTGTGTTTCAGTCCTTGGAGGATGAAGAGAAGATGACTGCAGAGCAATTGGCCATCAAGAACGTTGGCAAGCAGGACCCCAAGAGACACCTTGAGGAGAAGGTGGACCTCATGATGACAGCAAACATTGTGCAAAGCCTGGGGGCAATGTTGGACACAATCGTCTTCAAGTAACTCCTATTCATCTTGCTGGGAAACATGGTGACGAAAGAGGGAGTGTGCAGTGAAATGGTTATTTTATTTCGTACACTTAGAAATCTATGTAAAAATCTACGAAAATTATAATAGCCAACAAAGAAACCAAAAACAGTGAAAATATAAACATATTTGACACACAAAAAAAAGTGCTAAGCACAAAAGGTTATTTTTGAATTTAATTTCTCCTGGAGTTTCGGTTTTATGTTAAATCAACCAAATATGATTTAATTTGGGGGTGGACAGTATCCAGAATGCTTGGGAAAAGGTAGGGAATTATCCATTCCTGTAAGTCAAGCAGGGGTTTTAAACATAGATAACATTTCGCAATTCCAAACTTAGCGTTTATCTTTTGTAGTATTTGTTGCACTCAGCAAATAATTAAATATAAAACACCATTTTCAAGATAAATTTGATTGAATAAAAAGTGCTATTCACACACAACTTTCTATATTATTATGCTTTAGGGATGGACGGGAATGACATTTTTATATCAGGACGGGAACAAGACTAGAAATTAGTCAAAATATCGAGACGAGAATGGGAAATCATAAAAAACTATGCCTTAGATTAAGTCTAGATTAAAAATAGATATTGTTTTTATACTAATATGGTAATACTTGTAAAAGCTTTGACATTATTAAATACAATACAAATAATATATCCTAAAAACATATAAATAGGGGTGTGCGAAAAGCATTTTTTATTGAAACAAATAGCAACATTTTTAACAAACAATGAATAAAACAAATCGAATAATTAATTTTAATACATAATTTTTATTAGTTAATCTCTTTTGAAAATTGTGTTTTATGTTTAACTGCATATTGGAAGAGTGCAAAATTAAAAAAAAATTACCCTTCTCAAGTATCCTCTAAAATCTTAAATGTTCTCTATTTTAACATCTCTTAAAGTCTATCTAGGTTTGGAACACTATAAATGTCTTCGGTTTAAAAGCACTTAAAGATTATCAGGGTTTTAAACCCCTTAAATATTTAGGTATGAAACCCCTTAAATGTTACCTAGTTTTATTACTCTTTACATATTCTCAATGGTTGAGACCCCTTAAAACGTCTATCTGTTTAAAGCCCATTTAAGGTTCTCTAGAATTGACACCCCTTTATTCTTTGTTTAACACCCTTGTAATACAGACAGGCTGATGCTCAAAAATAGTTGACCTTGGCAAGCTACTGCCTTCCCCCTATTTCTTTGCCGCAAATATGGTAGAGTATAATAATATAGCTCTGTCCTTCTCTAAGGGCTGGATGCAAGAACTTGACAAAGTGGGTGCTTTGTAGACACTAGTGTGGGTTTGCTTGCATCATCATAGGTTAAAAGGTGGAGCAATAAAAATAGTATGCTGGGGGGGAAGGGGGGCCCACTACTGGCCCACTAAGCATTCACTATATATTCTTGTATACCGCCCTAAATCTTTCAAGCTTGCTGAGCCTAACAAATAACTGTTGATAGTCAGAACACATTGACTCACAAGCTTCCCAACTTGTTTGTCTCACCACAGGCAGTAAAATATCCCCCTCCAAGTTTTCTACAGAACATAGAAGATGACTGTTTCTAATAGAGATTGAGCCAGTAAGACCTGCTTGAACAATAAGCGGGCTTTATTTCTCCGCCTGACTCGGGATATACCCGACATTTTCCCTGAGGGTTTGGGATTCCATCTACCCCTATTATGTTTTTTATGTCTTATTGTATTTTTTATTATTTATATTACATTTAGTAATGTTATAGCTTTTATGAGTCCTAACATATTTGTTTAAAAATCAATATATATTTTTAATCTAAAATCATCCTAAAGCGTCATTTTTTAATTTCTCATTCCTTTTCCGATCTCGGTACTTTTACTTGTTTCCCGTCCTGCAGTAACAATATCATTCTTGTCCATCCCTAAGTTTATCAAATTTTTATCACAATATCAAAAACTCTTTTAATAGTTTAATTTAATTTTCGTGGATGCATAGATTTTTAGGGAAAGGACAAAGCTATAAAACAAACTATTTTGCAAATTTGATTCCACCTTTGTCTGATAGTAATTGTACCCTCGCCATTGCCATGGCAGGAGCTCTCTCTGATGACTGTCACAGTTAACTAGGAGAAGGAATGGAAATGGGGAGGTGGGGGCTTTGATGAGCTTGATATGATGTGTGCTATATTTATCTGGACTACAGTTTTTATTTCAAAGAACAATATAAGGACATAGTCTTGCCTTGAATTAAAGTAACGTTCAGTTCTAGTGCATTTAACAATTAACAACCTCACTTATTGCTCTGAAGAGTGTTTTCATGATCATCCAGGTGTTGTTCAAGATAACCAAGTTCAACTTCTAAGATAGACTTTAGTTCTAGCGCAGGCTGTGTTAAACTTGTATCGTGTGTGGAAGCAAGCTGGTAAAACAAAGTTGTTCAATGCTCACTATCAAGCACTTATGATCTTGTTTCCATTTCAAGTACATTTTCCATTGGACTGCCAGTGCTAATCGGATATCTCATCATTCAATCTGGTTACTTCAAATTATGTAATTGTTATCAAATTGTTAAAGAATCTGTATAGAACTCATTTAAAAGTTTGCACCTCCTATTATTTTGTGTGGTTACTTGAAAACTTATGGCCAATAAACAAAATTTTATTATTTTGTATTATACTTGTTTCAATTTGTGTTAGTCTGACAATTAAAAATGCTAGAGCACATTTCAAATTCTCACCTTCAACATCATCCAATGTTTCCGCCATTGTGGGTCGTTTGGCACATGCTCTTCTATTCCTGTCGATCTTTCCAAACTTCTCCCTCAGCCCCGCGTCTCCAGTCCGCATTTTACAAATCTATAAAACATGATAAACATAAGATATATTTTCAAATTGATGTAGAAAATTGTAACGTAATTGATTTGGACCCCTCTCATATATTTAAAAAGTCATGGATGAAGGTATTCTTCTTTAAAGTATTGTATGTAGGTTATCCTTCTAACACTTCATCCATGGAGAATCACACGTTTTCGCAGAATAGTCTAAAGGGATTGCACCATTATTATTGTTAAAATTTAACTCCGCAGTATTTACCAAACAAGCAAGAGAAACCAGCTCCCTATATCCAATAGGAAGCTAGCCTTCAATGTACCTGTCGCAGAGACGTACCTGATTGGTTAGTCTTGACACTGTCACGAGGGGTCCAAGGGGCAAGGGAAACGTCCGCATATAAGCTATATGTGCGTATTAAAAAAACACAGAAATTGCCGCTGAAATAGCGAGAATAGACGTAGAGAGAGGGCCGGAGTAAATACAGAGAAAGTGCCGGTGAAATAGCTAGACTAGACGTTAATATAGAAAATGTGTGTCAACGATAAAGTGAGAAGTAACACAACAGACAATACATAGTTTAATTTCGAACAAAGTGTAAAGGAAGAAATAATTATTTAAATAAAGCGTGTACAACATAAACAGTTGTATTTATTACACAAATAAATTCCATATCACAATAATTGGCGCTCGAACACGGAGCTATAAATACCAATTATATCAAATATTATTCCATATCATCATAATTGGCTCCCAATCGCGGGGCAATTATATGTGAATAATACCGTAATATAATAATTGTCACTTGATCACAGAGCTATAAATACCAATTATATCATCAAACAAACCGAAATACTATAATTGGCTCCCAATCGCGGGGCAATTACATCTGCAAACATTCAATATCATCATAATAGGCGCCCAACGTGTGACAAGAACATTATAAAATATAAATAGTAACTAAATGGAAATATTATTTTGTTACATATTCATAAATATTCAGTTTAAGTGGTGAATTAATGGTATGGGATCTGGCTGTCAGCTTTGTCCATTATTTATTTTTGGCTAAACCACCTATAAGCAGTCGATATAAGAGATATAAGTAAATATTTATTCAAAATTTGGATCATGGTTTGGTTGTTTTTAAAATCTCAAATCTTGTATTTGCATGAATATTAAGGATTCAAGTATTTAAAGATCCCATATTTCTTGATTTTCTTACAAATGGACATTTGGAGCAACTTTAATAAAATAAAATAAAGGTTTGTGATCAACATTAATAACAGCGTATATAATTATTTTATAGTCCAACACATTAGCTCAGTCGGTAGCATGTCTGTTTATTGAGCTAACGGTCCCGGGTCTGATTCCCAGCCTGGCCAAAAAATTTATCATTAGGGAAATGTGGGTTTACCCTTTCAAAGTGATGAATTAACGACCTGGGACTATATTTTGTTCCTGTCCTAGTCTTAAGTTACATTATAAGGCATATGAAGCTATGACAGCTAGCAGGTATTGGGAAATAAATGGCTTGAATAAAAAAAACTGACCAATACCACGGTAATGGATGTAAAAATATATTATTTTATAGGTATTGATTAGGATGGGTCCTCAAATCTCTATGGATATTCGAGACTCAGATCAATTTAAAGTGAAATTTGTTTTAGAGCTCTAATACTGCTTATTGGTTGCTCAGCATCAATAATTGAAGCGTCGGCTCAAACAGCGTTGTAAGTCACATTTTTATGAAAAGTAAGCTATCCACGGGACAACATTGGTTGTTGTGTAGTCCAAACTTTCTCCATGTTGGATTTGGAATTATTCTTTTAGAAAAAAGATAAAATAAATACTAAAGATTGATATCCCTGGAACAATGTTGTAAGTGGCATAAAGTTGGCGGATGTTAGTAAGATCTTGTTAACACCTTCTGCAGAAAAAAAGTGAAAATCTTGGTAGAAAAAGAAAGGAATGTCAGAAGTTGGAAACAGAATGTACGAAAAAGGTTGAGGGATCAGCTTTAGGAATGTCTTGAAAGCTGCATTATCTGCTTCAAATGAGGTGGATAAAACAATGTATCTTTCATGTGATACTCTCCAGTATATAATACATATCACATGTTTTAGGTAAAACATTATTTCACAATAGTGTAATTTAAAGGCGTTATTTTTGTTTAAACAAAATTTACTCTTTTACTATTAAGTTTTTGGTTATGTTAAATTTCATTGTTGTGTGAATTCTGGTCAGTAGGCCTACATCCATGATATTACATGTCAAAAGTATGATTAATAAATTATAAATATCTCGTTATATATATTTTAATTATTAATTTTAGCTTGATCAAATTCCAATTTAATCTAAAGAGTGGTTTGAGAATAGTTCAGATGATGTACAACTACATTATTGTTGAGAGGATGGGAAATATACACTAATAAAAACAATTTTTTTAAAATTCAAATATCGTATTTCTCTAATTATATATTTTATTTTTCATATTTTGGTTGGACCCAAATATATTTATAAACATTGCACTTAGGCCCCTACTAAAGTAGGACTTACTTTTTGTTGCATTTTATGGTTCAGTTTGCAGATGCATAAAAGGTTGCTTCGCGCATACTATAACAGGTCATCAAAAGACTCAAATGTATGAACATTTTTGTGCTCTCAATTACAACTCTGACAGATATCCTAGCTAACCATTGTATTGAATTACAAGAACCAAAGCAAAGGCACGTTAAAAATAAAGCGGTATCTCGACTTCAATGGATAAAACTGTAAAAGGTAGCGTGAGAGTTTGCCAAAAAACAATATGTTATACATTCAAGGTGACCCCAAGAAGAATCCAAATTGTAATTGAAAAATTTAAAAACCGTGATGATTTGACTGATGAGTGAGGTACACACTTAAATATACCACATTTGAGTATCATATGAAACAAAAGACAACATAAGGAGTCACATACAATCATTCCCACATTAGGAAAGCCATTATTGCAGATGTAAAACCTCCAAAGATTCTCTTGCAAATCTAAACCTTACACAAATGTATGAACTTTTTAAGGAAAAATATTCCAACACTCAAATTTCACAACGTACATACACTGATATTTTCTACAGTGAGTTTAAATTGCGATTTGCCCACCCTCGCTCACACACATGTATGACGTGTGACAAGTTGTACATTAAATTATATTCTGCAGAGACTGATATTGATAGAGAAAATTGCCTGGTGGAAAGTAAATTCCATCACATGAGGGCAGACTCTGCTTATAGTGCTTTGAAAGATGATACAGCAGCTGCAAAGGAAAATTCTCAGCTAGTTGGTTTGTGTACAGACTTACAGCAAGTCTTATTCTGTTTTAATTTGAAACACACAAGTGTATTTTATCAAAGGCAATATTCTTTTTATAACTATTGTGTACATGAGGCTGGCTCTAGCAATTCTACTATGATGCTATAGCATGAAACACTTGGTCATAGAAACTATAGAAATAGCTTAATGTTTTATTAAGTATGTCAAAGAATATTTTTATCCTTTGAAGGAAGGTAAAGAAAGAAAGCTTGTTGTCTGGTCCAATAGATATGTGGGACAAAATAATAACTGGAAACTGATTGCAATGTGCCAGTTATTTTATCAAAATATTTTACGCAAATTAACCAGAAATTTTTAACAAGTCGTCACAGCTTTTTGCCTTGTGACATACTTTTCACATATATAAAATAGAAAAGAACATTTCCATTGTAAATGTGCCATTTGACTGGGTAGAAGTTATTGTGAAATCAAGACCTAATCATCCTTTTACTGTAATAATAATGGATCAAGAAGATTTCAGATTTTTCTCTCAGGGAAAAAAAGTTTAAAAAAAGACACAGGATTGAAAATAACCGATGTTCTATGGCTTTAAATTATGTCAGATGATCCTACATCCATCAAAGTGAGGAAATACACACAATGTACTTCAACCTTGGATGCAGTACTCACCAAAAGTAATAATGGAAAGAGGTAAAATAGTGTACAAAGATTAAAATGTGCAGTCATTACCATGTCTTGAAGCTAAAAGAATATTCTATATTGCAATTTCACCACCTTCTTAAAAGTTTATAAGATTTACCAGAAAAAGTTTAAAGCCAGTTTCCTTGATTTATTACTGATTGGTAAGAATAATATATGATACTTTAAAGTTATAAGATATATTTCAAAAACAGTTAAATTATTTAAATATTTGTATTTGTTTATAGTTTAAACATTAAAAAATGTTCCTTTAAATACAAATACTGTAATAATTAGTAAAAAACAAAATAAATACTTTTAATAAATAGCATTATTAACTCATAGTTTGGTTTTTTTGTATTGTTAATTGATATTATTATAAGTAACAACAGTTTTTTTTTATTGAAGTTAAAATGTTTATGGATATGTATTAAAATACTTCATTAGTACACACAAGTATAAAATTTTAACAATACAGGATAATTAACTAAGTGGTAAATTTTTTAATATTATCAATATAAGGGTTATTGTAGAAATCACTATAATTACTGTTTCACAATTATAAAATTTAACTTACAACGTTGTTTGCCAACACTTCATTATGGATGAACTTCACCTGGTCAGACTAGTAATTTAACACCTAACTGATGCATGAATGTTATAATAAATAGATTATAAAAAATAATATTAACAATTAGTTACTATTTGTATTTTCCATTATTGTACTATTTTTATAATTCCTCTTGAAACCCCACTGTCCCCCTCATAAATAATTGTCAAGGAGGTAACAAGAGAGTTTTTTTATTCAAATAACATAACATATACAACTCGATGAGATGAGTGAGACAGCTCAAAGCGTTAGGTCAGGGGTGCAGAATATGTTTGAAAGCGCGACCCGGTTTGGGGGGAAATTTGGGGCAGGGAAAAGTCCAACAATGTTGTTGACGTTTTAAGTACATTCTGGTTCCGATACGGTAGTTTCATTTGTATGAAAAACAAAGGCCAATGACACTCAATACCAACACTATCAGTATGTGCCATATAAGGCAGTGTCAGTGTAAGCACAAAGAGTTGCGGTGTCTAGGGGCTAAGATAATGTGTCACAGTTCTAGATAAGTCAGAGGTTGAGGTAAGGGTCAAGGAAAAATCTAATAACTCAACCTGGCTAATGGCGTGATTGAGTGATGAGTCATCAGTCACCTACCCTACTGCGGGTGTTTGGTAGCTATGGCGGCATCCGGAGGAGGGTAGGGAAGGGTGAGCAATGTTTTGTTTTAGTTTGAATTCAGTCACCCGTTATATCGTAGCCTAATTACACGGCGATGTGTGCGCAGTTTATTTAAACTCGTGACATGCTTGTAATAATCGTGTAGCCATGAAATTGTTGTTTATAGTGGACCTATTAGGGTTTGTACATTGTACAATAGATAAATGTTTATAAAAAATTAGATGGTTTAGTGAAACAAATGTTTATGATGTCAACTGTGCTTATTGTGAATGACATGGCAGACGTGATGAACTCGGATATCGGGTATCTAATAAACATCCCCAAGAAAAACATAGAAGTAAGGATCAAGAGTGTATTGCAAGTTTTGTAAAATGTAAATTATGTGATCAGGAAAAATTCATAGTCGTAAATAGCGATAGTATTTCCCCTAGTGTGGTTGATAGTGATAAACCTTGCAGTAGTGGCGTGTCTACGAAAAAACGAAAAGTCTATGAAAATCAACCATTAAACCAAGGCCTCCCGGAATTACACTCTTGCCTCTTACTCTCAATATATAAAATTAAATGTTGGTACCGGTAAGCCTACTGGTATTAATGAACATTTAATAACAATATGTAGGCCTAATGCACACCAGATGGGAGAAAACTAGATTTTTTATAAGATAGGTACTATAAAAATATCTTTTAATTTGAATTTTCCAAACTATGTAGCAGGTAATAATCCTTATTCCCTTCAACCTCTATAAAAAAATTCAATGTTTTATTTTGAGCGCTATGGTTTTCGAGTTTTTTTTTAATGTTATGTTCTGGGGAAATATTGGATCTCTGAACATATTCTGCACCCCTGCGTTAGATTACATCAGCGTTCACACGAAGCTCGAAATTTATTTGAAATGAACATTCCAAAGAAAGGACCTGATTTAATAGGCATACAAAGGTTTATGAACCACAGAAATAGTTATAGCCAAAACAACTTTATATAATATGACAGATGTAGTGTACAAGTAAGCACGAAAGCGGTAAGTTTCCTAGACTGCCTAGCATCAGTCACATCAGACAACTAACATAAAATATTCGCAAAAAATCTACTCTCGCCCATAAATGGCGGCTCAAAACATATGATACAATAAATCCTAAATTTACCTTATTAACTATCTCTTTATTTTTCTTAAACTAGTCATAATTTAATATACTAGCAAAATCGAACATTCTTGATATGAATAACCAATTGAGGATACACTATTAAAAATATATAGCACTAAACTAAGTACTCTTATGGGAAGCTCTCAATTTGTTGAAATAATAAATGATATGCCTTCATCAAATTATCGGCCTACTAAATATGAACAGAACATAATTTGTAATAATTCACCAAAAAGTCAAACTTTATTTTAATATTTACGCCGCCATGCGGCCGGCACACCAATTTACTTGCGATCCAAAGATGCTAAAAACACAAGGCCAACTGGCTAAAAGTTTAACTATCTAAAGCTTTTAAAGTTCAATGATGGAATATTAACTCGTTACTGGCCCTCCTTTTCATCTGGAGGCGGCCGACAAATCAAAGGATTAATAAAATATTAAATAGTGTTTTGCGCCTTTAGGCGGTTTCAAGCCTAACTACACGCAACGTAAATCAGGCACATTTATTAAAGCAATGACTATGTTACACCCCACTCTCCATCCTTTTAATTACGACCACAAATAATATAAAAGGGAAGGGGGTAATCTACAAAACATATAACAAGGGAAATCATTTGCAAGATTAAATAACAATAATATGAATAGTTTATTCAAAGTATTAACAGCAAAGCAGAAATCTTTACATGGTCTCAAAAATCCAACTGAGTTCTGTTGAAAATCATAAAAAAAAAAATTATTTTTACAAGCAGTTAACTTGATAGAATATTGCTTTATTCCTAATATCTCTCACAATCAAATGGGTCAGTCTTGAAGAGAAAGAACAACTCATAAAGTCGATTAAAGTACACACAATAAAGCAAGTAATGTTCATATAAGGCCTTATGGGCCTTATTACACTGTTCCTAAAGTGCCTGATTCACACCAATGAATCAGACTTCAAAAAAATTAATAATAAATATAAAATATATCTATTAGACATGTTAAAACACACGAGAGTTTGGCAAACAGACTTTTGTCAAACTCCCGCGGGACTACCTGATCTAAACTCAAAATTTGGAAACGCACACTTACTTGCGATTTGAAAAATGTTCTACAATAACATTAATCTCAAAATTAAATTTATCTGTCAAAAAGGTTACGTTACAAAGGTTCAATAATATATATATAAGACACCGAAAATCAAAATAATTACTAATAACCATCATTTCAAAAGGAATTATTTTTAACGTGTCCAACACAAAACTAACAATAACTTGTGGCTATCTAAAAGTCCAAAAATTACAGCCGACTCTAGCGCCCAATTGGCGACAGACAAATTATAGAGTCTCATATCAAAATTAAAGTTCAGTTAAAAAAATTATTAAACAGAAAAATTACGCCGCCCAACTTGGCTAATACTAAAAGTTAAATTTATATTAAAGTCCAATATATAAGTTGCCATAGTTTTAGTCCATATAATACGAAAGCTTATCCTGACGTAGTCCAGGTCCAGGACAACACTCCTCCATTAAGCGTTGATCGCATAGTCAATTTTACAACACACGTACATCACTTTAAATAGGGTTTTCGTTGCTAGGGGCGCAAGGTGGGGGAAAAGAACATTCGTCGGTGACATCCTTCTCGAAGCAATCGAACGTCACGTAGCCCATTTGGTGTTGGAGCTCCATCCGCCTTCTAGAACATTTCTTCTATCACCTGATGTTTTCGTAGTTCACGTTTCTGCCATCAGAGGGCAGGTAAGCAGTCTTCCTCTTGTAGAGTTCGGCACGGCCCACTTTAGTCTTGCTTTGATCAAATTGGTGCGGACATCGTCTGTCGGGGCCTCGTAGTACGTTCGGTCAACTGCCCGTACTAGCCTTCTATCGGAGATCGTCCGTCTTGGTGGTTGCTCTACCCAGAGGATACATTTGGTGAGTACATGAACAGTGTATATTATTATTCTATTGAATTGTTATAGAATATTGTTCAGAATTGTCTATTATATTGTACCAAACTATGAGAACTACAATAGAGAACATTCTGAAAATTGAAAAATGACACCTGGACACGGGAATCGAACCCGGGACCTTTGACTTAGTACGCCAATGCTCTAACCACTGAGCTATCCAGGATTCGTCCCGTGCCCAGGGTCATTCTTCACTCATATTTTAAGGCAGAGTCTATGATGGACGTGCAGAAATCGTCAGCTACAATTATGTGATTTTTGTTTAATATCACAAGCCATCAGATAACGCAGCCATCGGCGACTCGGTAGTGGCTTATTGCCAAGTTGTACAATTGTTGCAAATTCTAGTCGGGCCTCTCACTTGCGAGATGGATGCTAGATCAAGGTAACGTTTAATACTGTCATATAAATGTATTTCAAATGCCAGCCACTCTGTCTCGCAGGAATCTTATGCAAGACAAGACCTCAAGCTTTTGCCAGGTGTGATACACTCACACACGCGACTGCACATGCGTCAAGATGCGCAACCAACAGTCATATTCATTGCTGTATCCAGTGGTCACTGACAATTAAACTATTTGATAAGTTCGACAATAATTTGAAGAGATGAATCCACCACAGCCTACGCTGTCGTCTTATTTGCTGACAAACCCAGGGGTGGACCCAGAGGGAGAGTGGGAGGCGTTCGCCCTCCTAAAGATTTTTTTGGTAAGTATTAATAATAACGATAAATAAATGGTACGGCACACCGCACAGACTTTCTCTCTCTTTCTATAAACTCGTAAGATTTCTGAACGGAATAATGTACATTGTATCATCACCACTCCACATAAGAACACGCATAAAATAATATACAATGATATAGAATCAATGAGAAAAGAGGCGCATCTTTGTCCACCTAAGAACATTTCAAACAGTTTAATGTCTTCCACAAGGGTCAACACTTCGTATTAAAATTTCGATTTCTGGTTAAAATTTTAACATTTTAAAAGGTGTTGCAGATCTTCAAGTCATCGCATTGATATTTAATTATTCATTTATACATTTTGACTAATAAAAAATGTAAATATTGACTATTGAGTCTAAAATGGAGATAGATCATTGCTATGCAAACATTTCTCCTAAGAGATTTAAGGAAAAATAACATACTTTTTTAGATACTTACTTATATTTAATTACTCTATGGCATTGGAGTATTATTGCGTTAAGTCTTAAGTAGTATATGTTTACAACTAAAGCTCACAAAATTGTATTAATATATTTGCAAGTATCTCAGAAACTGCTGTTTTTATAAAAATATATGTCAATTAAAAGTTTTTTATTTCTAATAGTCCTACAATTTTGCAATGATAAGTTGTTTAGTTTCTCCAATAGTTGTGGAGATACGGAAATTAACGCTTCTGTAATGTACCCTAAAAATCATTTTCATAGGAAAATGAAAATAGCCAGTTTATTTATAATCTTAATCAACGCCTAGATACGAATTTTAATCAAAATCGTTTAAGCAGATTTTGAGAAAACCAAATTTTTCTCTTTTCGTCCTTCAGTAAACTACCCTTAATTTTAAGTTTTTATAGACACACAGAGAGACGGCATTGCAAAGACTATTTTTTAGGGTTCGGGGGGTCATGAGACGTCGACATCCATCAACATTTCAGGTTAGTTTTTCTTACGGTCGCAATACTTAAGCTTTAATGCCCAAAAAGTTAAAAAATATATATATAATTGCGTATATATTGAAAGTTATTGATTTTATAAAAATATGTTTCGAATAAAATATTTGTATTATAAATATATATACATATTTGTAATGCTAAGTAATTTCATATCTCAAATAGTTTCGGAGCTATTATAAAAAATGTAAATTTACGCGTCAGACCGGAGCCCTTAAAACGATTTTGCCGAAATATTGAGAGTAGCCATTTTGTTTGGAATATTTATTTATGTTCATAAATGAAATTTAATCAAAATCGTTAGAGCCGATTTTGAGAAAATCGACTTTTTCTCTTTTTGCCCTTCAGTAAACTACCCTTAATTTTAAGTTTTAATTGACACACAGACAGACGGCATTGCAAAGACTATTTTTTAGGGTTCGGGGGGTCATGAGACGTCGACATCCATCAACATTTCAGGTTAGTTTTTCTTACGGTCGCAATACTTAAGCTTTAATGCCCAAAAAGTTAAAAATATATATATAATTGCGTATATATTGAAAGTTATTGATTTTATAAAAATATGTTTCGAATAAAATATTTGTATTATAAATATATATACATATTTGTAATGCTAAGTAATTTCATATCTCAAATAGTTTCGGAGCTATTATAAAAAATGTAAATTTACGCGTCAGACCGGAGCCCTTAAAACGATTTTGCCGAAATATTGAGAGTAGCCATTTTGTTTGGAATATTTATTTATGTTCATAAATGAAATTTAATCAAAATCGTTAGAGCCGATTTTGAGAAAATCGACTTTTTCTCTTTTTGCCCTTCAGTAAACTACCCTTAATTTTAAGTTTTAATTGACACACAGACAGACGGCATTGCAAAGACTATTTTTTAGGGTTCGGGGGGTCATGAGACGTCGACATCCATCAACATTTCAGGTTAGTTTTTCTTACGGTCGCAATACTTAAGCTTTAATGCCCAAAAAGTTAAAAATATATATATAATTGCGTATATATTGAAAGTTATTGATTTTATAAAAATATGTTTCGAATAAAATATTTGTATTATAAATATATATACATATTTGTAATGCTAAGTAATTTCATATCTCAAATAGTTTCGGAGCTATTATAAAAAATGTAAATTTACGCGTCAGACCGGAGCCCTTAAAACGATTTTGCCGAAATATTGAGAGTAGCCATTTTGTTTGGAATATTTATTTATGTTCATAAATGAAATTTAATCAAAATCGTTAGAGCCGATTTTGAGAAAATCGACTTTTTCTCTTTTTGCCCTTCAGTAAACTACCCTTAATTTTAAGTTTTATTAGACACACAGACAGACGGCATTGCAAAGACTATTTTTAAGGGTTCGGGGGGTCATGAGACGTCGACATCCATCAACATTTCAGGTTAGTTTTTCTTACGGTCGCAATACTTAAGCTTTAATGCCCAAAAAGTTAAAAAT
This sequence comes from Timema podura, assembly GCA_033556935.1. Taxonomy (NCBI): domain Eukaryota; kingdom Metazoa; phylum Arthropoda; class Insecta; order Phasmatodea; family Timematidae; genus Timema; species Timema podura. Next base: position 21,105,839 of record JAVRXN010000003.1, on the reverse strand, counting down.
ATATATATAATTGCGTATATATTGAAAGTTATTGATTTTATAAAAATAGTTTCGAATAAAATATTTGTATTATAAATATATATACATATTTGTAATGCTAAGTAATTTCATATCTCAAATAGTTTCGGAGCTATTATAAAAAATGTAAATTTACGCATCAGACCGGAGCCCTTAAAACGATTTTGCCGAAATATTGAGAGTAGCCATTTTGTTTGGAATATTTATTTATGTTCATAAATGAAATTTAATCAAAATCGTTAGAGCCGATTTGAGAAAATCGACTTTTTCTCTTTTTGCCCTTCAGTAAACTACCCTTAATTTTAGGGGTAGATATCCAATTCCAAAAACCCCTCGGGGCAACCCTATGAAAACCCTAGATATCAAGTTTCAGCTCAATCGGTAAAATAGTTTAGGCTCTAGTTGGAGGTACAGACAGACAGACAGACAGACAGACGGAAATTCAAAAACCACTTTTTCGGATTCAGGAAGTCATGAAACGTCAAAATTCATCAAAATCTCGAGTTCGATTTTTTTGACGATCACAATACTTTCTCTACCTGTAAGATAGAGAGAAAGTAAAAAATTAAACCAATTAAATCTATGTTATAGTCCCTACTTATTGTACTGTCTCGTATTATCTCACCTGCCAGTTGCTTCATGTGTCAATCACTGTCATTAATTGATTTACATTTAAATTCATAATTTAACTAACAAAATAGCAATAAACATAAATGAACAATGAACTTACAAGTTTTTTCTCCAAATTTTCAAGGATTTATTTGTCAGAATTTCCCAAAGGGAAACCTCCCTTGGCTCTGACCCGTGAGAGTGCTTCACCCTAGCCTCCCTCCCCTCTCATAAAAATCCTGGACCCGCCCCTGAATGAACACCACACCTTCCCCTGAGTGGACATATTCACGACTGACACATGGCATGTGAGTCTGCGGTGGCCGCTCCAACTCGTAGCTCGCACTGCCGTCTGGAATCTGCTAGAAGCGCGCTCGCCGCCCAAATGTCAGATCTTTGAATCTCAGGAAGAAAGGATGTATTCATAAAGTCGTGGGTTCTAATAATGAAATATTAACATTAGACTTGACGTTAACGACACATTCAACCACCGAGCGCTGTAGTCGATACGTGAGTGTATGAAGAGAACTAGAATCGCTGTTATTGCTTTATTGTAACTCATTTAAATAATGTTTCTGGTGTTGACGTCCTTAGGATAAACTAACCTGATCTGGAAATTTTAAAACTTGGGATATCTCGAGTGCATTCGTTTCATAAAATCCCCCTTCCTCATATAATGCCTTCCGTTTTAGGCGGAAAGATTTCATCCGTACACTATTGCAATAACATATCACCCATCAACAGTGGCGGATCCAGATCATTTTCATAGGGGGGTCATAATTATAAATAACATTGTTACTTACAATGTTAAATCTCTCTTTAAAGCCATGTAATAGTTTCTCATTCATATTTGATATTATGTATGTTTTAAACCGTGATCATCCTCTTCTATTTTTTTTCAAATCAGATAGTTATTATAAACTATTTGGAATGGCCCTCCTTCAACAATTTTTTGAAAAATGGTTCACTCCAGAAGCTATGAGTAGTCTTTGCCTTGATTTTTTTTTAAATTAGATTCTTTTATAAATTATAAGCCACCATTTAAAATGTTCTTCACCTAGACATTTTGAAATGTGGAGGGCCCCTTGAAGCTATTTAGAGTGATCCTCACCTTAATTTTTTAGGATGGTTAAATAGCTCTAGAAGATAATCTTTGAAGTGGTCTTCCATCGAATTTTTTTTTTAATTGAATGATTTCAGAAACTAGGCTATTTGGGGTGCTCCTCACCTGAAAATTCTTCAAAATGACATGCATCTAGAAGTTATTTGGAGTTTTCCTCCCCTAGACATTTATGAAATTTGGATGATCTTGGAAGATATTTATAGCTTCCCTCCTCTGACTTTTTCTGCCAGTTAGATAACTCTAGTCTAGAAGTTATTTAAAGCGGTCTTCTCCAGCAAATTTTTTACAATACAATGCATCTAGAAGTAATTTGTAGTTTGATTTAAGGCCACCTTTCAGCTTCATATTCTATAATATCAGAGGATTTGAAATATATCTAAGGGGGGGGGATTTATTCCAGAGAGGGACAAATTATTTCCAGGGGGCAGAGTCCCCCACAGTTCCGCCACTCCTGCTGTCCACACATACTTTAAATTCGGTATTCGTGGATGAACTGCTCTCAGGTGATTATTAGTCCTCTTTGATGTGTGGTGGTCTACCGTCTCTATGCAGAGCAATGTTTGTTACTCGCTATGTATGACAAATATTCTTACATGTAAACGAATATTTTTTCCACACTTGCGTAAGTCATATCGAAAATTGAATTAACGTGGAAGAATAACGCACGTGTGGACCCAGCTTAAGAGGTGCCTGCACGTAAAAAGATACCAAATTGTATAATTTATCTGTGTTGTATTTTCTTTCTAAAATTTGAACTTTAATTTTGTTTTTTGTATTAATTTTCTAACTTTCACAGGGGGGTCAACTGACCCTTTGCCCCCCCCCCCCTTGAATCCGCGCCTGTCCATCAATACCGAGCACAAGAAACCGCGCCACGTGAGTGCTGTGCGGGGGAGAGGTATAACTCGCCTCACTGTTGGGGACACAATCCTGATCAGAGTTAGCACGCCTGAGGAGGAGTTCGACTTGCTCCTCCTTATTTTCTATCAGGATGTAGCTTTTCACTTTCCCTCCAAGCGAACGCCAGTGCATTTTAAACATGACATCCTCTCTCCTTTAATGTTCCCTAGGCTAGATACCCCATATCACTGTTAATTTTGTAAATAAATACTGTCCTAGAAGGGAAAGGTGAAGGAAACAAGGGTCCAGGAAAACCACGAGTGCAACTGATTGATGAGCTTGAACAAGGAAGGGTTTCTTAGCATTGCGTCTTACTACCCATTCGAGTTATACACTCATGTAATAATTACTCTACGGGATAAGGATGAGAAAGGTTGAATTTAGAGGAAGTGTACCCTCATTTGCATGGTAGAGAGAGAGTGAGAAACCACTCAGGAAAAAAAACACCCTCAGTACACCCGACCGGGATCGAACCACGATCGCCCAGTCATTGGCAGTCGTCTTATTGCGAGAGTAGCACCTTAGACCATGCGGCCACTGAAGTGGGTAAGATGAAGTTTCAGAGTCTAAAAAAAGAAGCTGCTGATAGGACATGCTGGAGGACTCAATTTGGACAAGGCAATGGACCTGTCGAAAGACAAAACATCTGATAATATAATAATATTGTTTAAAAATTACATCTGAACACAGGAATCAAATTCAGGACCTTAAGGTGCGGCTGAAGGTAGCGTAAGTATTTTTATAGTTTTTATATAATTGAAATTGTTTGGCCAAAATAAATCCAATATTTCTCAGTAGCAAAATAGAGTTTAGTTTTCTGCACATGCTGATATCAACAGATCTTGAATATCTGTCAAGGATGTCCTGGAATTTTGTCAAAACATTTTCTCTTTATTTAAAAGTTTTGACGAAATTCCAGGACACCCTTGACAGATATTTAAGATCTGTTGATATTATCATGTGCAGAAAACTAAACTCTATGTTGCTACCGGAGAAATATTTGATTTATTTTGGCCAAAGAAGTTTAGTACTATAAAAACTGAAAAAATTACTTGGGCTCCTTCGGCCGCACCTTAAGCTTATCAATACATGGGTTTGAATCCCCCATACAGGTGTCATTTTAAATAATGATATTATGTGAATTACCAATGATCTTATATAAATAATAATTTCAAAACCTTGATTAATTGCACTATTCACCCTCCTCAACCTGTCACACTATCCCAGAGAGTTTGAATCTATGATAATCAGCTATCCACTATTCATCCTATAAAGCCTATTCCTTTAAGTTGCAAGTTTATGGTATTGATGATGTAGCCAAAACGTTTCATATAGCAATTTTCTCGCAACCGAGTGTACCGTGTTGTAATTATTATAATTATTTTTATTCCATCTGTTGTAAAAGAAGAAGCTCATAATCACGAGGGCAAACAACAAGTGATGTAGGTTCGTATATCAGCGTGTGGTAATCAGGGTTTCATTAGATAATTAGTGCAGTGTAAGTATTGGAGCTTTAGAAACACACAATGCTTACTTTGTTCACATTTTTTTTTGGGTGGGCGGGAAGGTTTTTTTTTATTTCTAAGTACTAACTTAGCCTGGATGTATTTAATTTGACTTAGGCTCGTAGGACCTTATAGCAAGAGCTTTACTAGGGATCTTAAGGACCTTGGATCAGGAGTATTCCAAGATTATTGAACCCTGGGAGTTGGAGTTATTCTAAAGATTATTGGAACCTTGGGAGCTAAAAGTTTTAAGTCTTGAGGACCTTTGGAGTGGAGATATTCTAAGGATCTTGAGGAACCTTGGGAGCTGGAGATATCTAAGGAATGTATTGGAACCTTGGGAGCTGGGAGTTTATTCTAAGGATTTGAGGACCTTTGGGAGGTGGGAGCTATTCTAAGGATGTATTGGACCCTTGGGAGCTGGGGGTTTTTCTAAGATCTTGAGACTTTGGAGGGGAGTATCTAGGATCTTGAGGACCCTTGGGAGCTGGATTATTCTAAGGATGTAATGGAACCTTGGGAGCAGGGAGTTATTCTAAGGATCTTGAGGACCTTTGGGAGGTGGGAGCTATTCTAAGGATGTATTGGACCCTTGGGAGCTGGGAGTTTTTCTAAGGATCTTGAGGACCTTTGGGAGGTGGGAGATATTCTAAGGATCTTGAGGACCCTTGGGAGCTGTGACTTTTCTAAGGATCTTGAGGACCTTTGGGAGGTGGGAGCTATCTAAGTTTTATTGGACCTTTGTGAGCTGGGAGTTATTCTAATAATCTTGAGGACCTTTGGGAGGTGGGAGCTATTCTAAGGATTTGAGGACCCTTGGAGCTGTGACTTATTCTAAGGATCTTGAGGACCTTTGGGAGGTGGAGCTATTCTAAGTATTTATTGGACCTTTGTGAGCTGGGAGTTATTCTAATAATCTTGAGGACCTTTGGGAGGTGGGAGCTATTCCAAGGATTTATTGTACCCTTGGGAGCTGTGAGTTTTTCTAAGGATCTAGAGGACCTGGAGCTATTCTAAGATCTAAGGACCCTGGGAGCTACTCTAAGAATCTAGACGACTCTAGGAAGCTTTACTAAGCATCTTGAGGACCCTTAGTAGCAGGGAGCATTTTTAAGGATAAGATAACCCTACCCACACATACAAGGTCTACACCAGATCCACAGCCTCAGGGTTAAAATGCTTGCGCTCTGTGGGAGAGCTTGAGGCCTTTAACATGGATTTTAATATTTGCCAACAAGGGGAACAAAAAAAAAGCTAATTGAAAACAGGTTTCACTAGAAAGAATACACAAATATACATCTCGACTTAATGGGCCGGCTTTCACAAAACTAGGTTCACCCAGCCCCCTTTTCCAAAAATCCTTCGAAGACTACTCATTACGATTACAGTGGTCCTTTTATTATGGACATGGTAAATAGTGAGATTTTTAACAACTGCACATTTTGAAGGGGCTTTTATAACTGAGAATGACACTAGCGAACCCCAGTGTTGATGAATTCAACCTACTCAAAGAGCGCAGCGAAACTTCCGCAAGGCTGAGGATCTGGTACATCCTTGTCTGTGCCCTTGCCCCATTTCGGGTTCTAGGGACCTTGGTAGCCATATCACTAATAAGAAAAGGTGATCACTAATTTATTTTTAAATACAAACTAATAAATACTAACATTATGAAAACGATTATTATGGTTACATAATTTTCTGAAACAGTTATTATTCTATAAATTTGGTTGAGCAACGTTTTGAAATATTATGTTCTTATTAGTTGACACGATATAAAATGTTTAGAGGAAACGGAGTATATGTGAGCTTTAACAGTTTGTTATTTATAAATGAAAATTAAGTTCGCGTAAGTATTTTTTGGAGAGTGATACCTGTCACTAAAATATAAGAAAATTCATACAAAATGGATCAATACTCGTAGAAAATACTGAGACTCGCGTTTCATAAGAAAATGTTTTAATATCGGTAATATTTTATTATATCAAAGACTAGGATTATATTTTAACGTTACTATATAAATATTATTATATTGTACTGATGTGTGTTGTCAATTTTTTAAATCACTTTCAAAATAATTTATAAGCAAATTAAATGTGAAGTCAACCTCTGAAAGCACCCTTTAGGATTCCAATAACATCTAGGACAAGAAGCTACGAGGTATATAGACTATTATTTGTCTATAAGATTTATATAAATAGAAATAACTACTTATAAGTGTGGTAGAAAATTGAAATTTGGCGGGCAGATAAAAGGACCAGTCCAAATGATTATAAAAGTCTGAAAATTTTAAATTTTTAAGTGGCACCTTGGGAAATAGAGGTGGGGATATAAATAGAAAAAACATTTTAATCTGTAGTAAAAAAACCCCTAAAAAACCAAATAAATATTCAAATTTAAAATTGAGGGCGGTTCAACATTTCCAAAACCAAAATATTCAACTATTTCTTTGTGTGGTAGAGAACGTAAATTTGATAAGCAGAAGGATCACGCCAAATAAACATTCAAGTTTTGAAACTTTAAATATTCAAATTAAATTCTGTTAAATGCGGGGGGAGGGGGCTATATATATTAAGAAAAATATTTTGAGATGAAGTAAAAAATTTAAATTGGAAAGACAGAGAGAAAACTCCAGATAACCAAACTAATCTTAGAATTTAAAATTTCCTAGAGCGAGTTGGATGGGTTAGGACTCAATATTTACAAAAACAATAGTATAAATTGCTTTTCAGTGTGGTAGAAAACTGAAATTGGGCAGGCAGTTAAAGAAAGATCCCATCCGAATAACTATAAAATCTGTATATTTTAAAATAGGACTCAAGGAAATAGGGAGAGGTTTAGCCTACAAAAATTTTAAGGTGTGGTAGAAAATTTAAATTTGTCAGGAATATAGAGAGCTCACTTCAAATGAACAAATAAATGTTAAATATTAGTTATTTATAAAAAGGGACTGCTAACATGAAGGGTCCCATAGTTTCCAAAACTAAAATATCAAACTACATCTGACAATGTTAGACAATTGACATTTGTCATGCGGGTCAGTATTAAAGTCTAAACATTTTTAAATTAAAAAAATAAGCCAAAAATTGGCAGGGCGGATCACTTCAAAATTTCCAAAGATTACATAAAACACACATTTCAGAGGTGTAGAAAATTGAATTTCAGCATGTAAGTAAATAAACCTTCCTGGATAGCAGAATTATGTCTGAACATCTGAAATTACAAAATTTAAGCCCGGGAAATAGAAGACCTTAAACAACTAGGCCCCTAATATAGAACACTATTATATTCTGAAAATTGAAAAATGACACCTGGACACGGGAATCGAAGCCGGGACCTTTGGATTGATACGTTAATGCTCCGACCACTGGGCTATCCAGGAATCGTCCCATAATGAGGGTCATTCTTCATTCATATTTTAAGGCAGAGTCTATGATGGACGTGCGGAAATCGTCGGCTACAAATGTGTGATTTTATTAAGATCACGAGCTATCAGATAACGCAGCCACCTTCGACTCGGTAGTTGGCATATTGTTCCCACTTATACAATATTATAATTTGTAAGGGATCGCATATTTAAGAATCAAATATCCAAAGCTATTATATTAATTTTAGTGAGGATTTGCTCGCATCTAAATATAATATTCATATATTCTGCCTCAAAATATGAGTGAAGAATGATCCTGGACACGGGAAGATTCCTGGATAGCTCAGTGGTTAGAGCATTGGCGTACTAAGTCAAAGGTCCCGGACTCGATTCGCGTGTCCAGGTGTCATTTTTCAATTTTCAGAATATGTTATCTAAAGGAAAGTAAATCCTCACTAAAACAAATATAATAGCTTCGGTCATTTGATTCTTAAATATAACACTATTGTGGATGTGGTTAGAATTTGAAATTTGGTAGGCACGTAATAAGCACACATAAATAACCAATTAAGTCTTAAAATTTCAAATTGGGGATGAGGTAACTAAAAAAATTGCATGTGAGTGGGGAGTGATTTTACATTTAAATAAATAATTAGAAAATATACATTTTGGCATGAAAGAAAATTTAAATTTACGGAGCTGCTAAAAGGACCACCCCACATAACCATAGAAGCTAGAATTTAAAATCAGGTGTTGGGAAATGGGGGGTATGGGGTTGAGCTGGGCTAAAAATTTCTTAAACTAATAGAAAAAATCCTTTTCTATATGGCGGAAAACTTTAACTTTGTAAAGGAAGACGAGAAATGTCTAAAAATAAACGAATATAAAAACTAAAGTGGATCCATTAATATTGCGAATACTTAAACTTTCGTAAAACTCGAAGGATAAATTAATGCCTATCTAAGAGTGACACATGACATTTAAAATAAAATAAGCAAATTTTGGTGACATAGTTTGGGCACCATGATTCTCTTTGGGAAGTCATGATGCTCAATATTTAATATGTTTCAGTAACAGAGACTATTATTTTACTTATGATATTTTATTAATGTGATACTATTTTTTCCGCCATTCTTATGTAAAAATGTATAATACTTAGTTTCACTTATATTATGATCGTGCTTAGGTAAAGATTGCGTTGTACAATGGATTGCGTTCGTTTGTGCACTAAATTTGGGGACTAGCTTACATTTTATTTCAAAGATTAAAAAAAAAATAACGTAGTTGATTTGTTATTGCTATAATTAACTCAGGATTATACACGAAGGAACTATCAAAATGATTGCAGCTGGGTGTTGAACGTCATAATTTGATATGGCTTGCCCGTGTGAAGAACGGGTCAAACTGATAGTCTAATTAGAAATACTTAAAGCATAAATTGTATGTAAGTGGGTGCGTGTGTCCAGAAAAAATAAGTCACTTCTAGATAAGCTGGAAAGCTGAAATTTGGAAGGAAATAAAATAAATTGCCCCATATAACAAAAAAACTATAAAAATTTGAAATTTCAAAATGGGGCTTTAGGAAATGGAGGAGGGAAGAGGAATTATAAAAATGCTTTCATACGAGGTAGGAAATTAAAATTGGGCAGATAGGTGGAAAGACAACCAAATAAATCTTGAAATTTGAAATTTCTAACAGTGAGCTGGATATAAGGAGTGGGTGGTTGAAAATTTACGAAACTAATAGAAACATAACTACTCATACATGTGGTAGAAAGTTAAAATTCGGCAGGTAGGTAAAGAAATCACTCCAAATGATCATAAAAGCATGTAAATTTGAAATGTTTGAATTGGACTCCGGAAAATAGCGAAAGGAGGTATAAACAGGAAAAAAGCTTTTAGGAGTTGTATAAAATATAAATTTGGGAAGCAGGTAGAAAAACAACACCAGACAGTCAAATGAATCATAAAATTTTAAATTTATAAGTGGTAATTGGAAAAATTTTAGTGGGGAGGAAGATGTTTAAAATTTTCAACAGTAGGCCTACCCCTTCAAATAACCAAATAAATCTTAAAAGTGGGAAAGAAATAATGTTGTTTTCAAAACGAATTTATTCAAGTATTTCTTTGTGTGGTAGAAAACTGAAATTTGGCAAGCAAACATAGACTACTCTAAATAAACATAAAAGTCTGAACATTTTAAATTTTTATTGGAGTTCTGGAAGCTAAGGGGTAGGGGGTTGCATATGAGTAAAAGTAAAAAATAACTTTTAGGGGAAGAATTTTTCAGACAATAAGGACTAACACAAACCACCATAAAGGCGGTCGCCCAGAGCCCAATGGTTTTAAGGGCTCAGTCTAACTTTTTTTAGTGTTTAAAAAAATAATTATTTAAATCAAATAAGCTAATAATTATTTTGAAATAAAGAAATAACATACAAATTTGTATCCTTTTTTTAAGATTATTTAAAAAAAATTGTATTTCAAACATAATCACTTTCATAGTTTTATGAAATTCGGGACCGCTTTGTCGGAGAACCACTTTGATATTTAATTTAAAGATGTCGAAAATATTAAGAGAAAAGAAAGGAAAGAATGGATAATATTTTTGCACACATTGATTAAGAGGCAATGGGGGTCATTGGGTCACTATTTTTTTATTTTTTTATCTAAGTTATTTCTTTTTCATCATTTTTCATTTTAGCGTATGGTGTATTGGCTATATTATTATTATTTTATTATTATTATATTATTATATTATTTTATTATTATTATTATTATTATTATTATTATTATTATTATTGCTGGTCTGTTAGAGATCTCATGACTGTTGGCCAGCACTATAATAATAGAAAGTTAAAATTGAAATTATGTTGCGTCACGCAGGGGGCGCGGTTTTTGTATATTATACATAATACAACTGGGGTGCAAATTGTAAGTCTCGCTTAGGGCACATGAAGCCCTTTAACCAGTCCTGAATAAAAGGTATGATGAACATTCTTAAATTTCAAAATAAAAAGACCAATATCGAAATATCGAAAACCAAGGCCTAATAGAAAAAAAAAACTTTCTCAATATGGAAGACAGTTTTAATTTTGTATAGGCAGACGGAAAAAACCTAAAAATAAACGAATACAAAAACCCGAGATTCTCTCTATAAAAAGGGGATCCAAATATTTAGCTCAGTATTGTACAAAAAGGAACTAAAAAAAAAAAGTTGGTGGTAGAGGTTGAAGGTCTTCTTGATTTGATATAGTTTTTATGCGGCTTACCCACGCGAAGAACGGGTCAAACTGCAAGTAGTAAAAAATAAACTTTAAAACCTAATCATTTAAGAAATAGCTAGATCAATAATTTTTAAGTCTGAATAAGAATGAATTATAATCTAACCTTCTAGAAAAACTTAATGCTCGTGGTTTACTCTCATATAGCCTACATTAATCTTCCCGTATGTTGAGACACTTTAAAACAGCCTTTAAAATACATTCAAATCAAAATGCACACTGTATCATACCTTGCAACAATGCAAGTCATCAATGTAATAAACAATCATCGAAAACTTCGATAGGTTTGACTCTTGATGTAATTGATTACTGCGGAAAGATTAAAATGAAAACCGGAAAAGTATTTAGAAGCCTTTAATCGACATTAACTATCTCGCTCCCTAACTTTCTCCATGGATGATTTACTATCGACTTAATTGGTTGGGATGTTTATCAACACACCCACCATTTATTAGCACTTGCCAGGTAGTTCTGGTAAAAGCTATTTTTTCGATTAAATCATATCTACTTTCATGTAGTAATCAATATTAATTCGTCAAGGGTGTCGATTTTAACAGGCTGTCGATGTTGTTTACACTTCATTTATGTTTTAGACAGTAAAATTTAAGTATGTTACTCTACGGAACTTTTATCCTAAGGATTTATTTCTAATACATGATAATATACCTTACTTTGTCATCCATCGAGATCTATACTTTTTCAAATACATTCGAATGTTTTTGTTCGCGTAATTATATCGTTCCTACTGGCTATTGAATATCAATTTTAGTCGTTAGACTGTTCCACTTCTATAGAAGAGTCGACTTCCCCGAAGAGTCCATATGCCATGGAACATTCCCTCCCCTCCTTTAGTTGACACTTTTAAGAGGACATGACCCCCTCTCATCCACCAGGAGCGCTGTCGGCGCTAGATCCCACGCCTTCCCACTGGAGGTTCTTGTTTGTCTCGGTCGTGTGTGTGTGTGTTTAGTTTAGTTTTGTGTCGCACGCTGGCTAGTAATGGTCGCGTGTGGATTGGTCTAGCGAGGAAGCTGCAAGTGTGTGTGGAGTCTTGTGAGCGCGTGTGTTATTTTATCTATCTTTGAAGTCTCTCAACATGGTAGCACTGTTACTATTGGTAACCCTTCTTCTGTATGATTCTTTGATAACAGCTCAAGGTAAGTTAATATAAGATTTAAATTTTTGCCGCGTTTTATCTCCCCTGTCAGAAGAATTTTTGACAAGCTATATTTTTAGGTTAGGACAAATTACTCGTAATATTGCAATTTAACTTTTAAAATAACTAAGGGTCTAGCTTGCGTATTAGAAATACAGAAACATTAAACGTAATCAACCCATAATTTTATTTTTAAAATAATACAAGTTTGAATAGTGTTAGAAGTAACTAACTATTAGTGCATACTTTAGTAGAAGAGCTATCTATATTTTAATATTTAATTTAAAAAATAACTGTTAAAAAAACCTCACGATAAGCACCAATATGCTACTACACTATTGAAAAAGTACCATTGAAATAAATGATCACATAAACCTTCGAAATAAGAAAATATTTCCTCATAAAAGCCGATTCTCGGTACCTACGTTCTTTAAATTGAATCGTGCTTTTTATATCCTTTTACTAATAGGTGACACTTTCCAACAATAATATGTAATATATTTCTTATCACTTTTACATGCACTGACCTTCCCGTCCGGGTTCAACCACGTATCTACACTAACGGAGTAGGGATGAAAATGATGGAATTTATAGGAAATCTACTTGCATTAGCGTAGAGAGAGAATTGGAAACCATATTGGGGAAAACCGCATTAGTTCAGCCGGCTAGGATTCGAGCCCCCTACCTCCTTGTCAACGGTGAACCAGACCAGACGAGACTGACGCCATAATACATGTGCCCACTGGCGTGAGTCATTGTTTTATAAACATCAAATTATTTCAAGAAATACCTATTATAAATTGCATGCTGGTGCTAAAACTGTCCATTAAAAAAGGGTCCGTCTATCGAGAGCTAGGACACGTTGCAGACTTCATTAATACACGCACGTGATCCGAAGAGAACGTAGCTCAATGGAGGATTATGAATTTTACACATTTAAAAAGATTCTATGAATATTAATTTAAATGACAATAATACAATTTAAAGTAGTGGCATTTTTTCATTTGTACTATTAAATTGTTATACTAATAAGCAAGAAATAAACTATAATGGTGGCAAAAGGTTGTAAGATTCTAGACGAGAATTCAATATCTTGGTTCATTCATTCCGGTTCAAATGATTTAGTAATGGGCCTAGTGTGATTTATTGCACGTGACTCACAGGCGTCCAGGAAATAGTGATTTACTCAAGGTGGGGTGCTAGTGAGCGCCAGTTTAGTGCATTAATTTTGCAGTTTTTATAGCATAAATATTTTTTGGCAAAAATAGATCAAATATTTCTTCTATAGAAACATAGAGTTTAGCTTTCTGCACATGCTAATCTCAAGAGTTCTTGAATATCTCTTATGAGCACAGTGGCATTTGGTGACAAACTTTTTAAATGCAGAGAAAAAGTTGTCACTAAATTCCAGGACACCCTTGACAGATATTAAAGAACTGTTGAGATTAGCATGTGCGGAAAACTAGACTCTATGAGTCTATAGAAGAAATATTTGATTTATTATGGCCAAATAAATGTTTATGCTATAAAAACTTCTAAAATACTGCCCTAAACTCACGCTCACTACCACCCCATCTTAAACACTCACTATATTTTCTTCAGGCCATATAGGTGATAGGACATGTGATTGCTAGACCTGTAATCAGTCTTCCTGACAACTCAGCCACAGGTAGGATGGAACCACGGACCTCTATACCTGTAGTTGGTCTCCCTGACCACTTAGAAAAGATTGGATGAGGGTTCAAACATGTCTATTAATTAAAATGTTAAAATATAATAATTATTTATAATATTATTTAGAATACCAACACTAAACTAAATACTAGATTGGAATCGGTAAATAATAGTTTAAAAATCAGGCCAGAACACTATGGCTAGTAATTATGATTTTCATTCCCTCTTTAAGAGTATACTGATGCGTTTGTTTAAATTTTATCCTTTTCTCCCCCTTAGATTAACCACTATAGGTTGGTATGTTACTGTCCGCACACTGACATTACAGCATAGGATACTTCAAAATATTAATTTTAAACTTGAGCTACATCCTTCCTATCCAAGTGTGTAGCGTGTGCGAGATTTGGAAGGGGTCCCTCGCACCAGGTTACTGGTCCCTAGGATGCTGTTCTAGACCACACGTTGTGTGACCTTACTGCCTGCTCATGAGGCCACAAAGCTCCTGTACCACCCGGAGAGGGCCTTATGACTCCTATGGTCGCATAACTCACAGGAAATCCTGATGCACACAAAACCGGACTAACCTGGCATTTAATACGTCTAGCATGAACAGCAGGTGTAAACTAGCATGCTGGTGTGTACATCGTTCATAAACTGGCAAGGCAGTTTGTACATCGTGTATGAACTGGCATGGCAGTTTGTATATCGTGTATGAACTGACATGGCAGCTTATACAGCAGGTGTAAACTAGCATGCTGGTGTGTACATCGTTCATAAATTGGCAAGGCAGTTTGTACATCGTGTATGAACTGGCATAGCAATGTATATATCGTGCCTGAACTGGCATGGCAGTTTGTACATCGTGTATGAACTGGCATAGCAGTGTGTATATCGTGCATGAACTGACATGGCAGTTTATACAGCAGGTGTAAACTAGCATGCTGGTGTGTACATCGTTCATAAACTGGCATGGCAGTTTGTACATCATGTATGAACTGGCATAGCAGTGTGTATATCGTGCATGAACTGACATGGCAGTTTGTACAGCAGGTGTAAACTAGCATGCTGGTGTGTACATCGTTCATAAACTGGCAAGGCAGTTTGTACATCGTGTATGAACTGGCATGGCAGTTTGTATATCGTGTATGAACTGACATGGCAGCTTATACAGCAGGTGTAAACTAGCATGCTGGTGTGTACATCGTTCATAAATTGGCAAGGCAGTTTGTACATCGTGTATGAACTGGCATAGAAATGTATATATCGTGCCTGAACTGGCATGGCAGTTTGTACATCTTGTAGCCTATCGGTCGGCAACCTACGGCCCGTGGGCTGGATCCGGCCACTGACTGATTTTATTTGGCCCACGACGGATTTGGAAAACAAATGATTGTGTTCTTAAACATACACTAATAACTAATTACTACTATATGAGAAATATAAAGTTGACTTTTTTGCTCGATATATTTTTTTAAACCTGCCCACCAAAGTTAAAAAAACAACAACGTTTGGGCGGCGATATCAGAAATTTGGCCGACCCCCTGTGTAATCTGTGAACTAGCATGGCAGTTTGTACAATACGCAAAAATTGACATCTTTTGAATGAACTTGTATGATCTAATCCGTGACCCATGCTGGTGAAATGGTTTAATGTTCAATCATATAAAATCAGCTTATCTGGATAGTTGTAAAACATTTTACAAAACAATATTATGCTTTAAAATTCAAATTATTAAAGGATGACTAGAAATCACAAGAAGTTTTTATTTGCTTACTTATCTTTTCACTAAAATTTAAAAAAGTGTAATAAACTGACATCTTAATTTGTTTGTAATACATCATTTCTTGTGTGTATTTGGACAGACTGTACACCCAGCCTGGTACCTTTCGCTAAAATATGAAGCTATTAACGGCGGGTCTATAAAGTTGGAGAGAAATGGGGCAGAGGGGGATAAACATCACAAATAGACAGACAGACAATAAAGCAAGCAATCCAAGAAAGTAATATATCTGCTACACAGAGTCAAAGTGCCCCCTTGTCGTGAAGATCCGGCCTCTCGGACACGCAGAGGAGCTTTGGGAGGTTATGTCCGCCTGGCGTTTTATTGACACGTTCCCGGGGTTTTATTGGTTTGCGGATGTCGAGCTGGGAAGCTCTTATTGGCTCACCTCTGGTTCGGAAATATTTAAATACAAGTTTTAATAGCAAAACTAACTTGTTAAAAATAATAATGCAGGGGTATGTTTTAATTTTTTTCCTTTTGTCATCCTATGTAGTAAATCATTAAAACATTAAGCACGGTTTTTAATTGTTCTGTTTAACCCCAAAGCTATTAATGGCTGAATATAAGGAAACTAGTTTAGTAGAGGTTTTTAACGCATGAAACCACACTTCTAGTCCATACCGAATCACTTTTATAGCCAACTACTCTGGCACTATCTGATGACTAAAATCTGCCTGGACTGAACAACGCTCTCGACCGCTTGTGAGCTCCTGACGGTTAAAAAAACACGCACAATCCCTGTAACCCATCTCATTGTCATGGTCGTTCATAGAAGGTTAACTATCGGGACCTTTACAGAGGTGTTGAGTTCTGATCATACGACCTATGACACTCGGTCGTTAAACTAGCACCGCGCTAGCAAATGGGCCACGGTCGTTCACTTTGTTAGATTCCACTCTCGACGGAGAATATCTTGACCAGTGTAATCTGAGAACTCATCTGAGATACGCGTTTCAATCCCGTCCGTGCAAATAAAGGCTTATATATAATAAATAGCTTAGCCATAGGAAAAACAACCCTGCCCGGAAGAGTTGATTTACCTAAAATGTTCACGAAAATAAAGTCAATAGGACTAGGACAACATTTACAGTAACGTTTCTTCTTCAATTATTACAGTAACGTTACTTCTTTGTCCTTTCCAGTAACATTACTTGCTTGACCTTTCCAGTAACGTTATAGTTTGAGTTTTGTAGGAATAACAGTAGAAATTAGTTACTAAAGTTACTAAAACAATTTTAATATATTCATACGTCAAGTAATGTGATCTGTAGCTGTCACTTTTTATATGTATTAACAATACCTATAAAATTACACAAACAATATAGTAAAATGCTATCAATGTTGGCCGCAAAGAAATATGTATTTTATTTTCTCTTCTATTCTTCCAACCAAAATCAGGGTATAATTCTTCAAACTTGGAAGTAACGTTACTTCCTTAACCTCGCCAGTAACGTTTCTTTTGCGGCCGTTAACGAAGACCCACTCTGTATAAGGTTGTTTCTACCAGAGCCTTGCACTGGCTGTAACCGGAACAGAGTTGACCCCCTCTAGTGAATAAAGACTGTCCCAGTGCAGTTGGACAGAGCAGGTTTCACGCGGAATGTCTTGTGGCGGGGGCGAGATCTCCGAACCTGCTCGCCTTACACTCCTCTATCGAGGGAGAACACTGGAATGGTGTTTATAGGCCGCAGTAAGTTCAGAACAACTGTAATGGAACAGAATTATCATATTTATTTAACGATGAAACATCACGGTGAGGGTCTCCACCAACAAGGTTGATTAACGCTCAGCTTTTCGTGCTTTATCAGAACCCGAGAACGTTCTCAGTGCTCTCAAAAAATCAATAGCTGAGCACCATTAATTTAATAGATAGTTTATTTAGGTTTTTCGGAAACTCATAGCCCAAACTTCACATCATAGCTTGTTTGAACCAAAAGTAATACCTATACACTTACATCCGGAAAACTATGCTAATACTATTAAATTGCTTTCAAAGTTTCGGCAGACAGCGCCGGGAGAGCAAAGCTGTTCAAGAATGCGTTTAAAAGTTTCATAGGAGTTAGGCACGCGGCACTGCACATGTAATAATGGCAAGCACTTTCTGTGATGTAGACTGTTGTGTTGTTTATTGCCTATTATGGTATGTTCTGCTGCCGTTCTCCAAGATTTCGAGGTGCGTAGTGTGCCACGCCTAGCTCTTATGCAACCTGTTGTACACATGCTTGAACAACTTTGCTCTCCTGGCGCTGTAAGCCGTAGCTTTAAACACAATTTAATGGTATTAGCATAGTTTTCCGGATAGAAGTTTATAGATATTTTGTATTGCTTTTGGTCCAAACAAACTATATGTGCAGTTTGGGCTATTAGTTTCCGAACATCCTGTACACTATTCCACTCAGAAGAGGGCCAGTGAAAGCTCAAAGTGCGCGGACATTTTATATGGTGGGGTTATTTTAATGGGGTGTATACATTTAAGTCTACATTTTTTTCATGCTGCACGCCTTACTTACTCTTTCTCTGGGCTATCAACGTATTTACACTAATGGGGGAGAGAGGGTGAGGGAAGTATAATTTAGAGGTACTATACCTATATTGGCGTGGAGAGAGAATATAACACCATTTAGATAAAATATACTCGGCTGGGATTCAAACCCCGGCCGATCTCTGCTTCATTGCAAATCAGACAGGATTGAAGCCTTAGCCACGTGTCTACTGATTTTTTTAAACACAATTTTTTTGATATATTTTATAATAATTAATAAATCTATCAACTAGGGATGTGCGGAGATCAGTAGGGTCAAAGCATCTTTTCTCGTCAACTTGGACCATCTAAACTTCTTCCACGCTTTCAAGGAAACTAACATTTCTGACTAGATACTCAATGAATCAAAAAATCTACCAAACATGGAATATTTTTAATTTGGTAACATTTAAACCTATCATCGGAATATTGTGTATTTTCTGGCGCTGACGGGGACCCTTGTACGACTATCAACTGTCACCTATTTTGTTAAGGGCTCTTCAAGTGCTCCAATATTTTCATCTGGACTTTCCTCAAGTTTATTGATGTTTAATATTCTGTTTGTATTTACATTTAGTTTTGTTTTTCGTCTCACTATAGTTCCAAATGTTTGGCTGTACTTTTAACTTGAAGGAGGTAAAGTAAAAAAAAAAAATTTTTGAAATTCTTTTTAGTGTTTTTTCAAGTCTATTTTCGCAAAAAAATTTTTAACGTGGCCTTCGCACATCCTTATCCTCCAGTGGTTCTCAAAGCTCAGTTATTGTTGATTAAAAAATATCAAAAGTAGTTTCATTCAATTATAATTTTTAATAAGAAATAGGAGAAAAATGTTCGAAAGCTCTAGTATAGACGAACGTGTTTTCCAGATAATTTACTAAGATCCGAGTCATTAATGAGGAACTTTTAGCGTGTCGTTTCTTACACATAATTTCAATTCGTTCGTGGTCGAATAGAGGACAAACACACACGTATTTTCTTTTGAACTGTGATAAGTTTTTCTGAGCATGCGTATGCCCGTAGTGTCGCCAACTTGCACGTTAAATTTGCCGCAAGGACTCACAACAAAGAAGAGTGTGCCGTGAATACAAAAATATTGAAAACTACTGTCCTAGACAGCAGTATAGTTGTGGGGGAAGGGATGGAGGGACATGGTCCTTCCACTCTTTTTTTAACCAGCAACAAAATAATAAGAAAGGAGGGTTGGAAGGGGCGGGAGTTTGGTACAAATAATTTTAAATTGATTTGCCCTTTGTGCACTTTTGAGTCTTCCATCAAAAAAAGCTCAATATGTAGCTTTAAAAAAAAATACATTGTGTCCCTGCTGACTAATGGTTTCCTACTTTCCATTTCACTTAAATCCCTTAGATGCGGGGGATGAGGGGATCTATGATAAGTTTAGCACCCTTTTGAGTTTGGTGCTTTTATTTTATTGTTGAAACCCCCTCAGCCAATGGTCAAAAATGTCCTTGAGTACCTTTAGGCCCACCTTGCTTCCGACGCTTGGGGGAAGGTGGGGGTTTGTCCTTTCAACCCTTAGACTACTATTACTATAGTCCCTCTCCCCACTAATTTATTCGACTACTGAATCACTGATATCAGCCCAAAGCATAGCAACCCACTTAACACCACCAGCGATTTAATAGCCGACTTGGTGGACATATGTATCTGCTCTATGTTTTATCAACTCAAATTTCTTTCTTCCAGAGCTTGGCTGCTGTTCCAAAACTACGGGGTCCTGCCGCACGGCGTGTTTACAGGTAGGAACATCATTATTTGAACTAGTTCACACTAACTTTAAGGTGACGAGAACATTCTATTGAAGGCTAACATTAACTCGACTTAAAAATAACTAGTAACTTTAATCGGAGGTTGTCAGCACACAGTTCTAAAATTACAATCTTCTAGTTAAACTCACATAAAACTAACAGTTCCGAAGCAGTAATTTTCTTACACTACATAATATTAGCGTTATAGGGCCTACGTATATGATAATTACTATAATGAGCTAAAGATGAAGAAGGAATCATTTTAAAGGTAGTCATTCTGCATTTGCGTGGAAGAAGAGTGGGAAATAATTTAGGGAAACCACCCTCAACAGATTCGAACGGGATTTGAATCCCGATATCCCCATTATCAACAGACCAGTCTAACAGGAGAGTAATGTCTCGGCCACTGAAGCGTTGAAATTAAAACAAAAGTGGTAGGCATAGCCTTAAGCCTGTGCAAAGCTCATTTACAGTTATTTACCATTATCTTCAACTCCAAGAATTTGAAACAAAGAAAATCGTTTATAATAAATAATTAATTTGCATATCGATCGTCTGCTTCTAAAATGAGATAACTCTAAAAAAACTGTTTTGAGTTATTACAAATTGAAAGTTTCTACATCTGTGAAATCAGTTTTTTACTTGTTTACTCTAATGATTTCAACATTCTTTAAGTTGCTATGCATACAATTTTATATGATACAATGAATTTATACTTTTTGAGAGGCATTTTATGATTTATCTTATCTAAGAACTAAACTTTACCACGAACAAGCTGAGATATTCAGAGTTAAATCAGTTTTAAGCTTACTATTCATCAAATTTAAAGTGAACTCGCTGGAAATTTATGTATTGTAGGAGTTCCAAAATTAGGTAAATGCGTTGTAGAATTAAACTGGACTAAAACCGATAGAGTACATTCAATGTGTGCGAATGACTGACTTGGAAGACGACACATTCTTTCTGGGTGCACTGGCTATCCGGGAGGTATAAGAAGAGGAAAGCACATTAGGACAGATTGTATTTTATGGCAACACATTTTGTGCTGTGATCAGACAAGGTGACGACATGAAAAAAAAATGTTGTTCTATCATAGAATGAATAAGTAAAAAAAGTAAAATGTGATAGAAAAGTACGTTAATAAAATAAAAATAACTTTATTATACGTTAAATAAGGCTATCTGTAGGCCAACTTGTCTTTTAAGTATTATAAAAACTACAATAAATCACTGATTATACATACATGTAAACTGCGCACACATAAATTATGGTTTTAATAAAAAAAATGCATAAACTGTTTACTAGTTATTTATTGAAACCATGATAAATATTATGACTCAAGATCTACTGAAAATTAACTGAAATAAAACAAAGTAATTCGATAAAAAAAATTGAAAACTAAATTTTTAAAAATTGCATAAAACTCAAACAGGTAGTATAACACGGTGATAAAATTTTAAAAATCAAACCGTTCACACAAAACTTATCAGTAAATTGAAGGCATAAATATGTGGAAAAAGAGTTTATTTATAACTTAGTGATTGGTATAAAAAATAAATATACCTACAACTTTGAACTAAAGCTAAAAACAAAAACTTATTATATTCTGTAAATTGAAAAATCACACCTGGACGCACAGAGAACGCAAGACTGAGATGGTATGGGCATGTAATGAGAATTATCGCATAGATGCCAAGAAAGAAATGGAAGGAGCAAATAACAGAAAGTGTTCAAGTGAGAGGAGAAGAATGGAAGAAATTAAAGGAGGAAGAGTGGTGGAAGAAAAGAGGAAGATTGAGGCATTTTACCAAACTGACCAGCCACAGGCTGGAAACAGCGTGGGAATCGAACCCGGCACCTTTGGCTTATTACGCCAATGTTCTAACTACTGAGCAATCCACGAGTCGTTCCGTGTTCAGGGTCATTCTTCACTCATATTTTAAGGCATAGTGTGAGTAAGCTGAAGGTCCCGGGTTTGATTCCCTTGTCCATATGTAATTTTTCAATTTAAAGATTAGCCTATGATATTTAGATGCAGCTGTAACCCCAATTAACAAGAATAACTATAGCTTGACTATTAAATCCATCTTAATAACCTCTTGTTTATCTATATATTTAGTGATCTAGCTAAGTTTTAAAAAACTTCTAAGGAGATTAATTATTCATATAAATGGGCACACAGACTAAATTTCAATTAATATATTCTAGTTTTTCGGTGACATGGAGGTTGGGTCTTAAATCTCGGCTGGATGTAGGCCCTACTTTAGGGTTTTTATCCCCCCTAAATATGTTCTCATTTTCCTTCCAAACAAATTCACTTTTCCTCTAAACTCTACGTTTTACATTTCTCATCCTAATATTGTTCACATTTAAATGCGTTTAGCTAATACGGGTAAAAAAAAATACATTTCGAGTTTAATAATGATTAATCGATAATCATTGTACAATTGAAACACAGTGTCTTTTTACATAAAGAGAAATATTGTAATCGTGAAAAAATCGATCTCGATATTATGATGAAACTTTACGGTTTATGTGAACCCGAACTCAAAAAAGTGGATTTTACCATTTCTGTCTGTTTGTCTGCCCCTGGCCACGAATACGAAAAGGTTATCTGAATTTTGTCCAAACTTGATATTTAGATTTTAAAGGGCTATACCTCGGGCTTTCTATTTTATTTTGACCCTAGCCCTCAAATTAAGGGTAGTTTACTTATAAGTGATTATTTTGAATTCACAATTATTCTAAAATGGCTCACACGGTTTTGATTAAAATGCATATCTAAGATTTGTTTGACATGAAAAATAATACTGTATATTGGTTTTTTGGGAAACAATTTGTTTGAGGGTGGTTTACTGAGACTGATTTAAAAAAAAGATTGTTTTAAATGGCTCTAGCGTTTTTTAAAAATAATTGATACCTATGGTACGGCTGATCTCCCAAATAATACTGTATACACTTTTTTTAGGCAAAAATTTGCTAAAGGTTAAATTACTTATGAATGATTTTCGAAGGTGAAAATATTTTGAAAATTGCTCTAGCAAGTTCGCTTAAACTGTTTAACTGGGGAGGTTTTATGTGACAAATAAAATTATATACTTGTCTTTTGGGGTTAAATCCGTTTAAGAATATTTTAT
This sequence comes from Timema podura, assembly GCA_033556935.1. Classification (NCBI taxonomy): domain Eukaryota; kingdom Metazoa; phylum Arthropoda; class Insecta; order Phasmatodea; family Timematidae; genus Timema; species Timema podura. The sequence goes on along the minus strand of JAVRXN010000003.1, from coordinate 21,082,998 downwards.
TATTTACCTTTTTTTAATGTGAATATTTAGAAAAATGCTTCTAGCTATTTGGTTCAAAATGGGTAGGTACCTGTTAAGTTTTTACATAGTAAATAATTAGATGTTTAGGTTTCTATAAACAAATTTTTTCATAGTAGATCAGTGAAGATTGAATTTTGTGCAGTTTGAATATTTGTGAAAATATCTCTATTGATTTTGTACAAAATTAATATCGGGGGACTATTTTACATGATAATGAATAACGTATCTTTATAAACAAATTAATTTAATGATAGTTTACTTAAGACAAATTATATAAAATATGACATTTTTCGATATTGATCTTAGATATCGAGTTAAAAATGGTTACCTTGGAATATTTTTTCATGACAAATAAGAATACTTCTTTATTTTTACAAATTACAAATAATTATAGGGTGGTAAAAATAACTTATTTTTGAAAGTTTGAAATTTGTTAAAAATATTTTAACAGTTTTATTTTAAGTTTACTGTAAATATCAAGAGTTTTTATTGTTTTGTTTATTGTGACATGTTTGTTTTTATCAGTAAAACTTATTTAAGGGCAGTTTACTGAAAATATATTTTTAAACATTTTCTTCTAAGTTATAATATACTATAGTTAGTGCGATTTTGTCATAACATTTATTTATAGAGTGATATTAAACATTAAATATCTTATTACTTAACTCTTAGTTAAAAATAGCTTAGGTCCATCACGTTAATGCATAATCCCCTATGATGAATCTTTTCCCAGATGATTTATTGCACTATATTTTACTGTACTAAGAGCTATAGTTCTGAACTAATACATTTCGAGATGTACTGGGGGGAAAGAATTGTGTTTCAGTTCTATAATGTTTCGCCATCAGTTCGTAGCTGCCACATCTCAAAATGATATGGTATTTTGTGTTTCAATCCATTAATGCTACATTTTGAATTAGACAAAACAAAAATTACTACTAATTCTAAAGTAATATCTAACAAAGCTAGGAACTTGACACAATATTGAACCAGATAAAGCCTGATGTTTGCAATCGAATGGTATAAATAGCTCCAAAAAGAAATGTTTGGAGTCATCGCACTTCTGAACTAGACGATCAATATTCTTGTTTTACTTAATTAATACACAATTTGATTTGTTTTAAATACGCGTTTATTTATGTTTATTTTTATTTTTTATTCTTAGGATATAAACTTTTTATAATACTTTCCAGATTATTTAGCCAACCATCTTTTAATTTTGATTAATTTAAATTCCGTGGGCTATGTTGAAGTTTTTGAGCCTTATTTTAATAAACTTCTACCATTAAAATATTCTTAGTGAAATATTTTGAAAAGTTATTATATTAAATAATCTGCTGATTAGCACTGAATATAAACCATCTTCGTATTAACAGGGCTCAAATCCCAAATTTAATTACCAAAACATTCTACAGATTTTGCATAAATTGATGATTATAAGAGACTTGGGACGAAGCACTGAATTACCTATTCTACCTGAAATACACCCTATTTATTTCTGTTAAAATCTACAAATAAGTGTAGAAAGAATAAAGAGATGGAAGGATAGTGACCACCCAAGGCCAAGGCCCCAGGACTTCATGAAAGTGCCCAACAACCAACAACCCCCCCTCTCCCCAACCCACATACTAAAATTACTGATAATAATTATTATTCACAACTTTATTTAAAGAGGGCACATGGGATAACGTCAAAGGAGAATAAACGAAGCAATAATAATACAACATATTTTTTTAAAGAAAAGTAAAGATACAAATTTAAAAATAAATTGACATTTCAAGACGTTATGACATTTTTATTATAAAAGATAGCATCTCACTTATCAAAGGTGGCATCTCTCATCAAAGGTGGCACATCCTTATCAAAGATGTCATATCTCTTATCAAAAGTGGCGTATCCATATCAATACGACATATCTCTTATCAAAGGTGGCACATCCTTATCAAAGATGTCATATCTCTTATCAAAAGTGGCGTATCCATATCAATACGACATATCTCTTATCAAAGGTGGCACATCCTTATCAAAGATGTCATATCTCTTATCAAAAGTGGCGTATCCATATCAATACGACATATCTCTTATCAAAGGTGGCACATCCTTATCAAAGATGTCATATCTCTTATCAAAAGTGGCGTATCCATATCAATACGACATATCTCTTATCAAAGGTGGCACATCCTTATCAAAGATGTCATATCTCTTATCAAAAGTGGCGTATCCTTATCAATAACGACATATCTCTTATCAAAGGTGGCATATCCTTATCAAAGATGTCATATCTCTTATCAAAAGTGGCGTATCCATATCAATACGACATATCTCTTATCAAAGGTGGCACATCCTTATCAAAGATGTCATATCTCTTATCAAAAGTGGCGTATCCATATCAATACGACATATCTCTTATCAAAGGTGGCACATCCTTATCAAAGATGTCATATCTCTTATCAAAAGTGGCGTATCCATATCAATACGACATATCTCTTATCAAAGGTGGCACATCCTTATCAAAGATGTCATATCTCTTATCAAAAGTGGCGTATCCTTATCAATACGACATATCTCTTATCAAAGGTGGCATATCCTTATCAAATATGACATATCTCTTATCAAAGGTGGCATACCCTTATCCAATATGCCATATCTCTTATCAAATATGTCATATCTCTTATCAAAGGTGGCATATCCTTATCAAATATGCCATATCTCTTATCAAAGATGTAATATATCTTATCAAAGATGCCATATCTCTTATCAAAGATGTCATATCTCTTATCAAAGGTGGTATCTGGCTTGTCCAAGTCAATATCTCGCTTATCAAAGGCGGCGATCCCCAGGGGCATCACCCTTTCTGGCGAATTACTGCCAGAGACCACGGAGGATAAGCCAGTAATTAACAACCAATCTACACGCGTCGTGTTCGTGGTGGTCTTCTTAGACATGTGCGTGTATTTACTATACATCTCCATGTGTCAAACAAACGCCAAAGAGAACAGAAACGTCTTCTGTAGCGACTTAGAGCCGCTGTTGGAAACTTGTCTCGCCACCTCTATCTAACATCCTCTGTTTACTCGCCGCTATTTCCTCTCTTTAATGCCAGGTCAGTCATCTCACTCATAGTTTGTTTAATTGGCTCGGTTTATTTCACGGGAATAAATTAAACGTTAGCAACATCTTGATTTGTTTATCTCACACGGTGGGCTCACAGACCAAGGCGTCAGTCTCGCCTAGTATGGCTTGACAGTGACAGTGGATTATACCGTCCTTATACCTAACCCATTAATGCAGGCAGCTAAATATGTGAATAAACCGGTCGGATGGCGGTTTAATTTATGGGTAGGCCCAAAATCAAGAATGAATAAATACACCCGCGTTATTAGGAGGAGGGTAAAGAAAATCCACAGCGATAAAACAATCACAAATGGGAAACCCCCCACCGAATGCATCCGACTGGGATTTGAGACTTTGACCATTGGAGTTCAATGATTTAGACCACGTGATAATCGCTTGAGTTGAGTTTATCTTCGTCACTATCCCAGCAACAACCAGTCTTGATTAAAAATGGAATGGGCTACAAAAAAGGAACTGCAGATAAACATTCATTCATATTTATTAAAAATGTCACGACTAAGCGGTCAGCGAATCAACCACATATAAAAAAAAGCCCTGGTGGTAGTAGCAGTGACTTGCTTAGGTGGCTGCTTGGTCTAGGACGTCACTCTCGCAATAGGCTAGACTTTTGATGAATGATAAAGAGATCGGGGTTCGAATCCCGGTCGGGTGTACTAAGGGTGGTTTTCCTTCAATGGTTTCCCACTCACTTTCCACGTGAATGCGGGTATATTTCCTCTAAATTCAACCTACCTAATCCCTAACTCCCTAGAGTAATTAGTACATATGCGTATAGCCTGAACAGGATGTAAGGTAAAAGCAGTAGCAGTGACAGTGGCATTATCCTGCACACTTGTTCCCTGTTCCCTCCATGGTGTAAATCCGAACTGTGAAAACTAGTGTGTCAGTTCTCTCTTCACAGCCAGTCTCTCTCTCTATCTCTCTCTCCAATCCTCTTCCCACGCCTCTCGTTCCTCTGGCAAACACACACGCTCATATTATGAGGGAGAGGGTTCTTGCAACACCGGCACATGTGTGGAGCATTCAGGCTCGAGGGGAACTTGCAAGACTAATACTAAGCAGAGTGGGATCTAGTAGAAAACAGGCCGCTGGGGAACTTGCTAGGAGATATCTTAGTGGATACAGGCTGGAGGGAAACTTGCTAGGAGATATATTAGTGGATACAGGCTGGAGGGAAACTTGCTAGGAGATATCTTAGTGGATACAGGCTGGAGGGGAACTTGCTAGGAGATATCTTAGTGGAGACAGGCTGGAGGGGAACTTGCTAGGAGATATCTTAGTGGATACAGGCCGCTGGGGAACTTGCTAGGAGATATCTTAGTGGATACAGGCTGGAGGGGAACTTGCTAGGAGATATCTTAGTGGATACAGGCAGGAGGGGAACTTGCTAGGAGATATCTTAGTGGATACAGGCTGGGGGGGAACTTGCTATAATATATCTTAGTGGAGACAGGCTGGAGGGGAACTTGCTAGGAGATATCTTAGTGGATACAGGCAGGAGGGGAACTTGCTAGGAGATATATTAGTGGATACAGGCTGGGGGGGAACTTGCTATAAGATATCTTAGTGGAGACAGGCTGGAGGGGAACTTGCTAGGAGATATCTTAGTGGATACAGGCTGGAGGGGAACTTGCTAGGAGATATCTTAGTGGAGACAGGCTGGAGGGGAACTTGCTATAAGATATCTTTGTGGATACAGGCTCTAGGGGAACGTGCAAAACTAATGTGAAGAAATGAGGAATATAGGATAAAACAGCTGGAGGGGATCTTGTAAGACTAACATGAAACAGGGAAAGTTCTAAGAGGATAATAGTTTGTAGTGTAGCGCCGTGTTTCCATAAAAACCTTGTTCCCAGTTTCTTTCCACTGGCCAATATTATTTTATACACTCTACTTAATTTTCAAAGAGAGTCAATCTAGATAGCTTCCATCCAAATTGATAACACCTTTCCTAAACAGCCATTAGGACTAGGTTGACTAATTATGGCTGATGGGGTGTTGTCCATTGGCTTCTCTCAGCCAAGGTGTTGATGGTTTGTCGTCTAATGATTCATTTTAACTAATACGACGTTGGTTGATGGTTTGTTGTACAATGGTCCTTCTTAGCCGAAGTAGTAGATGGTTGGTTTTTAAATTATCTCTCTCAGCCAATAACACTTGGTTGATGTTTTTTTGTTCATTGGTCCCTCAGGTTTTGACGGTTTGTTGTCTAATGATCCTTCTCAACCAATACAACGATGGTTGTGGTTTGTTATTGGTCCCTCTCAGCCAAGGTTTTGATGGTTCGCTGTAAAATGGTCCTTCTCAGCCAAGGTGTTTGATGGTTTGTTTTAAAATGATCCCTATCAACCAATAAGACGGTGGTTGGTGGTTTGTTGTCCAATGATCACTCTCAGCCAAGAGCACGGAGGTTGATGTTTTGTTGTAGCAAGTGAAAGCAATATTTATTTCCGTTCTGGCAAGAGAGATGATTTTGGCTCCAGCCGCCATTTGAAAGCTTCATATAGAGAGCAACAGGTGCTACCCATCTCCGAGGCTTACATTATTATTAATATGCGCGGACTGTTACATGGCTTCACTGGTTGTATAAACAACTTATTATATTCCTACACTCTCGGTTTAGCATCCAGTGACATAAACACGCTTACATATGTACTTGGAAATAAATAAAATAATCACCATTTGCTTGTACGAGTAGAAGGGATAAAAGGGATAAGTTATACACCGCCACAAATGCACCCGACTGGAGACCGAAATCCAGCCTCCCCATCAATTGCGAATCTGACATTTTGGACCTTTCATCCACCAATGAGGCTTCTTTACTGTATTAGAACATTTATATGAATTTTCTTTAATTTTGAGCTACTTATTTTTTGCTGCGTCTCATTTACTTTCCGGGCCCTCAGAATATTTGCGTGGATTGGGGTATAAATGATGAAGGTGTAAACTAGAGGAATGCAGCCACATTGATGTGGAATGGGAGCAAGAAAACATTCAGGAAAAATCACCCCGGTACTCCCAGCTGACATTAGAGCCGCCAATCTCTCCGTCACAGGCAAATCAAACTAGACAGGACGAACGTTTTTGTCCTCATTCCCACCGATACTACTTGCTAGTAGCTCTAAGCCAGTGTGTCTTTTACTTATGAAGTTCTTCCATTACACAAATTTATATTTACCAGCTAGGAAGCTAATGAATAAAATAGTTCACACACCAGAGGAACACACAGACAGGGGCCGTCCTCAACAGACTTGGTGCCTTGGGCAAACTTTATTTGCGGGGCTCCCATTTATCTGCCTCCCCTCCTCAATTAAAAAACTTAATTTATGTTTAATGCCATTACGGTAGTTTATACCTATATACCCATTTCAGCCGTATAAGATATTTAGGAATGCCCTAAAATTAAAATTAAATAATAATTAATGCAAGAACTGTGTTTACATATAAGGGTTGATTTAGCCACCACCCTTCTTAAATTCTCCTCCCCAATGAACTTGATCTGTATAAACAACACATTTTCCAAGTTTGAATTAAATCGGTTGATGGGTTCATAAGTTAACATGAGACATATCCACCACAGACAGACAAATGCAAATCGGTGGAGTTAAAACTGAGAACTCGCTCCACTCACTCAATAAATCAAACCACTCACATGGTTCTGTTTTTATTTATTTTAACACTCTGGCCCTGTGCCCCCGCGCCGTTTGCACAACACTAAGGGCAGCCCTACAGACAGATAATTAAACATACAATCAGAGAGATACAGTGACACTAACTATCGGGTAGATAAAAATCAGAGGGACTACACAGTCAGACAAACAATCATAGAAAAAACACACATCAGACAAAGATAAATATGGACTTATGAGACCGACAATCCCTCATACCAACAGACGAGGAGGCAGCGATTGTTTCTGATTCAGAGCTCGTATAAACGCACCTCTCACTCCAAACTTGGAGATCAGTTTGTTTCCTGTCCCGAGACTTGTTCTCTACTTGTGATTGGTCTGTGTGAATCTTGGTCCACATGTGTTAGTTAACACACATCTCGTGTTTATTACCAGCAGTAAACAACACTTGCGACGTGCATACAATCTCTGGCCATGTGGAACTCGTCAGCTATATACATTGAGCCGACGTAGGAGATACTTGAATATGACTGTCTAAGCCGACAGAGGAGATACAACACATGTATTATCTGGCGCAGGAGATACTATAAAGGGAACTATCATAACTAGAATACACAACAAAGAAATGTCTGAGCCGACACAGGAGATGCAACACAGGGAACTATCATACCTAGAATATACAACACAGAAATGTCTGAGCCAACACAGGAGATGCAACAAAGGGAACTATCATACCTAGAATATACAACACAGAAATGTCTGAGTCGACACAGGAGATACAACAAAGGGAACTATCATACCTAGAATATACAACACAGAAATGTCTGAGTCGACACAGGAGATGCAACAAAGGGAACTATCATACCTAGAATATACAACACAGAAATGTCTGATCCAACACAGGAGATGCAACAAAGGGAACTATCATACCTAGAATATACAGCACAGAAATATCTGAGCCGACACAGGAGATGCAACACAGGGAACTATCATACCTAGAATATACAACACAGAAATATCTGAGCCGACACAGGCGATGCAACAAAGGGAACTATCATACCTAGAATATACAACACAGTAATGTCTGATCCGACACAGGAGATGCAACACAGGGAACTATCATACCTAGAATATACAACACAGTAATGTCTGATCCGACACAGGAGATGCAACAAAGGGAACTATCATACCTAGAATATACAACACAGAAATATCTGAGCCGACACAGGCGATGCAACAAAGGGAACTATCATACCTAGAATATACAACATAGAAATGTCTGAGCCGACACAGGAGATGCAACAAAGGGAACTATCATACCTAGAATATACAACACAGAAATATCTGAGCCGACACAGGCGATGCAACAAAGGGAACTATCATACCTAGAATATACAACACAGAAATATCTGAGCCGACACAGGAGATGCAACAAAGGGAACTATCATACCTAGAATATACAACACAGAAATATCTGAGCCGACACAGGCGATGCAACAAAGGGAACTATCATACCTAGAATATACAACATAGAAATGTCTGAGCCGACACAGGAGATGCAACACAGGGAACTATCATATCTAGAATATACAACACAATGTCTGAGCCGACACAGGAGATACTACACATGTTTATCTTAGCCGACACAGGATATTTACAAAGGGCGACTTAGCTGACCCAGGAGATATTATTGGCCAAGACCACCTGTTCTGACACAGAGCTACTACACAGGACCGTCTGAGTCGACACTGAATATACTAATACACAATCATACGATATGTGTCGTCATCGTACTGATGTGATGGTTGGAGTGATGTTTAGTCACTTTAACACAGTTTGAATACGCACAAGCGATACCTATCTTGTAAGATAATTATCGCACATCGCTTACGACCTTTAGATATCTATCCCGCCTCAGCTTACGCAGGAGATAACCTACTAAACAGGGAACCATCAGACATGTATACAGAACACACAACTGTCTGTACAGACACAGAAGATACAACATATGTTTATCTGTGCAAAGACAGGATATACTACACCTATATGTATATTTAACCCTTTAAAAACCTAGGCTATATATTATAATAACTTTTTATATGCACTCCTACAGTAGCCCCATGGCTTCTTTGGTGCTGACTGACAGCTCACAGCTGACAGCTGACGGCTTTGAAAAGCTACCAAGACCAAATTATGTATCCCTACGCCCAACCATATGATCTGCAAAAAAGCATGTGTTTAGCAGCTGTCACTTCTGACAGTCAAAATTTAGGTATATACCTAGCTGTTGACTGTCATAAGTCAGCTGCGAACTGTCATTCAGCACCAAAGAAGCCATGGGGCTACTTACTGTAGCTCTCAGTGAACTGAACTTTTCAAGTCAAGATAATATGAGGGAATGTATGAATAGGACAGCTACTGGTTGTGTCAGAGATTTAAATTAAAATATCACCAGGAAAAAGTTAACAAGGTTGAACTATAGGACGAATCAAAATAGACAAAACTATCCCAGTGCATCCGGCCAGGATTGGATCCATGCCTCCCAATACACGAGTACCATACCTGGTTAGTAACCATTAACCACCCCCTCCCCTTATTCAACCCCACTCGTTTATATCGCGACCTAATCCTAATTAAGAGCTATCCCTGATGACCGGAAGAGAGAGAAAGAGAGAGAAAGAGAGGAGAGGATGTTTCAGTTGGAAATCAAGTCACGTGGTCCCTTCCAACGACTGATTAATAACCGGCTCCCAATTGTTACCTGGCTTAGCTACTGACCATTAAGATACAATGGATAACCGCGGTGAATTATGGGACTTGATGGCTGGTCCATAGGTACAGGGGTAGCCAACACGTAGTTATGATCGCCAAATTTGAGTTTTTACACTGGACAATATATCTATGTAATATATATATATTACATATATATATATAATATATATATATATATATATTATAGAGCATGTGGCAAATTAGTTTTGTTCACAATCTCTTTCTTACTTCCCCACGACCCCTCGAATAGAGCAAGAAAGTATTGCTATTGTAAAAAAATAAATAGAATTCGAGATTTCGATATATTTTCACGTTTCATGACTCACTGAACTCGAAAAAGTCAGATTAGCGTTGCCGTATTTCTGTCTGTCTGTCTGTATCTTGGTGTATAACCAAAACCATTTTACCGATCGGGCTAAAACTGGGTATTTAGGGTTTTCATAATGTTCCCCAGAAGAATTTTTGAAATTAGATTTCCATCCCTAAAATTAAATTAAGGGTAGTTGACTAGAGGGTAAAAATAGAGGAAACCAATTTGATTAAAATTCGCATCTGGGCACTGTTTATCATTAAAACAGAAGGGAAACTCTCATTTCCCCATAAAAAGGACTTTGTGGGTATTTTACATAAGCGGATGTATCCAATTTTGATCATTTATCCACACCTATTTGATACACTAATTAGCTTATCGTTGTAAAATTATAGTACTATTAAAGGACATGCGGCAGTGGACCTAAAATTATAAGACCTAAAGTCACAACTCCTAAACTAAATTTCTTAACTTCATAACACCTAACTTTATAAGACCTAATTTTATAAGACCTAACTTCATAGCACCTAATTTTATAACTCCTAATTTTACTAGACCTAAAAGCACTGGACCTAAAATTAATTTTTCATCGATTACTTTAAAATATCTTTAACTGTTCAAACAGACAGTGGACCTAAAGGCACAAGACCTAATTTTATAAGACCTAATTTCACAAGACCTAACTTCACTGGACCTAATTTTATAAGACCTAACCCCACAAGACCTAATCTCACAAGCCAACAAGCACAAGACCTAACCTCACAATACCTAAATTCATAAGACCTAAATTTATATGGCATGCCGGCATAAGTCCTAAAACTACATTCTTTTTAACACAATCATAGGAACACAGACAAAGGCGTCAGTTTTGTCTTGTCTAATTTTCTGAGGAATGGGAGGTCGTAGTTTAAATCCTGCTGGGTGTATTTCTCTCGTCATATAAAACATACCATTATCGATAAAGTGGTTTTAATAAACACGGGCAAGACGCTTGGAATGTGGAATAATGTCAAGCTCATCTAATCTAGTTTTCCACTGACAAGGAAGTTGGGATTAGAATCTTGGCCGAGCGTACCGAGGTATTTTTCTAGAGGATTCCTCACTCTCTTTTCAAGCAAATGTGGGAACATTTCCCCTAAATTATTCCTTCCTCGGTCACTTTAAAATAGTGAAATTAAATGCGGATAGTTCGAACGAGAAGTAAGATGAAAATCTCTGATAGGCAAGATTGTCTCAATGTTAATAATTTCGACTGACGTGGACAGCTTTTATTTAGGAAGTATTTGTCTATCCTTTACAGGTATGCTAGAAGTGTTCTCCCACTCATTTGTTTACTCATTCTCTCTCCACGTATTTCACCGTATTTAAAATAAAAAGATATTAAAAATGTATTGTGGAGACATAATTATTATTAACTAAAATAAAATTTAACTGTGCAATAATCGTGGCCAAATTTTTGTCACCCGTATCACGTATTTACTAGCACGCTCAGGCTATCCACATTTTTTCACAATGGTGTAAGAAAGAGAAATGTACAATTTAGAGGATATGTACTCTCATTTGCGTTGAGGAAAACTCAGAAACCGTTTATTAAAACTCACCCTCACTTGACTGGAATTTGAACTGGGTCTCGCCATCATCAAAAATTCAGTCTATTCTCTGAATCATTCGATCACCGATGTGGACTAAAGTGCAATTATTGAGGGAACAAACCAAATATCATTATTGGATGCTTGTATTTTATCAGCTTAATCTAATGGCATATGGCATTAGAAAACTTCACTTATTTGTTGAGTCAATTAATGAGTAATTCTTATTAAAACACATATTATATACTATTATATTTTAACCAATGAAAGTCGAAAGTCTTTAGAGCCGCAACAATCACATAAATAGGTAGCCTATATAAATACTATTTATAAAATGTGAGTTTATTTTTTTGAAAGCCAAAGTATGTTAACATTAGGGTCTAATATATTAATTACCCTAATTAATCACTTAGGAAAATTCAAAATGGCCTCCAAAATACCTTACAACGTTATGTGGAAATCAGAGCTGGCCGCCACCAAAATCAAAGATGGCCGCTCCTATACCTTATAAGCATAGCTGGAGCCCATTGATCTCTATATTATAACTGAGTGGACATCTGCGGCTAAAATATTTGAGCTGTCATTTGGACAACATTGTGTAAGAGAGAAGGAAACATTCGGGTATCTCTTTCTTTCTTATACACATACAAGGCAATGTGGCATTTAAACATAATTCGCTAATTTTATTGAATTTAGGAGATATATCAATGTATGATTAGTTAAACGAAATAAATGGGTTAGTAAAAGGTTTGAAGGGCATAACTAATTTCAACACTCATGACTTGTTTCTTTAAATAAGTTGATTTAGGCTAAAATAGTAATATTTCCTACACGCCTATACGCTAAATGATCGTTTGAACGTAAGACTTCTACACAAAATTTTGTCGTTCGAACAAAATTAGCCTAGTTTTTAGCAAATATTTCATTATAGTTATCTAACATTAAATATAATATGGCTTTTGAAAGCAAAAGGCAATACACGCTAAGAGCCAACTTAATAATATTATAATATAGTAATACTTCGTATAAACCTCTAGCCTAAATGATAATTTGAATACAAAACTACTACACAAAATTGTCATTTAAACGAACGTAAGTAAGTTTGAAGCTACCTTTTTTCATTTTAGATATCGAACTCTAAACATAATATTTTTTCTGAAACCAATATATTAGCTAATAACCAATTTTAAACATACTGTAATCTTGGCAGAATGTAAACCACATTGGCTTTAGCTACTTATTTTAATATATCAAAGATGTTATTCTTATTTGTACAATGTTACATTTAAAATTGAATAATTGTATATCCTCTAATGTAAATGTGTCTTGAGTCAAGTAGGGTACAAACAAACTTTTATTCACGAGAGACACGTTTTGCTCAAGAACATTAAAAGAAACCGTTAAATTTGTCCTCTAGCTAGCAAGCAGACGACAAACTTGGTGTCACGATTTGGTGCGTTGCAAGGGGTGTGTTAGAGAGAAATACGCCATGGATTATTATTATGATTACTATTATTAGCCATCTTAATTTTGTTTTACATGTCTTTCTTTACAATTTTATAAAGGAGCTACAACTTAGCTTTGTTCGAGAATATTCAGTTCATCTTGACGAATATGAAGCATACAGTTTTTCTAAGCACCGCAGGATTGTTTACGATAACTGCATTATTGATAAAGTCGTAATATATCAATGACAATGTGGGTAATAAACCTATTTATATTAAAAAATAATGCTGCATTATATTACCCAGCCAAAATATTAACACTTTTGAATCACTAAGGTAGAAATGAAGAAGGTATAATGTAGAGTAATTATCACTGTATTTGCATGGAGGTGGAGTGGGAAACCATAAAGGAAAATACACCTCAGTACACATAGGTCATATGCCAGAACGAGCTGGGTTTTAAAAAGTAAACATTCAACTCCAAGAAATGACTTGTAGACTAGGGATAGAGTGAAAACCTCACTTCCGAAAATGAATAGTGTGAAGCCACGCTTACACGAGGCCAGTTGATGGCAGGTTAGACGCGTCAATTTTTGAATTTGCCTGACAAATGGCCTCGTGTATACGTGGCTAAAGTAAAGAATGAGCGAAGAAAATTTTGCTCGGGACTGCACTTCTGTTTAATTTGTCCTATCTAAGCCTTTTCTTGGTAATGAGTATTCACCCACACTTCTCACTTACTCATTTTCATTCTTGTATACCGCCTATAGCCAGGAATATCTCCTCAGCCTCTGACACTGTAAAACCATATCGAGACTGAAACTTTTTCGGAGGGATGGGGAAGGAGGAGGAGGAGGAAAACTTGCTAAGGAGTCAGTATCATCTGGCTTACCGGTGAAGAAGATTTGGATTCGAGTCCCGGATGGAATCACCCACTTTACTGAAAGGATTTTTTATCCTTTTTCTAGGAATATGCTGGTATACTTCCACTTGAATTACTTCCTGATACTTAAATAGGGAGATTCAGATACTTCTGGGGGGATTTTTTTTATTAAAATGGTGGACATCGACGCCGCCCCCTCCCCTGGCGTTGCGACGTCCCCACCCCACCTCTTCGTCCCTTATTAATTGCATTGATTAATTAACTACTTTAATTAATCTCTTTGAACAATTCAAAATAGCCACCAAAATACCTTAAAACGTTATGTAGAAATCCAAGATGGTCGCTAAAAATCCTTACAACTTTATATGAAAATCCAAAAGGACCGCCCTATACCTTATAACGTGATGTGGAAATTCTAGATGGCCGCCACCAAAATTAAAGCTCGCCACCCCTATAACTTATAAGTAGAGGGGGATACAGAACCCTAAAGCCCATCAACGCGACCTCATGATGACAAATTCCGTACGCCCAGCAACGAATTTACATTCTTTCTCCAGGTGAATGCTGATGCACTCGACATATTCTGAATACCTCCTCTACACCACATCCTCAACAACCTAACTCCACAGCGGTAAATTACCCACGTTTCCTCGTAAGGTTATGACATTTCTTCCCTTTGACTTAACTTTTTCTCCCTGACACACCCATTTTTGCTGCAAAGTTCCCTTTTTGATACTATTAACATTATTTTTGACAGGTATTGCCCCCTAAGCCCAAGAGCCCACAATGGTAGTTACCCTTGACGCTCTGAAAGCTCCTCCGAAATGACATCCCGACGCCCCCAACACCCAGACCTCATAACGGTAATTTACCCTCAACGTCTGGACGCCCCACGAACACGACACCCGCGGCAATCCCAATAACTCGAACCCATAGCTGTAAATACCTGGCGCCCTGTTGCTCCTAGAAACTCGAGCTCATATCAATAACTTCTCATCCTGACCCCCTCTCTACCAACCAGAGCAGGTATCGACAGGCTTTCCACCCCCTTTCCTCTAACCCCTGGCTCCATAACCTCTATTCTCTAACCCGCACGACAATTTAGAGATGGCGGCATGGGATTAAAAATAGAAATAAAATCTTATTAAAATATAATTAAAGTTATATTTAACCTTATAGTGTGATGTGGAAAATCACAATGGATCCCTACCCCATACCCCTTTTTGTACTCAGCCTATGCAGGTCCCGATATGCACCCTCAACCCAAGGTTATATAGCCCTCAAGGCAAGGTAGTTGGTTCTAAAATCTAGGAGGTGATGGATTATTTTAATGTTGTTTATTTGATGGTCACGATGGGACTGAATATTTTTGATGATATGGAAGTTATAATTTATTACACCTAGCCTTATAAGACCTAACGGCACAAGACCTAACGGCACAAGACCTAACGGCACAAGACCTAAATGCTACAAGAACTAAACCCCATAAGACCTAAATTTATAATACCTAATTTTATAAGACCTAACTTCATAGCACCTAATTTTATAACTCCTAACTTTACTAGACCTAAAAGCACTGGACCTAAAATTCATTTTTCATCGATTACTTTAAAATATCTTTAACTTTTCAAACAGGCAGTGGACCTAAAGGCACAAGACCTAATTTTATAAGACCTAATTTCATAAGACCTAACTTCACTGGACCTAATTTTATAAGACCTAAAGTCATAGCTCCTAAACTTTAGGTCTTGTGAAATTAGGTCCACTGCATGTCATCCCTATTAAAAATACAAAATTTTTATTTCAAACATAATTTTATTAAATCAAAAGTTTCCGAGCTATTGGCAAATATATATATATTTTTTAATTGAGGTCTCAGAACTAGGGCGTTGATTGTTCTGCTCTTTGGTGAACAGAGGTGTTACTTTTTCCCTCAATATGTTTCTGTAACAACTGTATATTATTTCACTTTCTTTGGTGGATTTTGATTTTTTTAAAATTCCGTCGTGTTTCTACAAAAATGTCTATTATCTCGTTTCACAAATCTTATGAGTTTTTAGTTAAGGTGGGGTGCTAGTGAGCGTGAGTTAAGGGCAGTATTTTTTTAAGTTTTGATAGCATAAACATTTTTCGGCCAAAATAAATCAAATATTTCTTCTATAGAAACATAGAATTTAGTTTTCTGCACATGCTAATCTCAACAGTTCTTGAATATCTGTCAAGGGTGTCCTGGAATTTAATGACAACTTTTTCTCTTTATTTAAAAAGTTTGTCACCAAATGCCGCTATGCTCATGACAGACATTCAAGAACTGTTGAGATTAGCATGTGCAGAAAACTAAATTCTATGTTTCTATAGAAGAAATATTTGATTTATTTTGCCAAACAAAATTTTATGCTAGAAAACCTGCAAAATCAATACACTAAACTCGCGCCACTAGCACCCCATCTTAAATGTTTTCATTTTTAGATAAAAGAGGAAGAAAGTCTGTGCAGTGCACCTGTACTATTTATTTGTATAATGCCTACCAGAGCGCTGAGACTCGTTGGAAAAGTTCAGAAATCCCACCTTTCTTAGTTGAGACGTGGTTTGATATTTCCAAACATGGCTCACGCCTAAATCGAGGTAAAATGTATCAACATGTATAGGATTCAAAACTTTATGTTTTAAATTTTATAGCTTAAAAACTTGTATTAAAGGTTATAATTCTTTCATTCTTAAGGACGTTTCCACGCAAAATTTAAATGGTTAGAACTGCGGCTTACATCAATTGATGCCTATTTTTGTCTATGAAACTATCGCGACCACTTGTTACACTCCATACGTTCAAACCCTGATTTTACTTTTGTTTTTGAATTGCTTATTACCATCCGCGCGAGCTATTTACATTTAATTACACTATTGGATAGGGGTGAGGAAGTTGGATTTTAAAGAAATTTACCCAAACTCTCGTGTTGAGAGGCTGGTAAACTATTTAAGAAAAACCACCGACACTACACCAAGTTAGGATTCACGCCACGGTCAACGACCTCCTCGTTTTCGGCAAACCAGACTAAACAAACTTAACGTTTAGTGCATGTGTCCACTGTTAGATTTAATAATTATTATAACTTTACTATAATATTACTATCTAAACAAGCCCAAGAGGACGTAGCATTTTATCAACAAGCTTTGCGGGTGTTTGGGATGTAGCGCTATCCACCCAAACACGAGGCTGTAGCAATAAACTAAACGAACATAAATTGTAAGAACTGGACAACATAACCAAAGAGGTATCAATAGTTACCATTGTAGCCTCTTCTATTTTTATTTTAAATTTGCACTTATCTGAACTCATTAGGAATATAATTACTTAAAAGTAGATATAAAGCCATAACATCTACCCCAGAGAGGGTCGAGACCTCTAGGTTAGATATAACTGTTTTAGAATCATAGATTTATTTACTCTTCCAGGGTGACAACAGAAAAATACGATATTTGAGGATTGTTTTAGTAGTTTTTAGGTTTAACAACTGCCATTCCCATAAGAACAATGTAGTGTGAGGATATTTCTTTTCAAGTAGGCGGCAGTCTCAGTCAGCGAGAAATATCAATCACTGTCAGGCCACACGTCTTAAAATACAATAATCTGTGACGTTTTCGGGAACTACCTTTAGTCGGGTAGAAAAGAGGAGTCTAGCTCACTTTTGATCAGGATGGCTGCCACCCTCCATTCTGAGTTTAGGCGGCCACTTTGAATTTTCGACGTTTTCCTGCAAGTCTTAACAAGATTCGACATGTCTCGATAGGAATAATGTATTAATTGAATTGATTTATTAATTGATAGGGGATTGATTTATTGATTAACATGTCTGGACATGTCTGATCATGTATGAACATGTTTAAAATTTGAGATTGTTTCTTCTATACCTTATAGCGTGATGTATAAATCCAAGATGGCAGATCTAATACCCGACAACTCGAGCTTATACAGGTAAACCCCCCTAGTTTTGTGTAGTGTAGTTTATTTTCATACTACTAATGAACTTGTTTGAACACGTTCTATTACCTTTTCTTTTCATAAGGCTCAAGATGTCACGACCGACCCC
Organism: Timema podura; assembly: GCA_033556935.1. Lineage (NCBI taxonomy): Eukaryota > Metazoa > Arthropoda > Insecta > Phasmatodea > Timematidae > Timema > Timema podura. The sequence continues at coordinate 21,065,126 of JAVRXN010000003.1, read as the reverse complement.
TAATCGGATCTTAGAGGGTGGTAGACGTGTCAAAACCTATCATTCCAAGATGACGCCACAGGACTACCGCCTTCCTTCAATATCTCGCCCAATCATTGAACCTGGCCGAGGTTTCAAAAGTTATTTGAAAGATCTGATCAAGTCTAAACCTGTCTAAAAAATGGATGGAGAGGAGAAGGGTATTTAGTTAATGAAATGGCGTGGATAAAATATATTTAAACTTATTACAAAAAACCACAAACTATCCGATCGTACTCTGATAAGCCTAAATACAGATGATCTATTGTAGATGTTTAAGAGAACAAATGGGTGAGATTAAACATAAATAAAAGAACACAGGCAAATAAATATATGTATAGTCAATAAAGATCCTAGAAGGATTGATATCAACCATAATCAAATCCTGGTTGAACGAGGCTGATCAATATATTTATCCCTTTATATTATTAATCAGTCTTTCACTCTTGATGTTCACATAACAGTCCGTCATATTGTATGTTTAATATAGTGAAACCAGAAATCTGTATGTTTAACACATTGTATGTAGGGAAACATGCTGTTTTCACAAATAAGATTTTATCCCAGCCATTAGCATAGACAAACATAACTGACTGAGAAAGTGTATACATAAGATAAGGTCAACCATCGGGTCATAGTCTAGACCTAGAGCACCTTCTTACCACTCGATTATAAGTGGTCATACGTTTAACGAGGAAATCCTCTCGGAGATCCACATGTTGAGGTCCTTCAAAGTCTACGAACAGAACAGGGTGGACTATGGTGACGAATTGGGGTTACACTATCGCTGGTACACTATTGATCGTTTAAGCATAACGTTTATATTGAGAATGGTTATCTCTCTCTGATTCTAGTATCCACCTCGTCTTCTCTGCAGCAGAAATATGATAGCTGGTCAATATCGATGAACTGCTTTCGTTGATTAGAACAATAATGTGAGGATGATTAAAGATATCGTATCGTCTTATATATCCTTGAATAAGAAGTCTCCACCATCACATATGAACCCTTGTATGTCGATAAACATTTTATACTGAATGTGGAAACAGAGCTCTTAACCGCTTCTCTCTTGCCAATCCTTAATCTTTATCCTCCACGCGCATTAAAGTTTTGACAAGAATAATAGGCACGTCCAGGTATAGATGATCACACATTGAAAACTGGTCTCCTCAAGAACACAGCCGTCATTTCCTCCTTTCTCCACACTCTGCTAAATAAACCCAATCTTGGAAAAAAGGTAATCACCTAGTCACTCCTCACCCCTTAACCTAAACAGGTCTCAACCTGTCTGGTATCTGTCTTGTATTGGTTGCTGTAGAAACAATATAGTTGATTGAAATCAATACAGTTTCAATATTCATCGATAAACCCAGGGATGTGAAGGAGATTAACAACAGTTAATCTAGTATTATTCTTTATAGAGCTCATAGACAAATCGCAAACCGTCTGACTGATGAGACTTTAAAATATTTGAACCACTCATGGAGGAGTTGGACATTTTCTGAGGCACACGAGTAGAACGAACCTTTATGAATGGGACTCTTTCTGACATAGCATTGTCTTTTTATAGTTCTCCATGATGGATACCCTAGATCTTCCAACCCGTAAAAGTCATAATCATCACTATTGGTCATCACATTTTGAATCCACGTTATCTTCTCTACGCCTTTAATATAGATTGCAGGACGTTTCGTATTTAGCTGTCCTCATTTTAGATGTGAATCGGTGATATATACAAGTTCGGAGTAGAGCACATCACCACTTTCTCAATCCAACACGTGATAGTGAGTATTCACCCATTCCACATTCTTCATGGCTATGAAGAGAGAAGATCGATCTAAAATGGCGGTAGAAACTTGTAGTTGATTACATCGCGTGACACGCTCTCGACAAAATTATTTATGATGACATCTCTTCGAAGAGAAAGACTCTGTCGTAGCTCATGAACCTTTGCACGTCGATAAAAACAGGCAAAAAGCTTTTGTATCTGCAGGTATATTCTCCGTCTTGAACGTGATTCGACAAGTCATCATTTCCTCCTTGAGAGTATCTTCCTGTCAACTCGCATCGAGCATATTGATGAGCACATCAGATTTGAAATATGCACGATAAAGTAGTGGAAAAGGAATGCTCGTTCCATAGTATAAAGTTTGAAAATTAGCATAGTCCCAGTATAATTTTGAGAAAGAATAATAATTTAAATCAAGGCTCATATATTCATTAGGGTTCATGACTGAATTCAAGTAGAGTTTAGCTGAGCGTAGCCGACAATGATCTAAAATACTTCGATCTGTGGCTGTAGTATTGTTACGACCTGTACGAGGGGGTATAAAAAAGTTTCAATACTTGGTTCTGTAAAATGAAAGTAGAGTGGGGCATGGGGATGCGTGCGCTTGTGTGGTGAGCTGTGACCTTGATTTATCAGTACGACAAGTGGCATAATTCTATGTAGACAAGTGGCTGTGTTACGTTTATTTTATGGCGTGCACGGTTGCATTTGTGATTTTATTATAAACCGCAAACTCGAGCAGAGAATGAACATCAAATTCTGCGTCTTACTCGAAAAATCTGGAATGGAGACCTTCCAAATGATGCAGCAGGCTTACGGCAATGAAACTACGAGCCGTCTGGTGTGTTTTGAGTGGCACTCACGCTTCATAAGCTGCAGAACGTCAAGATATGCCAGATCTGACTAGATACCGTCTGATATATCTGAATCTAAAGAGATGTCATCTGAAAGAACTGAACCTGAAGAGATGTCATCTGAAAGAACTGAACCTGAAGATATGCCACTTGAAAGAACTGAACCTGAAGAGATGTCATCTGAAAGAACTGAACCTGAAGATATGCCACTTGAAAGAACTGAACCTGAAGAGATGCCACTTGAAAGAACTGAACCTGAAGATATGCCACTTGAAAGAACTGAATCTGAAGAGATGTCATCTGAAAGAACTGAACTGAAGATATGTCATCTGAAAGAACTGAACCTGAAGATATGCCACTTGAAAGAACTGAACCTGAAGAGATGCCATCTGAAAGAACTGAACCTGAAGATGCCACTTGAAAGAACTGAATCCTGAAGAGATGCCAACTTGAAAGAACTGAACCTGAAGATATGCCACTTGAAAGAACTGAATCTGAAGAGATGTCATCTGAAAGAACTGAACCTGAAGAGATGCCACTTGAAAGCTCTGAGCCTGAAACTGTTCAGAGAGTGGGAGCGTAAATGACTTGCCTTCAAGAATGTTTAGCAACCCCATTATTCCCATAATCACGTCTGTCAAGGAGGCGATCACACGTGAACGTCAGCGCCCCACTCGCCAAAGCTTTGCTCGAAAACATGTTAGAGTACGCTTTCTTAACGAGTTGCTTCAGGCTGATTTGGTGAAGATGGTACCCTACTCCAAATCAAATAAGGGATACAAGTATCTTCTTACTGTTATTTATGTATATTCTGAATGTGCCTGGGCCTTACCCTCAAGGCCAAAACCCTTTTACAGACAGATTTAGACGTGTTAATATCTTTCAATGAACATTAGAAAACCTTCGCCAAGTTCAAAGATTGGGTGAGATACCAGAGAAAGGTGGTATTTCTGCGTTGCCCTCTCAAATTGATAAATACTGACACGTCTAACACCCTCGTAGGTCCATATAAGGGGATGGTCGTGATGTCTTGAGCCTTACGAGGAGAAGAGGTCGTCGAACGTGCTCAAATAAAGTTCATTAATAGTGCGGGAAATGGTTTTCTATGTCAATATACTGATGTGGCAGGGAGAATAAGATAAAAATTGTATTAAATTATAAGGTGATGAATTAATCGGAAATGCTCAAACAAGTTCAGTAGGATTATGGCAATGACGTTCACCATAATAAACTGGGGGTTAACCGTTGTAGGGTCTGGGTGTGGGATCCACCATGTTGAATTTCCATTCCCAATCGTAAGGTTTAGGGGCGACCGTCTTGAATTTCCAACTTGTTCAGACATGTTCAAACCTGTTCAACAGTAGTGTGGAAACGGCGTTCTTTGGATCAGCCATCAGGGATTGACAACCATCTTGAATTTTAGGTCGATATGTCCTGATGGGCTTAGGCATGATTGGCCATGTCCGGCGTGATTGGACATTATTGGTCATGATTGGTTTTGATCAGTGATGAACGGCTATGATTGGTCTCAAGCCTGTTCAATCATGTTTAAATGTAGGGGTATTTACGTCAAAAATAATGTTAGTATAATCAAAAAGGCGATACCAGCACAAAGTTTTGGTGTGGTGGGAACAGAAAGTGGAAAAAGGGGAATAAAACGCATAGCCTTACGAGAAAACATGGTCATCAAAAGTGTTCAAACCAATTCAGTAGTAGTATGAAAATGACACACCACCGTAAAAATCTGGGGGATGTACCGATATGGTTTCGAGTTGTTGGGTATGAGATTCGCCATATTGAATTTGCATATGGAAGGTATAGTGGAATTCATTTCAAATTTTCAATATGGTTATACATGCTCATACATGTCCAGGCATGTTCAGATATGTTATTCAATTAATTAGTTATTATTATTTTATTTATTATTTAGCACCGCGTCTTACTACCCGTTTGGGTTATACGCTTAATTACTAATTACGCTGATGGATTAGGAATTGGTAAGGTTGAATTTAGAGAAAGTGAACCCGCATTTGCGTGGAGGGAGAGTTGAAAACCATTTAGGAAAAACCACCCCTAGTTCAGCCGACCGAGATTCGAACCTCGATCTCCCCGTCCTCAGCAGTAGAGCTCAACACGACTAGCGCGTTAGCCAACTACGCCACTGAGGCGGGTTTCAATTAATCAATCACCTGTCGATCAATAAATAAATTACCTGTAAAGCAATTAATAAATTTTGTCAAGTCTTGTCAAGACCTGCAGGAACATGCCAAAAATTCAAAATGACGGATGTTTGTCATCTTGCTTAAAAATGTGGCCCAGAGGCCATATTTTTTACCCTACTATTTCTTTATTCTGTTTAATCTTTTACTCCCTTTCACCCCTCACCCACAGCCACCCTTTATCATGTCAATAAGGAAGAGTGTAAATGAAACTACGAAACTTCTTAGCTCAAGGTCGGCTTCATCCTGTTAGCTGACTGGTAAATTCCTGGTGGAATGGTCTGCTACAAGTCTTTCTGGTCCTAGGTTAGCTTAAGTTGTTGGTCTCTTAAGTCGTTAAGCTGTTGATTAAACTCTGTCGTCTATTCTCAGAGTTATCAGAAACCACAACTCCAGTGATTGTTGGAATGCAATGAAATAACAAATCAATTACTATCAGTCAGCGAGAAAGTATCAATCGCCTTCAAAACACACGGCTTAAAATACAATGGTTTGTGTAGTTTTCTGGAACTACATATATTTTATTTAAGTTTATACTCCCTTTCACCCCTCACCTATAGCCACCCTTTGTCATGCCATTAAGGAAGAGAGGAAAGAAAACTACGAAACTTCATATCTCAAGGTAAAGAGAAAAGCTCGATGCTAGTTCTCAAATATCTTAAAATTTTCTTTTGTGAGGCTATAAACAAATCTTTATTTTTTAGAGGAAGGCTAAATCTAGAGCCCTGTTTCATTAAGCCTAGTCTCACAACTTTACAAATATGATTAAATGTTGTTAAAAATGAACTAGTGTCACACTCTCACACATTTATTTAAATTAATAAAACTCAATCTATAGGGTTGTAAAGGAAGAATAGCCTGTTGAAATAACGCATCGTAAAGTTAAATATCGCGTTAGAGCTAAAACGTCTGCTCGCTCGGCAATTTCTCGCTTACCAAAGCGGTCCCATTAAGATCGTTCACATGTTTTATTTATCCTTTCCAGTTCCTTCGGTTAGAATGGTAGGATTTTTTGGGATGAAGACACTTTTATGAAATATTTTTATTTTGCAGCTAACAGTGATGTTATTTTCCTACATTAGGTCCTACTAGTGTTTTTAATAGGTATTAATAATATATATCAAACGTGACAGGTTGTAATTACACGACTTGACGTATGAATATATGAAAGTAGATTTAGCAACTTTCTAGCTATTGAATAAGGTTCTTCCTATGAAAATTAAGCTGTAGTATGAGCCTGGCATGGGTGGGCCATCAAATCCTGTCATAAAAGGACATGGTTCCTCCTACCGCTGTGTATCCTCCATGGACCCCCCAACATATTCCGTTTAAAGAACCAGGCTCGGGACTAGCACCGGAATGTAAATGTCCCCGTTGACATTATTTTGGCGCCACTGACTTGGCACGATGCTAATGTCGGGTGTGGTCTGAGAGTGTGTGTGATGTGAATGTGAAGTCTATTGTCCATTGAAATCTACTGTCCTTTCTTTCGTAATGCTAGCTGTCGAGACTGTCCGCACTATCCAAAGACTCTCACCAGGTCCATGTGCGGATGACCATATTAGCGCGCCGTTCTCCACAAGTCTTCAATTCGTATCTAGGTATATTTTAATATTTCATTGTAATCGTAACCAACTACAGCCCCTGTTAGTTAATAACAAGATCATTTAAATGTGGATTTAATCCATAAAACTTATGTTAGTATAATATTTATTATTACATCATTCAAATTTGTGAGGGAATTCTTGAAACTATATACATAGTCATGTTTAGGTTTAATTATTTCGCTTGATATTTATGTCATGGTTTTGCGCACACGCAGGTTTCGCGTGGAATAAATATTATTTGTTGTTGCCTCCAAAGATTTGTTTTATATAAGTCATTAATAAATCCATAAAATGTTTAGTTAAAAATTATGTTTGTAGTCCGCAGTTGTACCCTCCCCCCCTCCCCCTTATCGAGGTTCTAATCTCGGTCGGGTGAACTGAGGGTGGTTTTCCCTAAACGGTTTTCCACTCTCCCTCCACGCAAATGCGTGTTCACTTCCTCTAAATTCAACCCTCCCAATTCCTAATCCATTAGCGTAATTAGTATTTAAGCGTATAACCCGAACGGGTAGTAAGACGCGGTGCTAAATATTATAGTTGTACACTCAATCTACGCTTATACCCGCCTCGGTGGCGTAGTTGGCTAACGCGCTAGTCGTGTTGAGCCCGACTGCCGAGGACGGGGAGATCGAGGTTCGAATCTCGGTCGGGTGAATTGGGGGTGGTTTTTCCTAAATGGTTTTCCACTCTCCCTCCACGCAAATGCGGGTTCACTTCCTCTAAGTTCAACCTTCCCAATTCCTAATCCATTAGCGTAATTAGTACTTAAGCGTATAACCCGAACGGTTATTAAGACGCGGTGCTAAATATTATAGTTGTACACTCAATCTACGCTTATATTCGACTTGCGCAGTGCTGTATCACGCCGTGACATAATCTGCCAGGCTACACGGGATACACAACTGTACGACTGATTGTATTGTCACAGAGCGCAGGGGGAACACTACAGATTGTGTAATCATCAGACAATAGACATGACCAGGTGAAATACCTTACCCAGGCAATACTCAGGGTAGCCCTGGTTCACACCCGAGTGTTTGGGCTAATCTGCCCCCACTAAGACTCATTCGTTGTCCTCTTCCCCACACCGTGATAGGCTCAATGTACAGTGAGATATTTCGCGGTTGTTAAATGCAGAAATCAAGTAAATTTAAACAATACAATTTAAGGTGGGATGGAATGGGGGCATGCGAGAAAAAGCCGGTGTTTTTGCAGTTTTTACATTTTTTTTTTGGCTAAAATATTTCTCCAGTACAAAAATATAGTTTAATTTTCTTCACATAGTGATATCAACGTTTCTAGAATATCTGTCCAAGGGTGTTCCTGAATTTAACGACAGCTTTTCTTTCCTCTTCATTTAAATAATAATAATAATATTTAACACCGAGTCTTACTACCCTTTCGGGTTATACGCTTAAGTACTAATTACGCTAATGGATTAGGAATTGGGAGGGTTGAATTTAGAGGAAGTGAACCCGCATTTGCGTGGAGGGAGAGTGGAAAACCATTTATGAAAAATCACCCCCAGTTCACCCGACCGAGATTCGAACCTCGATCTACCCGTCCTCGGCGGTTGAGCTCAACACGACTAGCGCGTTAGCCAACAACGCCACCGAGGCGGGTCCTCTTCATTTAAAGAGTTTGTCATCTATTGCCGCTATGTTCATGACAGATATTCAGGAACTGTTTATATCATCATGTGAAGAAAATTACTCTTTGTTTGTACTGGATCAATATTTTATTTATTTTAGCAAAAAAAAAAAGTTTTTCCCATAAAAACTGCAAAATACTGACCTTTTCTTGCGGCCCCTTCCATCCCATCTTAAAAACTGCATTAGAATAATAATTTACAATATATTTTTCACACGCCTGGTCGGATTGATATGGTTCACAAGGAACAAGGCGTTAGTTTCGTCTTGGGAAAGTTCCCGGTTTGAAACCCAGCCGTTTGTACTGAGGTATTTATTGTTTAATGGACTGTCTTCCACCACTCTATTCACGCTTATCCTCCCTAGGCGCTAAAGACCCCACTCGAGCTGTAACAACAATAACAGTGAGCTGGATAGAATACCAGGCTGAAGAAAGTTATCGTTGACGTCATCTTAACCAACCGGAACAAGAGATGTCGGTTCTCCGCACGCCATTTCCTGCCCCATTAGCCAGCCACGCGTCCCCCACCCCCTCAGTAGCCCTCGATGGCTTCGACCAAGACTGGTTGGAGAGAACATTCATTTCATTTACCAGACAAACAGCTTGTGTTACACATGTTAGACCAATAGGGTTAAATGCGTTGTTGAGGGTCCCCAGGGGACTATTGTTACAACAACCGCTTAGGGTGTCCAGGGGACTACTGTTGAAATAACCGCTTGGATTGTCCAGGGGACTACTGTTGAAATAACCGCCTAGAGTGTCCTGGGAACTACTGTTGAAATAACCGCTTGGATTGTCTAGGGGACTACTGTTGAAATAACCGCTTGGATGGTCCAGGGGACTACTGTTGAAATAACCGCTTAGGGTGTCCAGGGGACTACTGTTGAAATAACCGCTTGGATTGTCCAGGGGACTACTGTTGAAATAACCGCTTGGATTGTCCAGGGGACTACTGTTGAAATAACCGCTTAGGGTGTCCAGGGGACTACTGTTGAAATAACCGCTTGGATGGTCCAGGGGACTACTGTTGAAATAACCGCTTAGGGTGTCCAGGGGACTACTGTTGAAATAACCGCTTGGATTTTCCAGGGGACTACTGTTGAAATAACCGCTTAGGGTGTCCAGGGAACTACTGTTAAAATAACCGCTTGGATTGTCCAGGGGACTACCGTTGAAATAACCGCTTGGATGGTCCAGGGGACTAATGTTGAAATATTTTAGTTTTATTATTTATTATTTAGCACCGCGTCTTACTACCCGTTCGGGTTATACGCTTAAATACTAATTACGCTAATGGATTAGGAATTGGGAGGGTTGAATTTAGAGGAAGTGAACCCGCATTTGCTTGGAGGTAGAGTGGAAAACCATTTAGGAAAAACCACCCCCAGTTCACCCGACCGAGATTCGAACCTTGATCTCCCCGTCCTCGGCGGTCGAGCTCAACACGACTAGCGCGTTAACCAACTACGCCACCGAGGCGGGTTACTGTTGAAATAACCGCCTAGGGTGTCCAGGGAACTACCGTTGAAATAACCGCTTAGAGTGTCCTGGGAACTACTGTTGAAATAACCACTTGGATTGTCCAGGGGACTACTGTTGAAATAACCGCCTAGAGTGTCCTGGGAACTACTGTTGAAATAACCGCTTGGATTGTCCAGGGGACTACTGTTAAATAACCGCTTGGATTGTCCAGGGACTACTGTTGAAATAACCGCTTAGAGTGTCCAAGGAACTACTGTTGAAATAACCGCTTAGGGTGTCAGGGAACTACTGTTAAAATAACCGCTTGGATTGTCCAGGGGACTACTGTTGAAATAACTGCTTGGATTGTCCAGGGGACTACTGTTGAAATAACCGCTTAGGGTGTCCAGGGAACTACCGTTGAAATAACCGCTTAGGGTGTCCAGGGGACTACTTATAATATAACCGTTTGGATTGTCCAGGGGACTACTGTTGAAATAACCGCTTGGATTCTCCAGTGACTACTGTTGAAATAACCGCTTGGATTGTCCAGGGACTACTGTTGAAATAACCGCTTGGATTGTCCAGGGGACTACTGTTGAAATAACCGCTTAGAGTGTCAAGGAACTACTGTTGAAATAACCGCTTAGGGTGTCCAGGGAACTACTGTTAAAATAACCGCTTGGATTGTCCAGGGGACTACTGTTGAAATAACTGCTTGGATTGTCCAGGGGACTACTGTTGAAATAACCGCTTAGGGTGTCCAGGGAACTACCGTTGAAATAACCGCTTAGGGTGTCCAGGGGACTACTTATAATATAACCGTTTGGATTGTCCAGGGGACTACTGTTGAAATAACCGCTTGGATTCTCCAGTGGACTACTGTTGAAATAACCGCTTGGATTGTCCAGGGACTACTGTTGAAATAACCGCTTGGATTCTCCAGTGGACTACTGTTGAAATAACGCTTGGATTGTCCAGGGACTACTGTTGAAATAACCGCTTGGATTGTCCAGTGGACTACTGTTGAAATAACCGCTTGATTGTCCAGGGGACTACTGTTGAAATAACCGCTTGGATTCTCCAGTGGACTACTGTTGAAATAACCGCTTGGATTGTCCAGGGACTACTGTTGAAATAACCGCTTAGGGTGTCCAGAGGACGACTGTTGAAATAACATGGCTGAAATAACGTTTTAGGGTAGCCAGTGGACTACTGTTTAATTAACGGCTGACAGTGTTTCCAAGAGACCAGAGAGGACGCGATGGTGTGTTTTGATAGGAAGTTGAGTTATGTCCTCGCCACTGACATGTTCCTCTGAAAGGGTCCTTCCCCCCCGCCGTTCCTCCCTCCCATCACTTGGCATGCTGACACAGACATTCCTACCCCTCCTCCTTCCCAGAGCAGAAATAGCTCCTCCCTTCCCTTTGCCTGACACTTCCCGAGACCAGGTCAACGGGAGAGAGACATTTTCAAAATACGGGGACTAGACGTGAGCCAACGATTGAAGTAGAGATGGGAAACACCGGCGTCGTGCTCAGTGGTCAGGGGGCCGACTTCAGGAAACTTTCCGGAAGAGGAGAGGAATGTATTAGTAAGAGCTTTGATCATGATATTATACTATTAACATAACTGGTCAACAGCAAACCGGGTAACCGATGGTTGGTGACAGATTCACCCACCAATCACTGAACTTGATACGTGAGTGTTAAAAGAGAACTGTTATTATTAGCACCGCGTCTTACTACCCGTTCGGGTTATACGCACTTACGATAATGTGCAATGGTAGGGTGCGTGTGAGATAAAATGGAGGACCTACAGTTTAACGTGGAATCCGAACCACGGCAGAGGCCTGGCATTCCTCACATTCACAAGTTGTGATTAATACACATCTTGTCAGAGGTGGGGGAAGAGTTTGGCTGTCAGATAAGTCTGTGCCGGGACCGGGGATTGAACCCCGGACCCTCAGCACAGAAGTCTGACACCTTACCCCTAGGCCACCAGGTCACCTTAGAAGAGAACTGAAATATATGTTATTGCTTTATCATAAGTCATAACTGATTCGATATTTCTGCTGTTATTGTCCTTAAGATAAATTAAACTGAAGTAGAAACATTATAACTGGGGCCATCTAGATAGCATGTTTTCAACTTAAATGGATAAACAATTTTCCAAATATAACTAAAATTAAATTTTCTAAAAAAATTTTTAGAATGTAAAATTTTCGTCTCACCCCTCCAGTCTGAGGATCCCTGGTTCCGGTCAATATGATGCATCGAATAATGGTATACTAGTGTATGAGTTAATCCTGTTTTTTTTTCATATATTTGAGGTATTTAACGTGCACTTTTTGAACTTATTGATTAAATCAGCACACGAGAATTTCTTTGAGTGAAAGGGCCAACCAATTTTATTGGGAAAGGTGTCTTCACATACCTTCTAGGGGTGGTTCTTTTACATGCCACAATCGACATGGGACCGACGGCTTTACTTCCCCTCCAAAGGAAGTTGTGGTACGGATTTTATCGCTAAAGAATAATTCGTCGACTCCAGTTGGGTTCGAACCCTCGAACCTCCAGTCCTGAGGTGAACACTTGACTCAAAGACCACCAAAGTCGGCTTCATCCTGTTAGCTGACTGGTACAGTAGCCCCATGGCTTCTTTGGTGTTGATGACAGTTCACAGCTGACTTCTGACAGTCAACATTTAGGTATATACCTAAATTTTGGCTGTCATAAGTGACAGCTGCTAAACTCATGTTTTTTGCAGATCATATGATTCGGCGTAGAGATACATAATTTGGTCTGGTAGCTTTTCAAAGCCGTCAGCTGTCAGCTGTGAGCTGTTAGTCAGCACCAAAGAAGCCATGGGTCTACTGTAGATTCCTGGTGGAATGGTCTGCTACAAGTCTTTCTGGTCCTAGGTTAGCTTAAGTTGTTGGTCTCTTAAGTCGTTAAGCTGTTGATTAAGGTGCGGCAGAAGGGAGCGCAAGTATTTTTACAATTTTTTATAAAATATAAATTTTTTGGCAGAAATAAATCAAATATTTCTCCAATAGCAACATAAAGCTTATTTTTCTGCACATGCTAATATCAACAGATCTTGATTATCTGTCAAGGATGTCCTGGAATTTTGTCAAAACTTTTAAAATAAAGAGAAAATATTTTGACCAAATTCCAGGACAACCTTGACAGATATTCAAGATCTGTTGATATTAGCAGGTGCAGAAAACTTAACTCTATGTTGCCACTGGAGAAATATTTGATCTATTTTGGCCAACAAAATTTAATGCTATAAAACTGTAAAATTACTCGCGCTCCCTTCTGCCGCACCTTAAACTCTGTCGTCTATTTTCAGAGTTTATCAGAAACTACAACTCCAGCGATTGTTAGACTGATTTATGCCATGCAATGAAATAACAAATCAATTGCTATCCCCTCGTATCGGTGTGTACTTGAACAAAGGCATCAGTTTAGTTGCTTTTCTGATGGAAAGGATATTGAGGAAAAATCCCTGCCGGGTGTATTGAACTCCCCCCTCCCTCAAGTGTTTTTCCACAGTCCCGGACTTATGTTGATACCAGGACAAAGAACAAAAATATAATTTCATCATAATATATTATCCATAAATTTGAAAAATGACACCTGTACACAGGAGTCAAACCCGGGACCCTTGGCCTACAGCGCCAAGGAATCCTCCCGTGCTCGGATTCACTCTTCCTTCACAAAAAGTTTTAAGGCAGAGTCTGTGATGGACGTGTGGAAATCATCGGCTAATTATGAGCCATCACTGATACTACAGCCACAAGCGACTTGTGCTGCCGTTTGTACATTTACATTTTGTTCATGAAAGCGAATAATTTACAATTATAATTAATTAATAATTCGCTAGTCACGTACAAATTATTGTACGAGCGTTTTCTTACCTTCCTTGAATATATTGTTGCCAACGATAGCGTAATTTTTTATTTTCTCGTAGAAAAAGTTTTGTACTAATCGTGAAAATTTTCTTCCTTGAGGTTATGATGGATATTGACGTTTTATATGTCCCCAAACTTAAAAAATAATTGGTTCTTACAACTATACATGTCCTTTTTATGTCTCTATTTGTGTATACAGCTAAAGGAGTTTTATGGATTTTGTTTAAAGTTATATTTAAATGGTGTGCTTAGTCCATAACTCGAGGATAGATCGTTATTTTAATTCCAACTCTAAAATTAAAGGTAGTTTACTGAAAACTTGTTTTTTAAAACTCTTAAAGTTTTCAAATGGCTCTCATTATATTCAAACTGGGTATCTGGTGGGCGTTTTACATTATAATTAAAAATTATATACTAGGGTTTTTTTTAAGAGAAACAATTTAAATGGTTTCGTACAGTTTTTAATAAATACTTGCCTTAAAACTAATGTGTGCTAAGTTATCCTAATGAAAATCAAGATGTCACAGGTGAAGGAGATTAGTACTGAGCCGAGAGTTTCCTAATAACGGCTTTAGTTTATAAATTATAGCCGACCAAACTCCCAAGAGATGATTACTAAATTCCTTCATCTCCTACTAAAAGGTGCCCTCTAAATCTGGTAAAATCAACAATCACTTCTAGTTTTGCGTTCATCAGTGATTCTTTCTGGTTCTCTGCAACCAGCACTTCGAGTGATATTTTTGGATGTTGTGAGCCACGCCACAGGTCCTTCTCTCTCACAAGAGAGAGATAGATGAACAGGAAGACAGAGACGGTGTCAACCAATGAAGACATTCTCCCTCCACCTTATTTCTCTCCTTGGAGTTTGTATTGTGAAAGGTTTTCCTCCGGGCCATATTCACCATGCAAGCCAAGATCCAAGGATCCTGTTTCATCAACGGGACTATAAAGAGACCATTTTAAACGACGCAACAAAAAGGAGATTTTCAGCTCCTTTTTTTTTTTCAGTTGTCAAATTTACGTCGCTTGTTTCTGTCTTTAGGAGGAGGTGTCATTTTAGGGACATGTGGTCTTGACAGCGTCGCGTTCTTCCAACTAGCTCTTGTAAAGTCTGTTCATCGTAGGAATTGTTTTCTGAAAGGCTTTTTCTCTAACAGAAATCTATATATAGTAGATATTGTAAGAAAAAGGCCTTTCAGAGAGTAATCCTACCGTGAATGGAGTATAGATAAATTATTCACTTTTTCGTCTACACTAAGTTAGATACAGTCTTGTTATCACAAGCAAGTGTTTAATATTATATACATCAGCGCCAAGGGTCACGTGGCCTAAGGCGTTTTAATTTCTCGCACATCTTACCAGGGTTTTTATTTGGAATCTCGACTTCTTAAGTCTTGCATGTAGTTTAGACACAAGATTATTTCGTCACAGGACTTTGACTTAGGAAAATTATAGCACCCACATCATTGGACACGTGGCAAAGACGTCAATCTTGTCAGGTCTGGTATAAGGGGGACAGAAAGGTTGGGGTTTGAATTTAGGCTGACTATAATATTGTGTAGTTTCCTAAATGGTCACTCATTCTTCTTCCATGCAAATGCGGATACATTGTTTCTAAATTCTATCTTCCTCACATCTATCCAACTTGTTTAGCTGCGTGAGGAGACCAGGCGATAGTAGGCCTAAGACGTGCAGGATGAAACAAGAAAACATTTGTAACGAAAATTCCAAACCGTTCATCGGAAATATATTAAGTACTCGTGTAACAGGACAAACACAAACACGGGTAATGCATTCTTTGCATTATCAGCACCTGGGATAGATCTACGGTCCTTAGCACCAGGGACCGAACCAAGGTCTTAGCCTCTGGGATGGAACCTAATTACTTATCCCCTAAGATGGAACCAAGGTTCTTGTCCTCTGGGATAAAAACAAGGTACCAATCCCCTGAGATAGAACCAAGGTTCTTATCACTTGAGATGAAGCCAAAGTTCTTAGCACCAGGGACCGAACCAAGGTTCTTAGCCTCTGGGATGGAACCTAATTACTTATCCCCTAAGATGGAACCAAGGTCCTTAGCCCCTGGGAAAGAACCAAAGTCCCTAGCCTTTGAGATGGAACCGAGGTACCTAGTCTCTGGGATGGAACCAGGGGTTCTAGCTCCTAAAATGGGACCAAGGTTCCTAATACTTGGAATGAAACCAGTGTATCTAACATCAGGGGTGGAGATGATAATATCTCAACTTTTAGTCAGTTTCCTAACTACTAAACCACAAACATCTCTTTTGAAATATTATATAATGTCTACAAAGTGAATTTTTGAAAGGCGCAACAGTTGTTACTGGATTCTCCACAGTCCACAGGAGTAACTCAATTTGTCAGGCAATTTGAACCAAGCTGAGGGGAGCCTGTGTGTGTGTTTTAGGAAGTAGCCCCTGTTTTCAACCCCCCTTTCCAGCATCCCTAAGCCTGTCAGTCAGGATTTCCGACTAAACACCCCCTCCGTCCCTCCTTTTCTTACCTTATGTTGTCGCAGCTGAGCTGGCTGTCTTGTCCCACAAGGCACAATGCCCTGAATTCTTTGTACTTACAACACAAAATTTAACACCTGAAACTTTATCCATTCACACAGAAATCCCGCCCTTTGTACACTCACCTTTATCCTATTTAAGCGAGACTTTTGTTAGAGCTGAACAAATATATTCTGATCTTTTTCTCTTGGCTAAATATGTTGTCTTTTTTTTATTACTACTATCATTATTTTTTGCTTGATGGATATTTGTTTTAAAAAAAACTGATCGCATTTATAAAATTATGTCACATTCAATGAATTTCAAAAAATAACCAGCAGGGTTGATTTGAAGGATATTTTCGGCCAGTGATGGTCTCACGGATAGTGTTTTTTTATCGTTTGAGATAAACCCCGGCATCCCAAATTGCATATATGAGTGTAAACAGCTTGTGTATCGTTGCTGAACTTTTCTAATCGAGGTAGAACTATAGCAATAGCATGGTAGGAAGAACAGTATACTATTTATTGAAAATTAGAGCTTCTACACTTGATTCACTGACGATAATCAAAATTGAGTCGCTTTAAGAAATATAACTTAAGATGATTCTTAATAATCACTCGCATTTCTTGGCCGCTCAAGTCTGGGAAGTTCAAGTTCAAAGTAGTTGTCGATTGGTTGAAAGGTTCAAGCAATAGGTCATGCATGTGACCCGCTTCGGTGGTTGAATGGTCTACTCTCTTTACTCTCATATTTAACTGGACTGAGAATGACGGGGAGATTGGGGTTCGATACCGGTCGGGTGTACTAAGCGTGTTTTTACCTAAATGGTTTCCACCTTCCCTTCACACGAATGCGGGTACACTTCCTCTAGATTTGGACTCTGTTGGGACACTGGGAGATATCCCAGTGGGCCTGTTTTATTTGGGCTGCCGCAACTACTTAAAACTAAAATAAAGTTATCAATTTAGTTATAAATAAAAAGTTCCAGTGACTTAAGTCTGAGAATGTCAAGAATACTTTTGTGAAGCTATGCGATGGGATTAAATGTAAAACCTTTCGGTTTATTGTTTCTTGGTGTTGTTTACAAACAATTTCTCAAGCCAAACGTAAAAACATATTTTGTTTAGTGAATAGGTTACTTATTGTTACTAGCTTTATAATTTACACAGGTAGGGTGAGATCATTTTACAAACTTAAATAATCCAAAAATAGACGCTCATCTATTGTCTTACAATCTAAAAGCATCTTTGCTACTGTCAGTGGAACGTAAGTGGACTGAATATCGACGTAATAATCTATAATGTAGTTGAAATGTCCTCGAGATTAATACTTCACCTCACCACTTTAGCTTACACTCAAACATAACTCAAGTGGTATTTATAAATGTGTGTTTGTTATTTGGGTTCTCCCGGGCCTCTTGGGACCTGCCAGTCCACCTCTGACTTCCTCAAAATTCAACCTCCCTCATATCAAACAGGGTAATTAATACATAAGCACATAGTCCGAATGGATGGTAAGACGTGGTGCTAAAAAAAAGGGGAGGGGGGCTATGATAAAGTGAAATCTCTATGACACCTTCTGGACTAAAATATGTCCGGTACTGAAAAGTGACGATTATTTGGAAATATATTTTTTTTAATCAAGCATTTTGTACTGTACATAATTTATTATTTATGAACATCTAGAATACTATTAAAACATCTAACTACTACAATGTACAGTACTTTATGCAGTATAATCTTTAATAAGGAATGGATAGGTGTTGTACGTAGCTGTGTAGTTTGAATGGCAATCAAACGAAACAATAAGTAAATAAAATAAAGTGTGTACAGCAAGTCTATTATACTGTATAATTAATAAATCTACACAGATGATTTAAAAGTAAAGAAACTACAATATCTTATTAAATTAACACTACTGTAAAACATTAAACAAAGTATTTTCCCCTTGAAATGGACATTTAATTTAGGAAAAAACAGTTTTATTGATCTCAAAATAAACTATAAATGTTTAATTAGTGAGCTCAAAACTTTCAAAAACATTTCACTAAAAGCCTCTGGTTTAAATAAGTTAAACATTTTTGTCTGTGTTTTTTTTTTGTCATTTAAAATTTTATTTTAAGTTTAATTTCTACTTCTTTTTTTTTTTTTTTTAGTCCTTCTGCATCTTCCCCTGATAACATAATCTGTTATTGAAATCTGTTACATCAGTAGGGGAAGGTAGGACTGCTCACACTACAGCTCACACAACACCGAAGATGTTGGCATTTCAAACTTACTATATGCTGGAAAATATATTGCCTGGTGTTTAGCATTTTTGTCCGCAATTTAGACATTTTTATACATAAAGCGCATTGTCAGTGTCCGTTATTTTCAAAGTCCACTATTAAAAAGGTGCTTCTCCGTAGGAGTCTGTTTTATTTTGCCGGGGAAATTTAAACTGTCCATTATAAATAAGAATCCGCTATTGAAAGGTGTCCGGGAAGTTTCATTGTATTATTTATGGTAAGGTGGAATTATTCTTGGCGCAACCGGTGGCCATGTTTGCACAAGTTGCCTTATTTTTCTGGTGTCAGTTGGTCGGTTCTCGATCCCAAATGGGAGGAGTGGGGCCCCCTGTAGATCTCTTAGCAGGTGGCCAAGGGCCATCACACAGGAACGGACACCCGGCTGAGTCTAGATCCAATGAGTATTAAAAGATCCTTTGTGTCTCTCTGTCAAACAGTGTCTCTTTGACAGGCACGGATTATGACCAGTCTCTATGACTCGTTTGTCCGTGATATTGTGAGAGAGGTGTCGTGTTACCGGAACATTGCCACAGCTAAAGGTCATTCATCAGAGCTGACTCGGGGTTAGGGTCACTATTGCACCTGGGATTGAATTAGGGTCACTAGGATCAGGAATGTGACAAGGGTCTCTAACATTTGGGACTCTCCAACCAATAACGATGTATTCACATCTTCGAATTTTATTTCGCCAGTCTACTACCCAGTTACGGTATTTGTTTTTAATTATATGTCATTGGAGTAGGTATAGGAAAGGTATAATCCGGAAAATATAGCCGTATTCACGAAGAGGAAGAGTGGGGCACATTTAGAAAATAAAACACTCAGTGCACCCGGTCGGATTTGAATCCTGACCTCCCCGACACCATAACCAGACTAGTTAAGTGTGACGTTTGGTGCTCACCAATGTGGCTAACATCAATGAAATGTGCCCAAATAAAATATGTGTGTCCTGGTTGATGTTTTGGAGTTTATTTATACAAACATTTGAACATTTGAATCAAAATACTCTGGACGTCGTTTTGTTTCGTTAGACTGGCTGCTCTAAGCGTTTGTTCTGTAAATAGTGTCGGGGGTTCTATGTGGCCACATGCCTGCCACTTCTTTAGGTCTACCAATCTGCTACACACAGAATATATGAACTGGTGATTTCTCGTTCTCTTAGGCAACAGGTGAGTGCTTCAAGATTCTTTCCTGCCGAGACACAGATTAGGCTGCAAAGTCACTTTCTGGAACTAAACGACTGCTTCTGCCCAGACAAATACTGCGCGTAGCTCAAAAAACGCGCTAAGAAAACGGACAAAAGTATATTTAGGTCTATAGTTGATTTAAATTTAAAGATTAGTTTCATATCCCAACGTCTGAAAGCACTGGTTTGATTGAGGCGGATATGAAAAGTTTCAATAGGAAAATCTTACAAAAAAATGTCCAAAGTTTTTACTTTCTCTCGACACCTTGGAGAGAAAGTATTGTGATGTCAAAAAAAGTCGAACTCAAGATTTTGATAAATGTTTACGTTTCATAACCCCCTGAAACAAAAAAAGTTGGTTTCGCAATGCCATCTGTCTCCCTGTCCGTCTGTTTACCGATTGGGCTCAAACTTGGTATCTGGGTTTTCATAAGGTCCTCCCCGAGGGGTTTTTGGAATTATATATCTAACCCTAAATTTAAGGGTAGTTTGCTGAAGGTCAAAAAGAGAAAAAATAGATTTTCTCAAAATTCGCTCTGACGATTTTGATTACATTTTATATCTAGACACTGTTTATCACTATAAACAAGATGTCAACTCTCATTTTCTCATAAAAATGTCTTTGAGGGTACTTTTTACTAGGTGAATTTTCCAATTTTCATCATTTCTCCGCAACTATTTGAGAAATGAATAACTTATCATGGTAAAGTTGTTTTACTCTTAAAGATAAAACTATTTTATTTGAAATGTATTTTTATAGAACCAATAGTTTCTGAGCTATAAGCAAACATATATACGTTTTAGCTCGAGTCTTTGAAAATGAATTTTATTCTTATGCTCTTTGATGCACAAAGATTTCTCAATGTTTAGTTAAAAGTGTTCAATGTTCCTAATTCTTATTGACATAGAGTAAGTAAGTACCGGTGTATATTATTTCATTTATGATCTTTGGTGTAATGTTTCCACAACAATGTATAGACCTAATATTTCGTTTCACAAATCTTACTAGTTTTTAGTAACTGTATATTTAAATATAAACGCGGTAGAAAGTCAGTGCGGTGCATGGTACCATTTATTTTCTTAAGTGACGGCTTGCGGTCTACTACAATAGCCCCAGGCTTCTTTGGTGCTGACTGACAGTTCACAGCTGACTTCTGACAGTCAACATTCAGGTATATACCTACATTTTGACTGTCAGAAGTGACAGCTGCTAAACACATGTTTTTTGCAGATCATATGGTTCGGCGCAGGGATACATAATTTGGTCTGGTAGCTTTTCAAAGCCGTCAGCTCTCAGCTGTCAGCTGTCAGTCAGCACCAAAGAAGCCATGGGGCTACTGTATGTAGGTGAAGGAGCTGGGTTGAGGCATGCAGAGCATATTACATATCGTATAGGGCATATACTATATATATAAAGCCATCAAATAGTGTGAAGGGGACCGGGAGTTGTGAGAATGGGATGGGGTGGGGTTAGGGGTGGGGTGGGGGGGGGGGGGGGCAAAAGTTGGCCAATACTCAGGGTTGTTCTAATTTTCCCCAGCCCAAAAAATCCAGCTGTATTTTATTAATAAGACTCACTTAAAAAAACCTAAGAAAATCACTAATTATTATATTTTGAATGCAAAGCAATCATATAATTAATTTTTGAAAATGGATAGTCATTCTGTTGAAAACCTTTTGATTCAAACCCAATAATAATACATTGATTTGTATTTGGTGTTCCGTGGTTCGGATTCCACGTTAAACTGTAGGTCCTCCATTTCATCTCACAATCACCCTACCATTGCACATTAGCGTAAGTGCGTATAACCCGAACGGCTAGTAAGACGCGGTGCTAATAATAATAATAATAATAATAATAATATAATAATAATAATAATAATAATAATAATAATAATAATAATAATAATAATAATAATAATAATAATAAATAATAATAATATTTGGTGTTATACACAAGTTTTGAAATTACATATTTTATACAATAGACTAAGTTTAAAAATATGTTTTAATTGGTTGACCAAAATAATATGTTCAACTAGCAACTCACTTGGGATGATATAATTTTAAGGTACCTACACTGTTGCTAGGCCCTAGAAATAATACTTTGTCAAAAAAGCAAATGAGATAACAAAAGTTCTTACCTTTTATCCTTAATTAAAGAAAGCAACAAATCAATTCTGCAGCTGGCTTGCCAGTAATTTGATTCATGGTCTTCCCTACCACCTCTTTATATTCCTTCTACACAAACAGTCTTGTTTTTTAACCCGCTAGCTTACACAATATTGTTGCCAATAATTACATTATCACACAAAATATCTTTAATTAAACCACAAAAAAACCAATAGTATCCAAAAACCCAATAAAACCCAATACAACCCAACTAGGTTGGGTATTTTTTAAATGACACTTTTTTTTTCAACCCTGCCAATACTTCAACCAACCTTGAAATTATTTGAATTATCTTAATGATGATATATTGAATGCAAACAAATAATAGTAAATAGAGATGAACACTTTTCGCTAAAATGTTCCAATCATTGAATTCCAGGGAAAGGGCATATAATCTTTAAGACTTTGATTATAGTATTTATTGAAGTATTAACAAATCTTGTCTACAGCAGACCCGACATTAGTGACACATTTATTCACAAAGCACTGTAATCAATGTGTGATTGTGCAAAGAAAACTGTAATAGCTTTTATGGACTTATAGTATCTCATTTGATAATGTTGCTGGTGTAGCGTCCTCAGGGAGATTTAAACTGAAGAAGAAAATTTAAATCTTAGGACATCTTAAATGCATTTGTTTCATTCAAATAGCTGACAATTTTGCTGGAAAATCTCTCTACCTGCGGACCGACTAAGTACTTGCCTTAGTAGATAATTGCAGTACGGTATGAACAAAACATATTATTGTAAAGTGTTACTTTAATACTTAAAAACATTTATTTATTCAACACCGCGTCATACTAACCATTCGGGCTATACGCTTATGTATTAATTACGATAGTGGTTTTAGGATGAGGTAGTTTATATTTATAGAACGTATACCCGCATTTGCGAAGAGAGAGAGAGAAAAGAGAGAGAGAGAGCGGAAAACAATTTTGGCACTCAGTATACTCTACCGAGATTCGAACCTCAATCTCCCCGTCATTATCAGTCTAGTCTACTACAAGAATAGCGGCCACTGAAGCGGGCTACCTTAAAATTACTGGCCAGTAATTGTACTGATGATACCCCACCATTAATCGAAAAACAAAAATCCCCAACGAAGTGGTGACACTTCTCAAAGAGTGTTGAGGTGATTAAATAGGTTTAATAAGAATCACCGAAGTATCGCTAGTTAATTAACTCTTCGAAAATATTTTAAATACACCGACTACAAAGATAATCTCAGATTATGTATGATAAACTTACTGCTGACTAAATGTCAAATGAGTTTTGTTAACGCATGTCATATTTTCTCTGGACGTGCCGTGTTTGTATCCTGATCAGCTCAAATGTACGCTTTGATCGTTCTCGATACGATTGTGTTAGTTACTTGTGGCGTTAGATTCTACTGTCTTGTATTCGAGCGCCAGGTAGTTACAGTAAGCCCATGGCTTCTTTGGTGCTGACTGACAGTTCACAGCTGACTTCTGACAGTCAACATTTAGGTATATACCTAAATTTTGACTGTCAGAAGTGACAGCTGCTAAACACATGTTTTATTACAGATCATATGGTTCGGCGTAGGTATACATACTTTGGTCTGGTAGCTTTTCAAAGCCGTCAGCTGTCAGCTGTCATTCAGCACCAAAGAAGCCATGGGGCTACTGTACTTATCCTAACAACGTTTTATGATGATGCTATTATTATTACATGTGAAATCAATATTATATTCCCTAATTGTGTTTTAGATTTATTGAGATATAGGCCTATATAATTTTGATTACCATATTAAGCATAACTATTGCATTTACATGATGTATCACTAAAAACCAACCAGATTCAGTGGCCTAATTGTCCAAGGAGTAACTCTTGTGTTAGACTGATGACTGGAAGATCTGGGTTTGAATCCCGGTTTGGTCTACTGAAGGTGGTTTTTACTAAATGGTTTCTCACTCTACTTCCACGCAAATGCGGGTATATTACCTCTAAAATACCTCCTTTATCCTTACCCATTGGAGTAACTATTATATATGTGCATAACCTGAACAGGTAGAAGACACGGCGATAAAAAAAAAAGACTAAAAACCTCATTGGTGAGCTTGTCACATATCCATTCTGTTTAGCTGTTAAAACGCTGAGCCCGAGTGGTTACTGAATCTCCGTATCGATTGACTGCCAAAAAGCTAGTCGGAGTGGTTGATGCACCTTCATGCCGATTGGCGTCCTTCTCAGCTTGCCTCACAGGATTCGATCCCGCACTGCGGGTAGGCCTATCATCTACCAATAGCAAGTCAGCCCTGTAAGATTTATCTTTTCCAAAAAATTGTATCAAGGGTTAATCTTTCACTTTAAAAACTTGCGTGACCTGGTGGATGGGGTGTCTTTTTTTAAGTCCATTTATTTCACCAAGTATGTGTATATTATATATATTAGTTTCTGTGACCGTCAATTTCTTCTTGTCCTGGGTTGGGATAAAGAGAAAGTAATTGCTTACATAGCTTATATTGGAGATGTTAATAAATAAAATATATTAACGTTACAGTTTTATCAGCTCTCTGATGATTTACTTCACAAAAACAATTTGAAATTCTCACATTTTTAATTTTTTGCCACGTAATAAACAATATGTTATATGGTAAATCAACAAATGTATTATATTTATCTCCCTCAAGCTTATATATCAGAAAATTAAACGGTATTGACACCCAATAATTAACTGCATTCCGAAACCGGTACGAGTACTTAGTTTTGGGGTGACCTGGTGGTCTAGGGGTAAGGTGTCAGACTTCTGTGCTGAGGGTCCGGGGTTCAATCCTCGGTCCCGGCACAGATTTATCTGAATGTCAAACCCTTCCTTCACCTCTGACAAGATGTGTATTAATCACAACTTGTGAATGTGTGGAATGCCAGGCCTCCACCGTGGTTCGGATTCCACGTTAAACTGTAGGTCCTCCATTTCATTTCACAATCACCCTACCATTACACATTAGCGTAAGTGCGTATAACCCGAACGGGTAGTAAGACGCAATAATAATAATTAATAATAATAATATAATAATACTTAGTTTTGGCCCTTGCTTATTTCCGAATTGTGCAGCCCTGCCTTGGATAATCAACAAAAGTAGCCTACCATTCCATGACTGTATATACTACTAGTGAACTAACGCTCATTTATTTTACAAGTTTAGTTTAATATGAACTGACTATACACCATCACTTACAATCTAGCTTAACCCAAACTGGCTATACACCATCACACACTAGTCCTCTCACATTGTAAAATCGGATGGCACCTATAAACTTAGTTGAAGCACAAATTGCACGTACAACATTCTTGAATGCCTGCAATTATTTCTTATTGATTACCTCTTTTAAATTGGAGATCAAGAAAAAAAAGAAAAAAATACATTCCTTTTATAGGAAATTACAAGACATTAAACGTCTCTAGCGTTTATCTTGACTAGTGGATACATCTTTATTAATACTCATTACATTAGTTAGTGTCAACTTAGAAATGTACTAACAGCCTTCGAAAAGATAGATTATATTCGCGTCAGTTTATAGCTTATCTCTTATAGCTAGATACCAGAAGAGAGTCCAATCCATTATCCACCATGTTTGTAAGTTCTCTATGGTAGATTATTGTACTCAGATAGAAGAAGAGAATACAATCCATAGATCTACCACTCTTGTGGCTTCCCTATGATAGATCATTGTATCCAGATACAAGAAGAGAATACAATCCATAGATCTACCACTCTTGTGGCTTCCCTATGATAGATCTTGTATCCAGATACACGAAGAGAATACAATCCATAGATCTACCATCTTGTAGTTCCTATGGTAGATCATTGTATCCAGATACAAGAAGAGAATAAATCCATAGATCTACCACTCTTGTGGCTTCCCTATGATAGATCATTGTATCCAGATACACGAAGAGAATACAATCCATAGATCTACCACTCTTGTAGCTTCCTTATGATAGATCATTGTATCCAGATAAAGAAGAGAATACAATCCATAGATCTACCACTCTTGTGGCTTCCCTATGATAGATCATTGTATCCAGATACACGAAGAGAATACAATCCATAGATCTACCACTCTTGTAGCTTCCTTATGATAGATCATTGTATCCAGATACAAGAAGAGAATACAATCCATAGATCTACACTCTTGTAGCTTCCCTACGATAGATCATTGTATCCAGATAGGATTCTATCACAGCGCGCAGATGATCTCTGGTAGAATGTATGAAGGTAGATACAACTTATAAAAATATACCCGCATTTACGCGAGGGAGGAGAAAACCATTTATAAAAAAAATTTTCCACTACACCAGTCAAGTAAAACAATATACGAATCCCAACCTTCCCATCATTTTGCAAATTAGTCAAGACTGACGCCTTAATCCGCATACCCATGGTGGGGGCAAAATTACATACTTGAATCTTTCACTTATCCGTGGCCCAAATGGCAACAACATGACCAATGTAAAACTTTATTTTGAACATATTCAGCTTAAAGAGATTTACCACACACACACACAAGTGTTTAATGCCGATACCGGTTACCTTCTCCCACCCTAAGCGGTGTCCCATCAATCCACGTCACGGCTTGTTGTGGATAAACATGTACCTTCCTCGGACCACTAGAAAGTCTCAGCTTGAGGTTCCTTGCAAGATGGTTCATCCCATCCCTGTTCCCTCTGCCCAGTGACATATGAGAGGATCGTGTGTTTCCATCAGCCGGCTCGAGCAGGGTCTTGTAAGGCTTGGACATTAGTTGTTTGCCTCCTAGACACGAGTGACTGTGTGTCTTGTACCTCAGCTGGACGCCTCCAAGAATTCCAAGCATCCCTGAGAGGAGAGGAATAGTGGGCTAACAGACCTTCTTGGCGTCGAACAGTTTGGAGTTGAGAAGGCGAGTTGGAATTCATTGCCTCGCCTTTTCTTCACCTCTAATTACAAGCACAATAACTACTATAACCCATGGCTTAATACATTATGGTCGCTTTTCCTATTAACAACTTCTCAGTGACATAGCAGGATTATGAGTTATTTTTAATGGTCAAATGGGGCACAAAAGAGCTTGGAAAGCCACTTATTATTGACATATGATAAGGAAGTTGAACTGTACAGGTTTACAAATGACAGATGACAAGGAAGTTGAACTGCACATGTTTACTATGGACACATATGAAGGAAGTCGAACAACGAGTTGCTTCTTAAGGTTGGGTGCTAGTGAGCGCGAATTTAGTGCGCTAATTTTTCAATTTTTATAGGATAAACATTTTTTTTGGCCAAAATAAATCAAATTTTTCTTCTATAGAAACATAGATTTTAGCTTTCTGCACATGCTAATCTCAACAATTTTTTAATATCTGGCATGAGCATGGTGGCATTTGGTGACAAACTTTTTAAATTAAGAGAAAAAGTTGTCATTAAATTCCAGGACACATCAGACAGATATTCAAGGACTGTTGAGATTAGCATGTGCAGAAAACTAAACTATATGTTTCTATAGAAGAAATATTTTATTTATTTTGGCCAAAAATGTTTATGCTGTAAAATCTTCAAAAATACTTCCCTAAACTTACGCTCACTAGCACCCCATCTTAAGGCAACACTGCACAAGAGGCTGTTATTCTGGAGATTGTGTTTTTGAAAGCGTGTGCCAACACAGTTTGAGATGGTACAATATTCCTGATACCTTCACGGTTACAGTACAACTTTTTTCAATTGAGAAAATATTGTTTGAAGAAAATGTCACACTTTGACAACCTTTTTTAATGAAGTTAAATTAACTATTCATTGACCCTACCCCCCCCCCCCCTCCCTCATTGTGATTAGAAATAAACGAGTTGTTTGTCCATGGCTTCGTGGGATTTGTTCGGTTACATATTCTTGACTATTATGATTTATTTTACCATCGCAAGATCTTCCCAATCAATTAATGCAGTTCATTTGGGTGGTAAAATACTTTGAACAATATAAAGCGTTTACAAAATCGATAACTTTATTGTTGTTACACCCTTCATCTATTCCTACGATAATTTGAACCGATATTTTGCCTACAAAAATGTTTATATTTTCAAAAATTGTAGTAGTAAAAATAGTACCTAAAAAACCGATAAAGGTTACGCATTCCGATTTTTCTGTTGTCTTTGCTCCGATATATTCTGCGGGACATATTTTAAGACTTTACATGAGTCAAGTCTGTCAGAAAGGTAGATGCTATTACAAGATATATTTTGATGGAGTGGGATAATTTCTTCACGTTTGTCAATGTATTAAAAACAATCTTCAGTGTCCCGCCCAGCAGCAATATATGCTACACACACACACACACACACACATGCAGTAACCAGCCGCGCGAGGCAACCACTAGATTGATAACAGGAAGTTATTTATATGTAAATAAGTGTCTACGCGGGGGGGCCCAAACGACATCAGTCTCGTTTAGTTAGCGAGTTGCCTTCCCTTCGGAAGACAAGTTTTTCATTCATACACCACGTCCTACCACCCGTTAGGGGAACCCGAATATTTACGCTAAACGTGGTAGGAATAAAGATGTCAGATGGAAAAATTTTAATTACTTTTCTTTTAAAAAAAATCCCGTTATTTAAATAAAACTAACGTAAATAGTTGAGATATGTCGAGCTCGGGATGACAGATTTTTATTGGGCGATAAACATCAGTAGCACAACTTCCTTTGGAGGGAAAGTCTGTCCCATGTCAATTATTGTTACATGTAAAAGAACCATGGGAGGTATGAGAAAATACCTTTCCGCCAAATTGGCAGGCCCTTTCATGCTCACTCATAGAAACTCAATGTGAAAGGCAACGTAGAACCATCACACTTCCTGAACTCCCCTAGTAGATTATATATTCTACCAGATGGTGCAGGCGGCACTAACCAGAAGCCGAAGAGATGAGTGCGTGCTCAGCTCCGGATTGATAGAAACCAAATCAAACCAACCTTCGGGTTGTTGACTTAAGTAGAAGTTGATTTATTACAAGTTTTAAGGTGGGTCGGAAAGGGACTAGAGAAAAGGACAGTGTTTTTGCAGTTTTTATGGCAAAACAATTTTTTGGTCAAAATAAATAAAATATTGCTCCAGTACAAACATAGAATTTAATTTATTCACGTGGTGGTATCAACAGTTGTTGAATATCTCTCAAAGGTGTCCTATAATTTAATGATAACTTTTTATCTTCATTTAAAGAGTTTGTCATCTAATGCCGCTATGCTCATGATGAATATTCAGGAACTGTTCATTTCAACATGCGCATAAAATTAAACTCTATGTTTGCACCGGAGCAATATTTGATTTATTTTGGCCAAACAAATGTTTTGCCATAAAAACTGCAAAAAACACTGGCTTTTCCTCACGTCCCCTTCCATCCCACCTTAAAGTTTCCACTTAAATTTAATTTCTCCGAAACACGTCAACACCAAAAACATTATTAAATGAGATGTAATGAAGCAACAACAGAGATCCCAGTTCTCTTATCACACTCACGTATTGACTACAGCGCTTGATGGTTGAACGTGTCACTTCGGATCTGTTGTAGACAAGACACAATACGTCACCTTCCCCCTGGGATTTAATCATCTAAACATTATATCGAGAAATGTTCATCTGCAACGATTTGTTTGGATTTTATTTTCACTTTATCAATAAGATTACTAAAATAATTTTAAGGATAGTAAGTATTTGCTGATAAATTTCCCCACCTTCTCCCCCTCTTTTAACCTCCACTCGTCCTCTAACACAATTATATTCAACAATTTTTGTTCGTGTACCCCCAGATATAATTTATCTACAACTTTATTCCCCAAAACTTGTTGGTTCATAGTGCAAGCTATCCGTATTATACAGTATAATCTACATATAAAATAAATAACCAAAATAGTGAGTTAGATAGTAAGTTTTAAATTAGAAATATATAGAATATGTATAGTCTATAGAATATATTTGTATTTTATATAAATTGTATGAACCCCCTAAGATGTCTACACGTACGCCAGGTTGAATACCACTGCGCCTTACAGACTATTTGATGGCTTTAGGTGCAGCATCCCTCAATTTAACCCCTTCTACTATTTAGTAGGCCGCAAGGTGTCCCTGTGAACAACTTTTTAGAAAATGTTCCGATTCAGGAACATTTTCATCTCTAGGTATAAATGAGCAATTTAGAGAACGTTTGGGTTCACCCGCGTTTGCGTGGAAGGAGGGTGAGAATCCACCTAGGGAAATAGATTCACAGTCTTGCTAGCCTACATCTAGCTAGGATTCAAACCCTATCCTACTCGTTACCATACAAGATAGACGAGCCCGACCTTTAGTCAGGGTGCCCACCCTTATGGATTTGAAACAAGTTAGTCCCTTGTATTTTGTAATAATTTTAAACAACACTCAACAGTACACAAGATAAGAAACATTATTATTATTATTATTATTATTATTATTATTATTATTATTATTATTATTATTATTATTATTACCACCGCGTCTTACTACCCGTTCGGGTTATACGCACTTACGCTAATGTGCAATGTTAGGGTGATTGTGAGATAAAATGGAGGATCTACAGTTTAACGTGGAATCCGAACCACGGTGGAGGCCTGGTATTCCTCACATTCACAAGTTGTGATTAATACACATCTTGTTAGAGGTGAAGTAAGGGTTTGGCAATCAGATAAATCTGTGCCGGGACCGAGGAATGAACCCCGGACCCCCAGCACAGAAGTCTGACACCTTACCCCTAGACCACCAGGTCACCTAAGATAAAAAACAATACAACCTGTTGATACCCAAATCGGTGGGGCACGCGGACTTAACGTCAAGCTCATCTATTCTGGTTTGTGGTGATGGAGAAGTAGGAGCTGAAATCCCAGCCGCGTGTACTGAGGGTGCTTTTACCTTAAATAGTTTCCCACTCTATTTTCAAGTAAATTTGGGTGCATTTTCTCTAAATTATACTCTGCTCTTCCTTAGCCTATTGATATAATTAAATGTGTACATCCCGGATAAGTGTCAAACTCAAAGGAAAGAACACTACTTATAGACAATAAACTGTTCTAACCTTTATAGTCCAACAAATTAATGTTTTTCTCCCAATGTGTTCGACACACGAACATTTTTAATTCGTGATTCTACCGGTTTAGCAGTATATCCACTCTCTCTTGCATATTATTATAATAATTAGTGTGTATTTTGACGATGTGTTTGAAAAGTGCACACACACACACACTTTTAATTGGAGTCGCGAACCCGATTAGTCTTGAACATTTTTTTAAGTGAGTTAATAGAAAGTGTCCGGACCACCATGGTCATAAAGCAAGTTGTTACGACCGGCCCCAGAGCAAGACAGTCACAACTCACACCTTCACACCTGGCAGAGGACGACTGCGCCTTTTCTTGGGCCATTTATCACACCTAGGAACACAGCTTTTTCTTATCATATTAAAAAACCTTGACACATTCCTCAAACTACAATTTTGGTTGTTAAAAGTGTGTTGTGTGTTGTGTTTCCAATTATTTTTTAAACATAGAAGCTTCACTTATATAAATAGAGAGAGAAAGTTAGAAAATCACTAATGGTTCAAAGTCAGGCGCTCTAACCTCTCGCCTAGACTTAAGCCCCATCTTCAGAGTACGTAGGATCCGCATCTTTTTAGTCCTTAAGTCCTCAGAAATGGAAATTACGTCTACACGGTCTGTATCCGTATCCGTAAACATGATGTGAGCGCACTGGTAGTCTTTAGCAGTCCGTATCGACTAGTCCTTACAAAGTTAAAAGCCCCGTCTACAGACTCCTTACCCGTAAGGTGCGTGGGTAGTACTCCGTACGAGATCAACTCCACACTAAAAGATAGCTTGGTCTACAGAGTCCATATCCTTAAGTCCTTAGTCCTTACCATTTCGCAGGAGTTGACTCAACTTAAACTTTCTAAGGACTGGCCGATACAGACTGCTAAGGTTTACCAATCACAGCAAAGTAAGCACGTGAACGCATCGAAATTAAAGCACCAATGGCACATCATAGCAATTACACCAACCAGTTCATGTTTTAAATATATTTTGTGTGACTGCACTTAGCCTACCTTCCAAATGTAGCCTTTCCTAGACGTTGTCTCAAAAGCTTTTGTGTAGTTAAAAAAAATTAAAAAAATTGTTCAGCTGGAATATCGTCTGCTTCACAGATGTCCTCTGCTTGCGCCTAGCTCTAGAAAATTTCCTTTCGAAGAGTTTAATTGGACGTTGGTTGGAATGGTCACGTGGATACGGAATGACCGTGTAGACGTTATTTCTATTTCTAGACACTTAAGGGTTCTAAGGATATGGAGCTTACGGACTCTGTAGATGGGGCTTAAGTTGAGTCAACTTGTACGGAGTGATAAGGACTAAAAACCCTTTAGACAGTGCATTCATTTAGTGTGGAGTTGATCTCCTACGGATACGGAGTCTGTAAGATGGGGCTTTTATTGAATCCGCGTGATTAAAATACCGAGAAAACAGTGGGTACACCCCTGGCAACCCTGCCTGCCAGCTCATGGCTGTGTAAATAAGGCGTGGTCTCCCGGGAAAAAACTCATAAATTTAGGAGGAAATTAAGAGCCGTGACACCCTCAGTCGAGGGGGGGGGGGAGGTCACCAAGCACCCCTCTTCTCCTCTTCAAACAAACCAACAACAGGGAGAGATGTAACTGCTCTTTTCTTTTTTTTACCAGGGAGTCGAACTGGAATCCGAAACTATGACAGAAATTAACAGTTAATTTTTAAGGAACCAGAACAGGAACTCTAAAAATAAATTTCCTAAGACCCAGATACGAGATTGGAATCGATATAAGTCTATAAAGGTTCTTATCGGTTCCCAAACAAGTTTTTAAAATGGAATTTTATGTCCTTTTATTAGCTTAATCTTAAGTTTTGAAATATTATATTTTTCCTTTTCTCAGAATTTTTTTTGTCACAGTCTGATGTATTCCTTTGTATTTTTTTATATAGATCACTTTTAATTTGTCATTAATTAATTTTTAATATATTTTTATATCTACGAATTGTATAATTGTAGTATAACTATTGAATAAAGAATTAAAATAACAGGAACCAGAATCGAATCCTAATTAAGAATAAAAAATAACAAGAACTTTTATTTTTCTCTAACTGGAACCGGAACCTTAAAATGTTTACTGGGAGAACCGGAACAAGAACCAGAACCGATAAATATCTGACTCCACGCTTTTGACTCTTCACTGAGCACAATCTTTGATATTGAGATGGTGACATTGAAGAAAGGGATGTTGCCGTCAGGTTTAGTTGAATGGCGGGACACTCCTGACTCTGTTACCAAGCTCATTCTTGACTGGATGGATGATTCCAAGCATCATCTTCATCCTATTCTCTTAGGTTAAGACAGTGATAGCACTGGTAATCCCTCCGCATCCTACTGTTCCTTCAGATAGTATAACAAAAGCCACTAATAAATAACCAGTACTGGTACTATTAATCCCGTTCTCCTACTTAAGGTAGTTTGAGTCGCTGATAGCCATTATTGGCGCTAGAGGGAATTAACTTTTAAAAGAAAGGTGTAAAATAATTTGCTGTCAGCTTTGATCAGCGGTTGCGACTAGAACTATCAGCTTCAAAACTTGTTGGCAGAATATGAATTGTTCGTCTCTCTACATAATGTTTACTCCTTGGTCTGACATCTCCCGAACAGTTTGTGTTCCTCCTGCGAGGTTTGTGGTCCCTTTTCACTCCCTTGTAGGGATAGACATAAAAGTAAAAATATCGATTGGTTTAATTATCAATACTTACTATAATATCGACGAGGAAAAAAATCGTATGCAACTATGGATGTTATAGATTTTTTAAAGTGAAAACATCGGTTAATTATCTTCAAATGTCTGTCTATTAAATAACCGGAACTGAAGTAGGCCTAAATATATCGTAAATGAATCAGAAACCTCGCTATCAATTCAATCAAATTGTATTCATAAAATTCATAAATATAGGCCTACATCATAAAAAATCATATTTGTAAAATAGACATAGAAATTCATAAATTTCAGGGTATATTTCTCTTCTTGATCATCGATGGTACCAAGTCTCACATTGTATCCGGTGAAGTATCAGGACTTGTAAATATCTCACGGTAAACCTCAGATCTTGTTACAAGATATTCAGGGTTTATTTGATTTATCCGTAGTAAAGGTTCCTCAGCTCTGGTTACATTATGTTGTGGTGCTCCCATAATATAGACCCTTCGTGGTCTGGGTGGAGCTAGACTGGTGAGACTGGCTTGGATCAACCAGCACACAAAAACTGACATAAATAAAAAAGTATAAAAAACTGTTGTGTTTCAGTTTACTACATAAATCATAGAAGGCAACCTCTAAATCGGGGGTTCTTAACCTGGAGTCCGTGGATGGATTTCAGGGGATCCGAGAACTTGTATGGAGGGGAAAAAAATCTTCTTTTTTTTTTCACTAATCTTTAGCTTAGCATTTTTCAACCAGTGGGCCCCGAAAGGTCAACAGGTGTATCGCGGGAGTTTGGGGCCAAATCAAAAAAATAAGCTAGAACATTTTTTGGAATAAAAATAGATCTTTTTAAATACATGATCGACTTTATTTTAATGACACATTTTATTGGAATTTTAGCTATTGAACTTTTCAAACATATTTATTTTAATACTCCTTAATTTAATGGTAAAATGTTTTCATAAAAAATGATGGTGTGTCTTGACAATTTTATCTGCCTGTTCAGAGTCCCATGAGTTGAAAAAGGTTGAAAATCGCTACTCTTGCTGATATTTATTAAAAAAATAATTTAACTTTAATTTGTATTTATTTAAAAATGTATTGTCTTGTGTTATAAAAAAAAAGTTTAGCGCCGCGTTTTCCTACCCGTTCGGGTTATACGCTTATGTACTAATTACACAAATAGTTATAGGGGCTAGGAGTGTTTGATTGAGAGGAAATGCACCCTCATTTGTGTAGAAGGAGAGTGGAAAGCCATTTAGGAAAAAACACCATCAGTGCATCCGACCGGATTGAACCCTGATATACCCGTCCTTGGCAGTCTAATATAACACGAGAGTAGCGCGTTAGATCACGCGTTAGATCACGTGGACAACGAAGCGGGCTATATTCTTGTTAAAAATGCGTTAATTAAGAAGTACATATATCTTACTATATCACTTTTTTAAAAAATATTATTATAACTGAATTTCAATATCATTAGTTTCCTTTGAAATCTTAAATCTGTTATTTTATGCATTTGAAAACATTATTCTTACAAAGGGCTAGTAGTCTTTACTGGAATGCGAAGAGATCTATGACACTAAAAAGGTTACGAACCCCGGTCTAGATCTACTTGCTTTGGTTTACTCCCCACCCTCGTGGAGAGCGTGGCAAGATACAGGAGTCCCTGGTTCCATCCCAAGCAGGATAACTGAAGGCACCGGGGCTGGCTGTTTGCTGATAACATTTAACATTTAACATTTAATTTTATTAAATAATAATTTGAAGTGAATTAAGAAAACTGACAATGCACATCAGTCCAATATTATACTGTTTATAAAATTACGTTAAAACTGGCGGTGAAACGGCCCGTTAAAGCTACCGCCTCAGTCAGCGAGAAAGTATCGATCGCCTTCAAACCACACGGCTTAAAATACAATGGTTTGTGTAGTTTTCTGGAACTACATATATATTATATCTAAGTTTATACTCCCTTTCACCCCTCTACCACAGCCACCCTTTGCCATGTCATTAAGGAAGAGAGGAAAGAAAACTACGAAACTTCATATCTCAAGGTAAAGAGTTAAGTTCGCTACTAGTTCTCAAATATCTTAAAATGTTTTGTTGTGAGCCTATCAAATACTACTTTATTTGTTAGAGGAAGGCTGAATATAGGCCCCTTTTTCTTCAAGCCTAGTCTCCTAGCTCTGCAAAAATGCTTAAAAAGTTGTTGAAAATGAGCTAATGTCACATTTTCACACTTTTTTTCTATTAATAAAACTCAAACTCTAGGGTTGTTAAGGAAAAATAACTCTGTTGGAATCTTTATATTTTATTTTGGCATGAACCATATTTTGAAATAACACATCGTATAATTAAATATTGCTTTAGAGCTCGTATGCGTGGCAATTTCTCGTTTACCAAGGCGGTTCCCTTAAGGGTCCCGCTTTGTTTTGTCAAGCTATGATGATGCTCTCCGGGATCAAAGCTTACTCCCCAACTATGATTGATGCTGTGTATGTACAGGATAGTATCTACATTATTTTCAGAGGGGAAGGGGGAGGTTTTAAATTTCAGATATCTGCTTGCAATAAATATCGTGCAATGCTCATGAACGACAGACAGACAGATAAACAAACTCTTCATTTATTAATATAGATCATAAGCGACTTTGTTTACTTGCTTTTTGAGTAAAAAATAATAAAAGGGTAGTTTATTGAAAACTTATTTTTGATAATGTTTTTTCCAAACTATAATAAACGCTATGAGAAAGTGTGTACGATTATGCCGGAACATTTATTTTAATATTGAATCCTTGTTGAAACAATGAAGAGGAATACCAAAAGTGTACCTATAGCTAATAATAAATACTGTTGCGGTTGGTTGATGTCCCCTTCCCAAGGCACAGCCCTCTTCCTATAGCTTCCTCCCCCTGCCGCAATGTTGCAGCACTATGCACAGAAGTTTCCCAGCTGTACAGACAGAAGCAAATACAACTTACAACTTCATTCACCACCAAAAGACCAGAAAACAATGAGACAATGCTAACTACTTACTTGAAACAATATTGCAAAATGTAATCTGCCTCCAAAGCCCTCCATGGCTACTTAGTCACGCAGTTAATTCACGTAAAGTTGATGAAAGTTTTGAAAGTGTCAATAATTAACTTTAGTGTTTACCAAAGGGAATCTGCTTTCTTATTTGTTTGTATCTACAACATGGTGTTTTAATGTTATCATAGTCTTCGACCCCGGGTCATCGGGCTGAACTCGCGTGGGCATACAACAAACATAGCAGTGATAACATCGTCTATAGACAAGGGTGAAACCCAGTGGCGGCTCGTGACCAAAAATATAGGTGGTGCGCGAATCCAAATATTCTGAACTATGGTGTAGACACTTTTATATAGGCTCTATCTATATAATCTTATCGACATATAATTTTACTTATGCTAACATTTTACATTATTACATATTATAATATACTTTGCTATAGTTAAGGTACAATAATTAACTACTTTAAACAAAGCAAGTATACAATTAATAAAGAGAAAAATGTACAGCCAAATCTAAAAAACTGTTCATGTTTAACGAGTTTTCATGCTTCTTATTCGCTCATTTAAATTATTTAGATCAGTCATGCTTAAATTCGTCCAAAATACGTCCCCCCCAAAGAGTAGACACGGAAAGCAGAGCAATGTATTTTTCACATTACAACCATATTGCCAATCAGGATTTTTTGAAAATTTCTGCATTGAACTTCATTTATTTTTTTAGTTTTTGTCGGTTTTTCTAAAATAATATTTAGTGTAGGTCTACCAAGTTGTTTTAGTTTCTAACGTTTCTTCTTTAGTAGGCAGAGTAATTTGTTTTTGCAAAATGTTTTGCACAAAAGTCATATTGATATAAAGAAAATTACGTTAACAATGATTATTAAATCAAAAACAACTATTTATACAAACTCATGTTTGTAATTATCAATTTTGTGTGAACTAAGAAAGAATAATCGCAATTTAAAAATGATTAAAACTTTATAGCAACGCTTTAGTCAAACTCATGATTACAAAACCAATAATTACGTTCACTATCGAGTTGTGCACCAAGCCACATGCTAAAGGGATGCTTTAAAACTTGCTGGCTAGTTCAATAACCTCTCTTGGTTTCACTGCGCATGCTCAGATGGTTGCACACACCTACAACTTAGTAAAGGAAGAAGTGCAGCGCCAGCAGTCAAGCTCACTAATGGTATAGTAAAGAGAATAATATGCGCATGAGCATATCCAATTTTAACCAATTCCATTTAAATAAATATGTTGATTCTTTATGAAGTGCTATTTAATTAAAATAAAATGGAATACTATTCTGTGTGAAATTATAAGTGTTGCACTTGCACTTGCGCACTCAAAGAGGAGTCGCCACTGGTGAAACCTCAAAATGTGGCACACATACATACAAGACTGTGCACCGACCGTGCTGCTGCCATGTTTACTTTTTATTATTACCGAGATTTGTAAACATGAATCAAACTTGTTTGGCTCATGAGAAGTAGAATTTCACGTTATATTTGAGCAATTCGATGATGCCCACTATAACTTTGTCAAATATTGAATATTTCCGCTATCTCCGTTTAGATGTTTTATTTAATGAGATTATTGGGGAGGTGCAAGCAAACTGATCGACAGCGAACTGGTTGACAAAATGAAAAACAATATTTGGAAGGCTGTTTGGGTCAAATAGCCGATACGACTTTTACCAACTGGTTGACAAGCTCATGCAGTGATCGACAGCAAACACATGGTAGACAACACATTGTAATCAGGACAGAGTTTATTACTTTCAGTGAGCGAGGGAAACATAACAAATACTTAATATTAATTTATTCAAATTATAAGAGCTTAAGTTTCTCTAATATATTATTTTGATCTTATTTATCTGCCTTCTACCCAAGTTAAAAACCGCCGGGGGAATACTCATGGTTTTTATTTCTGTTAAAAAAAACAAGCCATGGTGTAAAGTTTGCGTTCAAAGATACCTCTCGAGTCTGTATTGTGTAATGAAACACTCTTTTTAGTTAGTGAACGCTAGAGAAAACGAATGTGGCCTTGCCAAATATTTTTAGAAACTTTTGAAGGAAACTGTTACGGGATATATTTTGATTGGTGGATTGTTCCCTGAGATTATCAGACATAACGTCCATGGGTATGATGTCTATGTGACAACGTGCCCATGAAATAACGTATGTTACACAAATGTATATTGTAAAAAGTATTGAGTTAAAATGTCCAAACATCTCCTGAGATATTGTTGTGTGCTACAGCACAATCCATGCACATTCATTTGTGGTGGTGGGCATATTGTCCTCAGACATTTTTGTCTTCATGGACATTTTTGCTTATGAGCTATACTCGGTGGAAGCTTTCATTGAGCACCACAGGGTGCAGAGATCATCCTCGCGATTTCAGTCAGAAAATTCAGAGCGTCTTTAGCATTCGGAAGGTACGAAGGTGCGAATTGCATATCTCCTGTAAGGAACATCTTTACGCTTTACTTATTTAATATTATAAACTACCCGCCTTGGTGGCGTAGTTAGATAACGCACCAGTTTCGTGTTGAGCTAGACTGTCGAGGACGGGAGATCGAGGTTCGAGACTAGGTTGGTTGAGCTTGTGTGTTTTTTATAAATGGGTTTCCACTCCCCTTCCACGCAAATGCGGGTTCACTTCCTATAAATTCAACCTTCCCAATTCCTAACCCATTAGCGTAATTAGTACTTAAGTGTATAACACGAATGGGTAGTAAGACGCAGTGCTTAATTAGTTAATATTATAAAGTATAAATAAACCAGAGCCAATTAATTTGAGATTTCTTTAACATAAAGTAACATCGGTAGGCAACCCAACTATCCAGCACCCGATTTAAATAAGCAGCGCCAATAAAATGACACCCAGAGAATATTTAAATTTTCATAGTAATCCGGTAGTGTCTCAAGTCGCCGTTTCTCACAGTATATTCTTACTTTCTCGCAAACCCTCGTAGAGATAATATTGTGAGCGTCAAAAAAATCAAATTTGAGATTTTGAAGGATATCGACGTATGACCTACTGAACCCGAAAAAGTGATTTTCGCGATACCGTCTATGTGTGTTTATGTGACTATCTCGGCCTAGAGACCAAACTTTTTAATCGACAGGACTTAAACTTGGTATACAGAGTTTTCATAAGGTTCTCCGAGGATTTTTTTTGGAATTATCTATTCAACCATAAAATTAAGGGCAGTTTATTTAAGGGCCAAAAGAGAAAACAAATATTTTCTTGAAATTTGCTTTAATGATGTTGATTAAAATTCGTATCTAGGCATTGTTTAACATTAAAAACAAAATGGCGCATCTCTTTTTCCTGGGAAAATGACTTAGAGACATGAACGTATGGTTCCAATTTTAATCATATCACCGCAACACTTTAAGATAGGAAATAATACATCATTAAAACGTTGTAGTAGGTCTACTATTAGAAATAAAACACTTTTATTTTAAATAGATTTTTCTAAGTTGAGGTTTAGGAAACGGAAAGTTTATTGTTATTATCTTTGCTAAACAAAGAGGTTACTTTTCCTCAATATGTTTCTATAACAATGTATATGCTCTTTGGTGTAATATGATGCTCTTTTTTCTATCATATGTCTTCAACAATGTCTAATAGGCCTTTTTTAACACATCTAACGAGTTTTAAGTAAATATCACCATTCTTAGATAAAGGAGACAGAAAGTCTATGCTATGCAGTGCACCGTACCATTTATTTTTATTCATAAGTAGAGGAAGGAAATAATATGTTTTATTGCAATTTTTATTTCAGTGAAGGTAAACAAGTTATCCTCGATGTTTTTTAGGTGAAACATCAATATTTCATCCATACCAGTGATAGTAAAAATCTATTTCTTAGCATCAATACATTGAAAGCCAAATATCAAGGTTTTTTATTCATCCTACACAAACCGCCCTGTTATTTCTCGACCCACGAGCTACACCGGAAATGTAAAGTGTTTCATGATATCTGAGAAAAGATTTCGCGGTTATAATGTGGCTCGGAAAATATTCAGCGAAAGCCTTATCTTTTAAATTACAAAAAATTTCTTTTAATATCTAGCCTCTGCACAAGTGAGATGCTACTTTCTCTAGGAACACTGGTTCAATCTCAGGAACCAGCACTATTCTAATATACTACCTGCGACCCTACGTATGTGCTCGTACAGTTAGGCAAGAACCCCGTTTATCTCATTAGTTGCAAGCATTCAACCTAATCTTGGATTATTTTAATGTATGTTAAAAATAATATAGATAACATAATAATATACCCTAAGATGAAGCCTTTAATTTTGTGGTGGAGTGTTCATCTCCTTTCTCTCTGATGTATCTGTTAAAAGGCCCAGTTTACGTCCCCGTTTGATGACCTTGACTGTACATCAATTGTGGTATTGTGCTCTCGGCCCCAATTCTAGCGTCTGAATCAATTGGTGGTATTTCTTTCTCTCTCACTCCACGACCATTGGGACGATTCACTAGGCCTGGTAGGCCCGCAGCTGAGTCTTCAGGCGACATATTGCATCATAATGGCTCCTTTCCTCGCCAAACATGAGCGCAGAGGGGTGAGGGGACAGTCGGTCTTACGCAGTTATTATACTTAAACAGCTGTTTTCACTAATAATAATAATAATAATATTTAGCACCGCGTCTTACTACCCGTTCGGGTTATACGCCTAAGTACTAATTACGCTAATGGATTAGGAATTGGGAAGGTTGAATTTAGAGGAAGTGAACCCGCATTTGCGTGGAGGGAGAGTGGAAAACTATTTAGGAAAAACCACCCCCAGTTCACCCGACCGAGATTCGAACCTCGATCTCCCCGTCCTCGGCGGTAGAGCTCAACACGACTGGCGCGTTAGCCAACTACGCCACCGAGGCGGGTTGTTTTCACTAATGATTGATTCTTTTTCCTATCGTTGATAAACGTCTCGTCTCGATGTAGTAGAGATTACTGTTTGTGTGTCTGACCAGTGAGTCTCGTATCACTGGTTTGAAATCACTGCTAGTCACAGTCTCTGATCAGTGAGTTTCGTATCCCTGGTTTGAAGCCACTGCTAATCACTGTCTGGCCAATGAGTCTAGTATCCCTGGTTTGAAATCACTGTTAGTCACTGTGTCTGGCCAATGAGTCTAGTATCCCTGGTTTGAAATCACTGCTAGTCACTGTCTCTGGCCAATGAGTCTAGTATCCCTGGTTTGAAATCACTGCTAGTCACTGTCTCTGGCCAATGAGTTTAGTATCCCTGGTTTGAAGCCACTGCTAATCACTGTCTGGCCAATGAGTCTAGTATCCCTGGTTTGAAATCACTGCTAGTCACTGTCTTTGACCAGTGAGTCGAGTATTTCTAGCTTGGAATTACTTCTTGTCATTGCACGTTAGATCAGGATTCTGACCACGTCTTGCCTGACGTGTCCTGTGCAGACCCACGTGACATCCTGTGACAGGGGCTTGCGCCTGCGCAGTGTGTGGCCCCTCCATACTTTACGTAAGCCTACAACTGTGAGCTCAGGAATGACCAAAAGTTTTACACTTCTGAGGAAACTATAAATAGCCGGGCAGAGCGAGAAATGTTGGATGGAAAATTTTCCGTTTTGGAATTATTTTCCCGGAAACTTTCCACCTATTTAAATGAAAGAATGCACTCAATGTATGATGTATCCCAAACTTTAAAGTTAAAGAAGGTTTAATTTTAACGCCAGAAACATTATCATATATTTATAATAAAACAATAACAGCCATTCCATTTTATCTTTTCCCACTCACGTATCGATTACAGTGCTCGGTGGTCGAATGTATCACTAACTTCGGTGTTGATGTAGTCATGTAGACTGGATCATATTTTAATACTCCAATATTAAAATCAAACTATTTAGGAGCCATCCCTTTCCCTTGACGTTTTTACCGGAAAATGGCCCCGGTCAAGATCGCCCATTCGCAAATAACGGTTTGAATCCTGATATGGTCGAACATTTGATGCGACATGTGGTGTGTTAGGAGAGGGGGAAGTGATGCGGGTGGTCTCGTTGCCGATAAGGGACATTGTTCTTTACCCGCTCCCCACCGATCAATTGTTTCTCCTCATCAAGTATTTAGTCCCATTGCGACATGAAGGCAGTACCACCGACAGGGTGTCCAAGGTTCCAGGGAGCCGCCAAAGGGTGACTTAAACTGCTGAGAGTTAATAATTCATCACCCTCCCGCTCCACGCAACATTGTCGTCTGCAGCCGTCCAGCATTTCTAAACGGGATTGATTTCCTTTCCCCCCCTTACACAAACCATCCATCGTGAAACCACGTGGGGCAAATATGTTTCTTAGTTTCGGGAGAGGTCACTGTTTCTCTGGACAAACTTGCCCTCCCTAATATTGAGCAGTCCTTCCAGTCCAGAGTAAAGTATTATATTAGTCTTAATCAAA
Source organism: Timema podura (assembly GCA_033556935.1). Classification (NCBI taxonomy): domain Eukaryota; kingdom Metazoa; phylum Arthropoda; class Insecta; order Phasmatodea; family Timematidae; genus Timema; species Timema podura. The sequence continues at coordinate 21,022,214 of JAVRXN010000003.1, read as the reverse complement.
GGACTTGAGATTATTTTCTAGACCATGTCATATATTGAGGGCATTCATAAATAATACATTTAAGCCCGTTGAAACACAAGTCTAGCATTTCCCTGAAGGCAACTTAGATAAAGTACTAAAGCAACACCTGGTACGGGTGACCTGGTGGTCTAGGGGTAAGGTGTCAGACCTCTGTGCTGGGGGTCCGGGGTTCAATCCTCGATCCCAGCACAGATTTATCTGATTGCCAAACCCTTTCTTCACCTCTGACAAGACGTGTATTAATCACAACTTGTGAATGTGTGGAATGCCAGGCCTCCACCGTGGTTCGGATTCCACGTTAAACTGTAGTTCCTCCATTTCATCTCACAGTCACCCTACTATTTATTACACATTAGCGTAAGTGCGTATAAACCGAACGGGTAGTAGTAGCCCAAACTCTCGGATTAGAGGGGCCCAAATACAAATAAATGAAAACAACAAAAGGATAAGTTAAGATATGTAAATTAGAGTGGGCAGTGAGAGTAATTATTTTTAATGATGCTGGACCCGTAATACGTCCCAATGCAAAAAAAAGGAAACACGGTCCTCCTTACAACAAAATAAAAATATGAGTAAAAATATTAAGTTAAAAGGGGAGATGCCAGGGTAATATGATAGCATAAACTAGGGATAACCAGACTTAATTATATATATAAAGACGGCAGGTCAAAAAATAGAGTTTTATTATATGAATGCAATATTTAACAATATGATATATTTGGGCGTGATATTCACTTATTCTTTTTATTTTTGATATGATTTTATATTACAACATAATATTATAAATGCCCTTTCACCAGTAATTCCTTGACACATAACAAGATTAAAAAATTTAAATGTAATAAAAATTTTAATTTATACTTTATATTTATGAAAATCATACTCAACGTTTAGCATAAATAATTTCGACATCTTGTTCATACAGATATCTCTAAAAGGTAAAGTCTTTTACTTTTATCATTGTGAACTCCAAATAGAATAGTATACTTTTTTATATTTATACACAACTAACAATATTTCGCGCATTAACATTTGAATGTTCTGGCACAATGTCCGTACTGAATCCTTCACAATAAATCAAGTTTAAATTTAATGTTTTTTGAACACATAGATTACGCATGGCATTACCATTAATATGAAAATGTTCTTGACTTAATGTCCTTACTTAAATCTTCCAAACATATCATTAATAATTTATAAGTCATAAACAAACTTTAAGTTAGTTAAATATTCTAAGTTTAAATTTGATGTTCACACACCACATACTTTGACAAAAAAAAAATATATATATATATAAAATAAATATGTAAATAAATATCCGAAAGAGAATTTTGATATAAAAAAAAAATATAAGAAAAATATATTATGCCAAAAATGAATTTCTCCTTACATCTTTTCTGTTAAACAAGTCCTTGAAGCCTAAGCTTCGTCCGTCTGCTTCCAGACCTGGCCTAAGAGTGACGCCATAGTTTTCTGGGCGGTCTTTTATACGGTGCAAACTTCATGAACACAAGAGACAGGATCCACAAAGGGAGGGGGGGAACGTGCGTGACCATGGAAACATCGGTATTATTCGAGAAGCCGAACTCGTGTATTCTAGAACGAAAATTCTCTTCTTCTGGGGTAGGCGAAGGTTGGCAATATGCTAGCGAACTCTAGCGGGGCGTGTCCGAACTCTTGTTTCACACAGGCAGTCGTTGACCGGTTGAAGTAGGGGCTGGATGTGTTTACGTTTTCTCGACTGTAGCCGGGATGGTGATATTGGGTAAGTAATATTTTGATGACTCGTTGACTAACATTAGCTTGTAGCCATATGAATGCTACAAATCTCCCCCTCTTGATCAGGTGAAGGTGTGTGTGGGGGGAGGTGGGGGGTGGCATCCCCGACTCTCTCCTGCGCCATGGGTTGAAGAAGGTCCACAGAAGTACTTCCATTGCTTGTTAGACGTCGTGATGATCGCCGGCCATTGCAGTCCCATCATACTCGGTGGGTCCCAGTAATCAGTAAGTAGCGTCTCTAGCCGTCCGCCGCCCCATAGTGGACTGGTACGTCATTCGCCAATGCGCTGACTTGTACTTCAGCTCCCAAGCTGACTACAGATGAGGTTGCCGATACCTCCTTCTATGTCCCAGAGTTGTTTCCCCTCGGCCATTCATTCGGCCACGCACATAAGAAAGGAAAAAGGTGTATGGAAGATGCCGGAACACAGGAGTTCATGAAGCTGCACATAAGAGACACAAGTTAGAGTTCATAAAACTTAGAGTGACACATTTGAGTCTTAACGCAGGGTCTTCTTAATCTTCTCGAAGATTACCTGCATCAGTTGGCCACATGACTACCTCCTCGCTCTCATCCGAGGATATAAGAAAACAATACCATTGCACAAATAGTCACAACAAACTGTTTCCTCTTGTACATAGGGTTCATTATGCTTATCTCACACGAGATTGTGGCCACCATCTTGTACGTCGTCGGACTGGCTTCTCCAAGATATCTTGATGAAGTCCCACACAATTTCATGTCCATTTTTGCCTCGGGCCGGGCTTGCATCATGGATAAACTTAAACCTACGAGCTAACTTATAACTAAATATCAATAACACTTAACCTAAATCACACGACTTGCCGTCTGTTATCCCTAGTGACTCTTAGGTCAGCGCTCTTTATGTGGCTGACATGAGCACGTCTTGTCTCGGAAGCGTCGGCAACTTTCTGGAGGAGGACCGTGACAGGGGTGAGAAACTTATTCAGCTCCCATGGGCCACACCACCTGGGACACAGCTTCGCTGATCTTTTGTCGACCGCGGAGCTCAAGGGAAAATTTTTACACAGAACAAGGTCGCCAACTTTAAATGAAACGGGAATCCTACCTTTATTATATACATTAGCCACCCTCCTCTGTGCCTTCCTAAGGTGATCTAAGGCACTTCTACACTTCTCCTCCAGGGATACCTCATCACTATCCTCTAACAACGGGTGGATGTCCCAGATATTGAAAAGGGGGTGAATCAGCTCCCGTCCTAGGAAACACAGAAGATGGCGAACATCCGGTCGATTCGTGGTAGGCAGAATTAAATGCCATATTCAGGAAATCTAACTCCTGATCCCACTTCAGTTGATTTTGACTATGAAAAATCGTCAAGGCTATTCCTAGATTTCTGTTAAAACGTTCAACGTGGTTAGGCCCCGGGTGGTAAGGACTGGTGGTGATATGTCTAATGCCCCACTCGAAGCACATGTCATGAAAAGAGACAGATCTAAAACAGGGTCCGTTGTCACTAACTATGGCTCGGGGAGCCCCAAAGAATGCCCAAACACGCCGACACAGGGCGTTAACAGTAGTCCTAGCTTTCATGTTACGTAGAGGAATCAACATCACGAATTTAGAGAAGGCGTCAACCAAAACGAGAATACAAGTGTTTCCCAGAGATGACCGGGTGATAGGCCCCACATAATCAACGAACACTTTCTCCCAGGGCGTTGGGCTACATCGGCCGAATGTAGTCCAACCCTGGAATTATGGGCTGGTTTGGCCATCTGACAATCCTCGCAGCGATTCACCCAATCCTTAACGTCCTGATATTGTCCAGGCCAAAAGAACTCTCGAGAAATTTTCCTAACTGTCTTTAATACACCAAGGTGACCTCCAAATATAGAATTATGAAAATATTTCATTAACATGGGGCGTACAGCCACAGGAACAACGACCTTCCTACCTTTCCCTTTAGCCAGGGAGATAACAAGTAAATCCTTCCATATCGAATATTGCCCCACTTGTTCCCCTTTTTGGATCCTCTCCATGATTTAGCGGCACCATGGGTCACTTCCCTGATGATCCCTGATAGAAACAAAGGACTCGGGGATTGACTTGATCACACATGAAGCTGGCATAACTTCCTCTGAACCAATAGGGTCACGGTCTTCCGCCATGCGTGAAAGAGCATCCGCAGTAACATTGAGTTTCCCGGATATGTGATGGGTCGAGAATCTAAATCGGGACAACCTCCAAACCCACCTTCCTACTTTACCTAATTGCTTTGGATGGTTCCACATCCAAGCGAGCGCCTGGTTATCCGTATACAGTTCAAATTTTCTCTGTTCTAAATAATCAGCGAACCGTTCTATACCATAAACACAGGACAAGCATTCTTTCTCATAGGCGCTGTACCTCCTTTCGGCCTCGGTGAGTGTCCGGCTAGCGAACGCCACCGGCCTGACACCCTCCGAAGTCCTCTGGGACAGCACAGCCCCTAGAGCAACCGCCGAAGCATCAACATGAAGAAGGAACGGCATAGAAAAGTCAGGCATTCTCAATACCTCGGGTGAGATGAGTTTCTCTTTTAAAAGATTGAAAGCACGAGCCTGCTCCGCCCCCCAACTAAAGGTAACACCCTTCTTTTTTAAGGAGTTAAGGGGCGCGGCAATCTCAGAAAAAGATGGAATGAACCTAGCATAATACGCGCACATGCCGATGAAACGCATGACACCCTTAAGATTCCTAGGTGGGGGGTATTCAACGATAGGGCGGATGCGCTCAGGGTCAACGAGAAGATTTCCAGAACAGATTACATAGCCCAAATATTTAATGGAAGACTTCGCCCACGTGACTTTATCTGGGTTAACAGTCAAGCCTACTCTACGCAATCGACCTAATACTTCCTCTAAATGCTTCACATGATCACTCATAGAGTCGCTGTACACACATATATCATCTAAATAATTGAATACGTACTTAAACTTGATATCAGAAAGGGACGTGATCAAGGACCCGACTCAATGCTTGTCCACCTATACTACAACCCAAGGGAACACGATTAAATTCATACTGCCTCCAAGGGTGACAAATGCCGTATATTTCTTTGATGACTCGACCAGGGCGCATTGCAAAAAACTTGCATTAAGGTCAATTAGACTAAATACCTTCGCTCTACCTAGGTGCTGAAAAGCTGAGTCAATACTCGGCATTGGGTAAGGGTCGAATTGAATTTTTTTGTTTATTTTCCTATAGTCTACAACCAATCTATAACCATCCCCTTTCTTGGGTATAATAAAATGCGGGACTGGCATAGGGAGAATTAGACGGACGTATGACTCCTTTGGATTCTAGATCCTCAATCAACTCTCTGAAAATCTGCATTTTGGGGGGGGGCACACGTGTAGGGACCTGATCTCACAGGGACGTTGTCCTCAACCACAATCTCATAAGGTAATACATCACATTTACCAAGTCTGGGCGTAATAACATCAGAAAACCTTGAAATAATACCATTAATAATATCTTCGTCCCTATTTATGATGTACATGGAAGAAAACTTAGAGGAGCGACAAAAAGCAATTTTATTCCTTGGGGAGAATCCAAAAGTTAATTCTCCCAGACTCGAATTAATTATAGCTCCAGTTTCCCACAAAAAATCATTTCCCAATATTATATCGTAGGGGAGGGCCGGTACACAAAACAAACTTCTTTTCCAAGAAAATCCAGCAATTTTAATGGACAAAACTACCTTCTTTCTAGCAAGTAACAACTCCCCATTTCCCACAACGAATGGCTTCGTAACTATCCTTTCAATAGGAATTTTCCTCAACCCAATTATACTATCTAGAAAACTAGAGTTGATAAAAGATCCACTAGAACCAGTATCCAGTAGGGCCGATCCGGTATTTGACCCAATCGTAACCACTACAACAGGAGGAAGGGGACAGGTCTGTTTATAATCCTTACGCGAGATGGGCCCCTTTTCAACACCCCGCGTTAAGCGTTTCCCCCTAAACAATCACGTTGGTAATGCCCAAAACGACCACAACGAAAGCACTTAATATGAGATATATCTGCCCTTCTAATAACACCAATCGGCCTCCGGGCCTGCCTAGCTAAAGGATCAACATTAGAGGGGGCAGTAGCTGAAGCCGATACCACCCTATTTTGAGGGGAGTTATTAAGAACTCGCGCTGGGTAGTCTTCGAGATATTCTCTTTCTGCTAACAATGAACCCTCGATATTAAATGCCAAAGAATATAATTCTGTCAGGGTGGTAGGTTTGTTTGAAAATACAAAGTGTCTCCTAGTTAACGGCGAAACATTCTCTAAAATAATCTCTACTACTTCTTCCTCGGCGAGATTTAAATTTAATATCTCTGCGGCTTCTGAAATAGCCAGGACGAACAACCGGAACGGTTTCCTGGGGCCGCTGAAAGCGCCGTACCATTTCCTTACAAAGTCTCTCCTTCTCTCTCTTTGAGCATAAAGATTCAAGGATGCGGCCCTTTACTATATTCCAAGGAAGTCCTAATTGTAAACATTCAGAAACTAGGTGTGCTAAAAAACCCGAAGTTCTCCCTAAACATAACGTCAGGAACTCAACATCATCCACTAGTCTAAGTTTAGCAACTCTATTTGCCTCTAATAGAAAATTAAATAAGGCCGAACAAGACTGACCGTCACAAACTTGAAGTAGCTTTAAACGCTCACCTGCCACCTTACTCTGAGTTTTCGAGGTGGCCGTAACCTGCTGATAGTTAACAGAAGCCCTGGGGGGAGTAACTTGCTCACGAGCCCTATTGAACTCTAAAAGATCTGATTTGCCTGGCTCGGAATCTTCCAGAGGGGGCTGGCTAATGCTTTGTCTAATATTAATATTATCAGTGTCGCTGGACTTACTGATACTTTCTGACAGCAGGGACCGCAATACACCAACAGTAGCCTCTGGGGGGAACGAGATGCCTCTCTCCTTGAGCTCCCGGCGAAGATCCACTGAATTCAGTCTGTATACCTCTGATCTGCTGTTAACCACGCTCCCAGGTGCGGTGTCCATGTTGGATGATAAGTTCATGAAACAAAAGGTCAAAGCATTAATATTATATTGAACGCACACTTGCACGCACTCTAGAGCAGAGTAGCGCAGCTTTGTAGCCCAAACTCTCGGATTAGAGGGGCCCAAATACAAATAAATGAAAACAACAAAAGGATAAGTTAAGATATGTAAATTAGAGTGGGCAGTGAGAGTAATTATTTTTAATGATGCTGGACCCGTAATACGTCCCAATGCAAAAAAAAGGAAACACGGTCCTCCTTACAACAAAATAAAAATATGAGTAAAAATATTAAGTTAAAAGGGGAGATGCCAGGGTAATATGATAGCATAAACTAGGGATAACCAGACTTAATTATATATATAAAGACGGCAGGTCAAAAAATAGAGTTTTATTATATGAATGCAATATTTAACAATATGATATATTTGGGCGTGATATTCACTTATTCTTTTTATTTTTGATATGATTTTATATTACAACATAATATTATAAATGCCCTTTCACCAGTAATTCCTTGACACATAACAAGATTAAAAAATTTAAATGTAATAAAAATTTTAATTTATACTTTATATTTATGAAAATCATACTCAACGTTTAGCATAAATAATTTCGACATCTTGTTCATACAGATATCTCTAAAAGGTAAAGTCTTTTACTTTTATCATTGTGAACTCCAAATAGAATAGTATACTTTTTTATATTTATACACAACTAACAATATTTCGCGCATTAACATTTGAATGTTCTGGCACAATGTCCGTACTGAATCCTTCACAATAAATCAAGTTTAAATTTAATGTTTTTTGAACACATAGATTACGCATGGCATTACCATTAATATGAAAATGTTCTTGACTTAATGTCCTTACTTAAATTTTCCAAACATATCATTAATAATTTATAAGTCATAAACAAACTTTAAGTTAGTTAAATATTCTAAGTTTAAATTTGATGTTCACACACCACATACTTTGACAAAAAAAAAATATATATATATATAAATAAATATGTAAATAAATATCCGAAAGAGAATTTTGATATAAAAAAAAAATATAAGAAAAATATATTATGCCAAAAATGAATTTCTCCTTACATCTTTTCTGTTAAACAAGTCCTTGAAGCCTAAGCTTCGTCCGTCTGCTTCCAGACCTGGCCTAAGAGTGACGCCATAGTTTTCTGGGCGGTCTTTTATACGGTGCAAACTTCATGAACACAAGAGACAGGATCCACAAAGGGAGGGGGGGGAACGTGCGTGACCATGGAAACATCGGTATTATTCGAGAAGCCGAACTCGTGTATTCTAGAACGAAAATTCTCTTCTTCTGGGGTAGGCGAAGGTTGGCAATATGCTAGCGAACTCTAGCGGGGCGTGTCCGAACTCTTGTTTCACACAGGCAGTCGTTGACCGGTTGAAGTAGGGCTGGATGTGTTTACGTTTTCTCGACTGTAGCCGGGATGGTGATATTGGGTAAGTAATATTTTGATGACTCGTTGACTAACATTAGCTTGTAGCCATATGAATGCTACAGTAATACGCCCGGTGATGATGATGATAATAATGATACGCTTATTACACGTCTAGGATAAGGTAACAATGGTTATACGACCATGGCTATATAGAAGGGAGGAACCATGGTTTTACAAAAATGGATGTTTTGAAGGATAAAACCATGGTTCCGCACATATTATGGCTATTAATAAGGGAGTAACCAGAACGTGAACAATTTTCATAGAGAGATTTGTGCACTAAAACAATTAACATTATTAAAGAGTTTCAAGCACTTATTCAACATACAAGCACATCTTAACATAAGCATGAGTGCCTGACAAAGCTATAGTTGGATTTTGGTAAAAGGGAATTCATAGTAAATACAATATTTTTTTTTGCAATCAATATCGAAAATATTTTACTTTACTGCTAGTTTTTATTTCACCCTTGTTTACTATCTATCATAAGTGACAGTTTACGTATGAGTAAGCTTTATGAACGTTTATAACAATTCAAAATGATTCTTCATATCAAAATTAGACTGTAGCTCAAAGCCAGCTTCAACTCTACTGTGTGATTCACTCAGCCTACTGCAGGGGACCGTAAAGATATGTAATCACTCTTAAAACGATATATTGTAGCTTTATATTGATAGAGACAAAGCGACTGGAGTCGAGATAATTTGGCTACTCAAATGTTTCATAGCTGACTTTCCAGCTGCATTGAGTGATGTTGTCAGTTATAACCACGAAGCTGGTTTGAAATACCATTAGTAAAGTGACACATATTTGAACAAAATAATAAAAAGGAAAAAAACATTGCTTTAGCTTAGGATGTGTAACATAAACCAGATGTCTTATTTCTAGTCTCGAGTGAACGTATATTAACAGTTTACACGACTTAAAGGAATGGTCCAGAAAAATAGACTGACTACCTAATAATTTCCTCTAATGAGCTTTATCCCATAATATCTTATGACACTATTCCTCGCTAAAAAAAAAAGGAAAGAAAAATAAATAGTTAATTTACATGTTGCATGCATAATAACGTATTATTATCAGTATAGGTTCCGACGCCTTTACCTAGTCCGTAGCGTGGTTGCTTGCTAAACTAATGGTCCCGGGTTCAATATCCGACTTAATAATTGGAATGATAAGATGCGGGCTTCCCTTTTCACAGCGATGAATTAACGGCCGGCGGCTCCTGTAACTAGACAGAAGATGTTGGAAGTCACATCAGAAATGTTTGTGAAGCCATACGACAAAAAAAAAATGGTTGAAGAGATAAATAATGTATTTCAATCCAGGAACCTATTTTTACTTCCAGTATATTTTTATTAGTCACTTCTCTGAAAGCAAATGTTACTAAAGTTATTTTCTAAAAGGTGTTAAAAACATTGTCAACCTTTCTCAGGGGTTCACTGCACATTCGAAGTTACAGTTTCCAACCCGTTCCCCTTGTCCATATCAACGACACGAATTCTTACAACTCCATAGCGACAACTATTACAAATGGTTTATGAATTAACTTTATCAAACCTTGTCTCAATGACGACCCTTAGATAAGCTTATCCTCGTTGAAGATGTCATGAAGAACATTATTTATTAGCCTTATTTAACACATATAACCCCCTTTTACCCTTTAAAAAGCATGGAAGGGGAATAAGGAAGAATAACGCCACTAGCTCAATTTATTATCTTCATTAATAAGCTCTTACAGACAGATGCAGAATGTGTACAAGATTGAAGAGAGCTTGATAGTTTATGTTATTAAGGGCGCCGCTTACTCACACTGCGTAATTTATCATGGGAATAATGACCAAGGCTGTAGCCAGCCAATAATTTCAGGGGGGTTTGGTGGGCCCATCCCCCAATTGACGGAGGCTAGAAAAAATTATAAATAAAAAACTGTTCTAGAAGCTATCTAAAGGTTTTTTTATGGCAACACTACCCCCTAACTAGCGGAGGCTAGGACAAATTCTAATTATTAAACGGCTCTAGAAGCTGTCTAAAGTGTTTTTTATGGCAACACAACCCCCTAACCGCCGAAAAATAGGAACAATTCTAAATATTAAACACCTCTAGAAGCTATCTGAATTTTGTTTTTACTACAACATAACACCATAACTGCCGAAGGCTAGAAAAAATTCTAAATAATAAACACCTCTGGAAGCTATCTGAAGTGCTTTTTATGGTAACACAGCCACCTAATTTGTACTTGTACCTTAATTTTGATATTGTTTGAACCATAAATAAAGCCATATATATTTTGTTCATACAATTTGGGGGGGGGGGGGGTTTGAACCAGGAACCCCCCCCCCCAATCCGACTACGGCCTTGATGATGACTGTTCTAAACTCTGAAGCTTCAAAATTATGAAAGTAATCCTCAACTATCTTATCATGTTCTGTTGTGACCCTGATAAATTACTTTATTTATTCGAGGAAAGCTAGGTCTAAGTTTCTAACAATTTATTTTTGTCTCGGTGCAGATACACTTTGTGTTAAATGTCTTTTAAAATGAGCTTCTTTTATATTTTCCATAGGTTTTTTTAAATTTAAAAACTAGGGATGTCAAACTCGAATCTTCGATACCCTCGATTCTTACTGGTTTCGACAGAATCGAGTATCAGTCTTAATATTACGATACTTGATAGTTCGATTCTTAACTCTCAATAAAAGTACTAGGAATCAATCAAAACGGCAGAAATCAGAATTAGTAATAATTGATTATCTCTATATTGGTTTATTTGCTGTTATTTTATATATATATTTTGGTTCAATTAACGATCCTATTTGGTGAATTTAAAACACTTTTGTTTTCGATAGTTATGAATATTTAACTCAGTGGGGCTTTATTTGTAGGTAAAAATACGATGCTTACTATTGTAATTTTCCTAGTTATTTCATTAATAATTTATTATATGCTTTAATACTTCATGAAATGGATATTTTTCTTTGTCAAAATTTAAAATGAATGGTTTTTATTACTATTTTCATTTTGTAGGTTTTTTTTTTTTGCTGTGCTATGAAATAGGAAATGTTCAAGAATCAAACTCGAGAATCGAAAAATCTAGGTTGAAATTAAGAATCGGAATCCATTAAAACGGTTATCGTGACATCTTTATAGTAAACACTTTAAAATGTCCAGTAAGGTGTTCATTCAATAAGGACATATTGATACCTTTCACCTTCATTTTGCGTGAACCATATTTTGAAATAACAACCCACTTCTTAGGTTAGGGACACACGAGCGTGTAATGTGCGTGTTTTGTAGAATCTTATATTTTATATCGGAACTCACAAACACCACGCGCATCTTTTAACTAAACTTGAACTTATTTCTTCACGGTGAAGCCCTGGGCACTGTTGGATGATTCCGTTCTCCAGAGAAATATGTCCTGTAGCCGTGTGTTAGTGTCACCCCCATTAGTTTTCACCCCAAGGGAAGATTTACAACCCTCTGGTAGCCACCCTTGTTGGCGGGTTAATTGGGGGCAGCAGTACCACGATTCACCGCTAGAGGAAAGGCGGGGAACTATGTAGAGACAAGTGGTTGAATTTCACTGAACGATATCGGGTTTTGAATCCCGCCTGAATCCGTTGATAAATGTTTTTTTTTACAAAAGTTATTTTCATTCGCCAAGCTAATGTTAGTGTAGTGTGTCTTTATCTTCCCTGCTCTACTATCCCGAAGATTAAATAGCCAATTACCTTTATGCTTAGCATCTACAAAATACCAAATTACCTCGTGAAATAGAGTTGCCAACAAATACTAATTGAAGATACTAATGTGTGCAATTACTTTTAGAGCCTCTTTCAAACATGAAAGTTCACAGCTGCTACCCGAGCAACACACCTCACAAACATGAATGAGCTTGGTACTACTACTAGCCGTGTAACACCTTACTAACATGGCAAAGTTCGGAGCTACTAGCTTGGTAACACCTCACAAACATGAATGAGCTCGGTGTTTACTGCCCGTGTAACACCTTACTAACATGGCAAAGTTCGGAGCTACTAGCTTGGTAACACCTCACAAACATGAATGAGCTCGGTGTTTACTACCCGTGTAACACCTTACTAACATGGCAAAGTTCGGAGCTACTAGTTTGGTAACACCTCACTAACATGAATGAGCTCGGTGCTTACTACCCGTGTAACACCTTACTAACATGGCAAAGTTCGGAGCTACTAGCTTGGTAACACCTCACAAACATGAATGAGCTTGGTACTACTACTACCCGTGTAACACCTTACTAACATGGCAAAGTTCGGAGCTACTAGCTTGGTAACACCTCACAAACATGAATGAGCTTGGTACTACTACTACCCGTGTAACACCTTACTAACATGGCAAAGTTCGGAGCTACTAGCTTGGTAACACCTCACTAACATGAATGAGCTCGGTGCTTACTACCCGTGTAACACCTTACTAACATGGCAAAGTTCGGAGCTACTAGCTTGGTAACACCTCACAAACATGAATGAGCTTGGTACTACTACTACCCGTGTAACACCTTACTAACATGGCAAAGTTCGGAGCTACTAGCTTGGTAACACCTCACTAACATGAATGAGCTCGGTGCTTACTACCCGTAAACACCTTGCTAACATGGCAAAGTTCGGAGCTACTAGCTTGGTAACACCTCACAAACATGAATGAGCTCGGTGCTTACTACCCGTGTAACACCTTACTAACATGGCAAAGTTCGGAGCTACTAGCTTGGTAACACCTCACAAACATGAATGAGCTCGGTGCTTACTACCCGTGTAACACCTTACTAACATGGCAAAGTTCGGAGCTACTAGCTTGGTAACACCACCAACATGAATGAGCTCGGTGCTTACTGCCCGTGTAACACCTTACTAACATGGCAAAGTTCGGAGCTACTTGCTTGGTAACACCTCACTAACATGAATGAGCTCGGTGCTTACTACCCGTATAACACCTTGCTAACATGGCAAAGTTCGGAGCTACTAGCTTGGTAACACCTCACAAACATGAATGAGCTCGGTGCTTACTGCCCGTGTAACACCTTACTAACATGGCAAAGTTCGGAGCTACTAGCTTGGTAACACCTCACAAACATGAATGAGCTCGGTGCTTACTGCCCGTGTAACACCTTACTAACATGGCAAAGTTCGGAGCTACTAGCTTGGTAACACCTCACAAACATGAATGAGCTCGGTGCTTACTGCCCGTGTAACACCTTACTAACATGGCAAAGTTCGGAGCTACTAGCTTGGTAAACCTCACAAACATGAATGAGCTCGGTGTTTACTACCGTGTAACACCTTACTAACATGGCAAAGTTCGGAGCTACTAGCTTGGTAACACCTCACAAACATGAATGAGCTCGGTGTTTACTGCCCGTGTAACACCTTACTAACATGGCAAAGTTCGGAGCTACTAGCTTGGTAACACCTCACAAACATGAATGAGCTCGGTGTTTACTACCCGTGTAACACCTTACTAACATGGCAAAGTTCGGAGCTACTAGTTTGGTAACACCTCACTAACATGAATGAGCTCGGTGCTTACTACCCGTGTAACACCTTACTAACATGGCAAAGTTCGGAGCTACTAGCTTGGTAACACCTCACAAACATGAATGAGCTTGGTACTACTACTACCCGTGTAACACCTTACTAACATGGCAAAGTTCGGAGCTACTAGCTTGGTAACACCTCACTAACATGAATGAGCTCGGTGCTTACTACCCGTATAACACCTTGCTAACATGGCAAAGTTCGGAGCTACTAGCTTGGTAACACCTCACAAACATGAATGAGCTCGGTGTTTACTGCCCGTGTAACACCTTACTAACATGGCAAAGTTCGGAGCTACTAGCTTGGTAACACCTCACAAACATGAATGAGCTCGGTGTTTACTACCCGTGTAACACCTTACTAACATGGCAAAGTTCGGAGCTACTAGCTTGGTAACACCTCACAAACATGAATGAGCTCGGTGCTTATTACCCGGGTAACATCTCTGACAAACATGCCTTCGTTTGAAGCTACTACACGTGTAAAACACTTCTCACAAACACGACCAAATAATACCCGGGTAGCAAGAAAGATATAGCCCAATTTTCTTAAGAATAACCAACTGAAATACTATTCGTAAGAAAATCGTGCTATAGTATACATCAACTAACCACTCACCCATGTCCTCTATTTTAAACTCTCCTTGATTCTGGGGTGGTCATTAATAGCCCCTAACATTAAGTTAATATGGATGAAAAACGTCCCATACTCTCTGACAAGCACCTTCTTGCGGCTCGCAGCGACGTCTCTGGGGCTCGGGGACGCCCAGTGGACGTCACATTTGTGGCTTGACACGTTTGTAATTAATAAGATGCCTGAAGAGGGAAGGAGACGTCGCATCTAGACTCTGGCAGGCGTCCAGACGCTGCTCTATTTTCATGCCCCACTGCAGTGAGGCGCCACTGTTGCACCCGTATCCGCCCTCTGGACTTCAAATTTTCCTCAATAATCACAATGTACCTACTTATCTTTTACATGATCATTACAAGTAGATACTGTCATCTTTTACACGATATTATCAAGGAGATAATATAGGTTTCTACACGATCATTCCAAGTAGATAATGCCATCCACACGATCATCTCAAGGAGATAATGTAAGCTTTTACACGATCATGACAAGTAGATAATGTCACCTTTCCCACCATCATCCCAAGTAGATAATGTCATCCACACGATCATCTCAAGGAGATAATGTAAGCTTTTACACGATTATGACAAGTAGATAATGTCACCTTTCCCACCATCATCCCAAGTAGATAATGCCATCCACACGATCATCACAAGGAGATAATGTAAGATTTTACACGATCATGACACGTAGATAATATCATCTCCTACACGATCATCACAAGGAGATAATGCCTTATCTTACCAAGGAGATAGTGTAAGCTTTTACACGATCATGACAAGTATATAATGTATAATACAAGAAGCACACTAATTGTAGAAAAATAGGAGGTTGTGGACCACAATCTTACAACCCATGGTCTCTTGAGTTTTGTAGAGAATTTCTCCCCCTCCAACGTCGCACAAAACTTAACCTCCCCTTAAAACGGAAAACCCTTGTCCTTGACGTGGAATAGCTTTCTTTGTAGGTCCTCGAGCCAGCACCGGAAGTAGGTTGTTGTTGGCTGTCTTGGAGGTTGTGTGACGTGTTGCAGGCCCTCCAACAACAAGGAGGAGGAGGAGGAGGGGTGTTTCTTGTCAAGTCACTCACACTTGATGGGGAGAGCTATATCTGGACACGAAAACAAATTCTCCAGAAAGAATTCCCCCATCTCTTTTCCTTCATCGCCCATCATCGAGTTCGGTCGTTACAAGTTCAGAAAGTGTTTTAACTGCCGTCCCCCCCTCTTACCGCTCCCCCGGGCACGTTGACAACTTCCTGAAGACTTACAGGCTTCCAAGGTTCAGAGCTTTCTCTGGGTACGTCCCTTTGGCTGAGTGCCAGAGATAGCCAACTTTGTTTACTAGCCCCTAGTTCCATCCCCAGCACTGGTGCTTAATATGCTTTTATACACCCGTGTGTGATATTCATCTAGCACGGCTAGAATAATTCTAAGTAGCCAACATCAGGGGATTATTTAACTAGGCATCAATCAATCCCATCAAGTCTGGTTTGACAGAGACAGGGAGGTCTGGGTTTGAATCCTTATTGGGTTTATTAGGAGTAGTTTTATTTCAATGGTCTCCCACTAACTCTCCACGAAAATGTAGTTACTGTACATCTTCTCTAAAGTCTCCTTTACTCATCTAGCTTATACCTCATTACTGCAATTAAATGTCACCTAGAGCTTTATTCGTATCGCTAAAACTCGAATTTCACAGTTGTACTTGACTTACATCGGGGTCGTACCGAGGAGGGGTGTTTTCGAGACTTGATCCCTTAAATGTACAACACCAATTATGTAAAAAATATATAATTTTTTTTACTCCAAGAAAGATTACTTGTCCTCTCTTGAGGACTTCATCAGGAGCCATCGTAGTTGGAGCTCCCACTATGCTACACAAAACACAATTACATCTCTTATAACTAGTAAGTAACCCTAGTTCTCATTAATTATCCAGGTTTCCTTATTTTACTTTGGTATATTTGCACAATGAAATGCTTGTATTTACAGACTAGTAGGCCTACTTGCGGAATAAAATGCCTGTATTTAGCGCTCACTCTGACCACAATCAAATTGTAATGCTTCCCAACATTGTATACATTAGTTACCATACAAACATTCACTGCCCCTTCAAATTCAAGCCACGCCCCCTTTCCTTCCTCACTATGAACAGGTTGACTGCGGATCCTACTAGAGTCTGCGTGGGCTGGACCAATCGTGATCCCCTCGTTCCTCCTTTCTGACCGCAATGATAGTCATTACCTGCACGGGCCAACTGATGATACCTTCCACGTAGAACTAAGTGCCTCTTCCGTCACACAAGGGTTTCATTACTGCCTTGTCTTCTATTTTATTACTGAAGACACCTCTCTATTGGAGTTCAAGCTCTCAACGTGCCATCACTGCAGACACCTCCATCGCTGCAGACATCTCTATCACTGCAGATAACGCCGTCATTGCAAACATATATCACTGGACACCTTCATCATTGCCGACATATATATCACTGCAGATACCTTCATCATTGTCGACATATATATCATTGCAGATACCTCCATAATTGCAAACATATATCACTGCAGACATCTCCGTCATTGCAAACATATATCAATGCAGGCAGCTCCATCATTGCAAACATATTACTGCAGATATCTCCATCATTGCAGACATATATATATATATATATATATTACTGTAGACACCTCCATCATTGCAGACAGCTCCATAATTGCAAACATATATCACTGCAGACATCTCCATCATTGCAAACATATATCACTGCAGACATCTCCATCATTGCAAACATATATCACTGCAGACATCTCCATCATTGCAAACATATATCACTGCAGGCAGCTCCATCATTGCAAACATATATCACTGCAGACATCTCCATCATTGCAAACATATCACTGCAGACACCTCCATCATTGCAGACAGCTCCATAATTGCAAACATATATCACTGCAGACATCTCCATCATTGCAAACATATATCACTACAGACATCTCCATCATTGCAAACATATATCACTGCAGACATCTCCATCATTGCAAGCATATATCACTGCAGGCAGCTCCATCATTTTAAACATATATCACTGCAGACAGCTCCATCATTGCAAACATATATCACTGCAGACACCTCCATCATTGCAGACAGCTCCATCATTGCAAACATGTATCACTGCAGGCAGCTCCATCATTTCAAACATATATCACTGCAGGCAGCTCCATCATTGCAAACATATATCACTGCAGACAGCTCCATCATTGCAAACATATATCACTGCAGGCAGCTCCATCATTGCAAACATATATCACTGCAGACAGCTCCATCATTCAAACATATATCACTGCAGACAGCTCCATCATTGCAAACATATATCACTGCAGACAGCTCCATAATTGCAAACATATATCACTGCAGACAGCTCCATCATTGCAAACATATATCACTGCAGACAGCTCCATCATTGCAAACATATATCACTGCAGGCACCTTCATTATTGTCGACATATATATTACTGCAGACACCTTCATCATCGAAGATATTTGTTTCACTGCAGACAACTCTTTTACTAGCAGGATGTTTGGAAACCATAGCTGAGTTGATAACTTGTCTGTCTACTGAACTAAGGGTCCCGGGTTTGATACCCAACATGTCCAAGAAACTTTTATTGGCTATATTGGGCCGTCTTTTTTCACAATGATGAATTAGTGGCCGGGGGACTCAATGACGAATTGACGGCTGAGAGACTAGGTGCTATGCCTGTTATAGAATTAAATTAATGTGCGAGTCCTAAGTTGGTTCAGAAAGTGCACGTTAAATAACTTTAAATAAAAAATAATACCAGCCGGATAGTAAGACAAACTCTTTACACGAGTAGTATGAAGTCTACTGTACGATCTGTAACCACAAATGAGATCAACCGAGAAACCATCGATCTAACAGTGGCCCCACATCCACTTTTCTTGGTATGATTAAAAACAAGTTTCATTATTTCTAATCGAACCATAAAACCCGTTCCTAAACTTCTTACATCACTTTATTTTATTAAAATAATGTCTCTACAACAGCTCTTTTTTTTTTACTTTTTTTTTTATCACCGCGTCTTACTACCTGTTCAGGATATACGCATATATGGTAATTACTTTAATGGAGTAGGGTCGAGGAAGGCAGCACTTTAGAGGAAATCTACCCGCATTTGCGTGGAAGGAAAGCGAGAAACCATTTAGGGAAAAAAAAACACTCTGAGTGGACCCGACCGGGATTCGAGCCCTGATCTCCTCGTCTTGCACGAGAGTGATGCCTTGGACCATTCGGCCACTGAAGCGACCCGCTATCCATGAAACCACAGTCTATAAGTAGTTTGTTCGTTTGAAGTGAGCTGTATGCCGGAAGCTGTCACCCGGGATGAATCATGGCTCATCTATGTCAGTGTGGATCGCGATTCTAGTTGGGCTCAAGTGTTTGATCTCTCGCCAAGACGGGGAGGGGAACTGCCACGTGTACCGTTAGAGAGACAAACTTTCGGGCATCTAGATTCTTAGATCCATACCATAGTTTATCAACCGGTCAGCAGGTGTGTCGCCGGAATTCGGGGAAGATAAAAAATAAGTGAGAAAAAATTTAAGAAATAAAAATACATCTTTGTAAATCCATAAACTTTTTTTAATTTCACAATTATTAGAATTATAACTCGGTATTGAGCTTTTAAACACAATTTCATTACAAGTTTCTTAATGATAAAATCTTTACCGGAAAAAACTGATGATGTATCTCGACAATTTTGGTGCTTTGTTCAGTATGCCGTGAGTTGAAATAGGTTTAAATTCACTTAACTAGATTCTGGACACATTATCCGTTGTCAAGAAAGTGATAAGAGGCCTAGCTTCGTGGGTTTACGGCTGAGCAGAATGCTGTATCATAATTTCCACGACGATACTCGACCGTCACCCATCCTCTGTCCTAAGTGCCTATTATATCGTCACTACAATAATCCAGGGCTGGTGGTTGTTATTTGTGAGAGTGCTTGCCTAATTTGTTGACAATTTTCAAAGACTATCTTTCACGGACAGATTATAATTTTGAGCAGTAGAATGAGACATTGATGTGTTAAAAAAAAAATTAGACCCTTATTATTATAATCTAAACTTTAAAAAAAAAAGTTAAATTGTAAAATAACAGGGATGGAAAACACTTTTTTTTGCATGGGTCTTACTACCCGTCTGAGCTATCATTATTATTAGCACCGCGTCTTACTACCCGTTCGGGTTATACGCACTTACGCTAATGTGTAATGGTAGGGTGATTGTGAGGTGAAATGGAGGACCTACAGTTTAACGTGGAATCCGAACCATGGTGGAGGCCTGGCATTCCTCACATTCACAAGTTGTGATTAATACACATCTTGTCAGAGCTGTCTGAGCTATCCTCAGTAATACAGTTGAAAATATTCTTAGAAAATGTATAAAGGTAATGCATAAAAATCATTATATAACCATTTCACTTGTAGAATTATTTGGTAGTAATTATAATCATAACATAGCAAGGAGAAGGTAAACGTCTGTACATTATTGTATATGACTAGGGAAGCTTGGTAGATCAAAATTATCTTTAGTATGGATACAACCGCATCAGCTATCATATTTGTCATTTTTCAAAATTTACGAATAATACGAATCTACGAATGGTTGGGCAGAAAAACAGCAAAAAATCTTGGTACACCAGTGAATGTTGCGTGCTAGGAAATAAATCTCGCTGCCGTTTTGGGCACGCGTGCCTTAGGTTCACCCACCCAGCAATACATTACCCCCCCCCCCCCTCTCCCCGAGGTTAAAATGTATGGTTAAAAACTACCACCCCGTCTTACTACCCGTTTGGGTTGTATGCATATGTGTGATTCGAACCCAATTCTCCCTGTCATCGGCTGTCTAGTCTATTAAGAAAGAAACACCTTAGACCATGCAGCCACGGAAACAGGTACTAGGAAGCTTAAATTAGAAGAAGTGTATCCGTATTTGGGTAGTGGGAGAGGATAAACCCATTTAGGGAAAATCACTCTCAGTAGCTTACGTCCGATCGAGATTCGAACCCCGATCTCCCCGTCATCACTAGGCCAGTATATTGCGTGAATGATGCCTTAGCTTAGACCATTCGACTTTTGAAGTGGGTAATTATGTAAATAAATGGTAACACTGGGTTTCGATTATTATATACATCTTATGCGTACATATAGTTCCAAGAGTACAATGTCCGATACAAAAACTAGGGTAAGTATAGAGCAGTGTTTCTCAAATGTTTGCTGATGGAGGACCACTAAATGGACCACCGGGGCTATGGGAGATGGAGGTTGGAGTTTGAAAGCTATGCGGGGAAATAAAACTTAATTTTTAGGTAAATCCATTTTGCGACTACAAATATAATAAAATAATTAATTTATTAAATTAAATGTAGAAAAAAGTATCATATAAATACATTGAATTAGCAAGTTAAATTTTTTTGATTATTTTTCACATTTTAAACCGTCTAATGTTTTATAAATAATTGTTCATATAAACCCGCCTCAGCGTAGTTAGCTAACGCACTAGTTTCGTGTTGAGCTAGACTGCCGAGGACTGGGAGATCGAGGTTCGAATCTCGCTCGGGCGAACTGGGGGGTGGTTTTTTCCCCTAAATGATTTTTCCCTCTCCCTCCACGCAACTGCGGGTTATCTTCCTCTATATTCACCCTTACCAATTCCTTATTCATTAGAGTAATTAGTAAATAGGCGTATAGCCCGAACGGGTAGTAAGACGCGTTGATGATAGTAATAATAATAATAATAATAATAATAATAATAATAATAATAATAATAGAGTAAACATGACGTTAATGACACATTCAACCACCAAGCGCTTTAGTCGATACATGATTATGAGAAGTAAACTAAAATGAGTTTTATTGTTTTCTTTGAATTTATTTGATAAGGTTTAAGTTATTATCATCCTCGGAGAAATTAAATTGAAAAGGGAACTTTAAAACTTGGAATATCTAGATGGTACCATGCAACCTCGTTCCTAACCCAAAATGACTTGAAGGTGCAAAATATAACAGACAAACAAATAAAATAATCAGAATGGGGGCGCATGAGTCGAACAGAATAAATATGATCTGAGAAAATATAATTGTTACTCAGCGACTCGCAACCCACCTGGTTGCGAAAATTAAAAAAGGCAACTGCCCTCCTCATTAGTTTACAGTAGAAGCTATCAACTTTTATGCCTCAGAATGTTCATAGATAGAAAAAGACAGGGATACCAAAATTAAAGTAGAATATAAAGGTGATGTAGCAATTTAATGTTAAGCATTAGTTATTGTTACAACGAATAGTCATCCAAGAAAGTGATATTAAAATATATTTAAAAAATCTATATTAAAGAAAAATCCTAAGTACGCCTAAGTTAATATTTAAGTTTTACTTTATATTAAAATGTAAGTTCCTCATGGTAATTACATAAGCTATGCGTTAAAAGTTTGATTAATAAACTTTAATCTATCCTCACACACATATTTGGAGGCAATAAATATTATGAATACAATAAACCAATATTAAGTCCTAAATAATTAGTTGCCCAGAGACCAACAATAATAACTGGTCCTGATAATAAAAAAAAATTAAATTCTTCTAATTTGAGAGAGACCCATAGTTAACATAAGCTCAAGAGGCACTCCAAACTTTTTGAATAAACCAAGCTATATGTGCAAGATACCTTAACAATAAAAAATATGTCCCTCGACAAGTCTCAAACATAACGAGAACAATTTAAAGTTTTCAAAACTTTCTGGAACTTCTTTGACAACAGAATATTAATTTAAGAGCCTAAGCGGCAAATAAACAGTGCATGTAAAACTTGGCATAGTGGCCTAACTCAAATAATATGACTAACAGCATAATATAATTAGCAAATATTAAGTTTTAACTTGATTCATACAAAACATGAAAGTTTTGAGAGTATATTATTTTCAACTTTAGAATCTTTGGCAAAATATTCTCCTTGAATATAATCAAAGAACAAAGCGAAAGTTTAATAGTCTTATTTCCACATTAAAGTCTTTGGAAAAATATTATTATTAAATATAATCAAACAACAAAGTGACAGTTTAATAGTCTATTTCTATATCAACGTCTTTGGAAAAGTATTATTATTAAATATCAAACAACTAAGTGACGGTTTAGTGATCTATTTCCACAACAGAATCTTTGGAAAAATATTATCCTATAGTATCAAGTCTCCAACAAAGCATCTTAAAAAAGTGTTTTAAAATATTGGATAATATGTCCAAAAAGAATTTTGAAAAATGAATCTAAATTTAATAATTACTTTTAGGCCGAAACGGAATTTTGCTTATATTCTCTAAACGCTTCGTACCTCGACGCTACCCACCTGTTTCAAACCGAACAAGTCCCAAGAGTGCTCTTCACTTGGCCGAACGACACTTTATATACTATCACCATACAGTTTAGGAATCACGGGGGTGGGGTTTGAATCATGTGGATGGAGAACATAGGAGAAGCCACGTAGACGATTCTTGAAGCATCTCCATCTCTGTGGAACCTTTTCCCTGGTCCGCCGACGCTAGCGTCTCTTGGTGGCGGGCCTTGGGAACGCAGTCGTGAAGCTTAGTTTGAAACTCAAGAGTGTTGACGTGGTGATGTGTAGGACCGGCGGTGTTGGGTGTGTTGTATAGTTGGTCAAATAGGGCGACCATGGTGAGTTGATAACTTTGTTATGTAATCTATTCCTGTGGACCGAGGAACGATGGTACAACCTGTTTCACCTAAATAAGAGAAACAATTTCCTGAAAAAAATCAAAGAAAATTATTCCTAATTATTCCTGTTATTGAAAAATGTTCTATATGACATCTCTGGGTCTGTGACCTTGAGGAAAGTATGCCCTAAGCAGGTTTTGTCGGTTTAATTAGGTGTACCTAAAAAAATATACAAAGTTATCTCAAAATAAAATGTTCATTCATAAAACTCTTTGTTGGAATTTGAGGGAGCCTCAGTCGTACAGGACCTTACTTCTGCGCGTGCTGCGCTTTTGTCTGCTCAGGTGAATGTTGATTAAATTTGTTAGGACTCACCCCTCTTCTTCCTTTGCGCTGGATTAGAGTATTCATGTTATTCATCCGTCTCATCCTGTTTCATAAAAGTGACGTAGAGTAAAATATGAATTTCTCAGTTATTATTATTATTATTAGCACCGCGTCTTACTACCCGTTCGGGTTATACGCACTTACGCTAATGTGCAATGGAAGGGTGATTGTAAGATGAAATGGAGGACCTACAGTTTAACGTGGGATCCGAACCACGGTGGAGGTCTGGCATTCCTTACATTCACAAGTTGTGATTAATACACGTCTTGTCAGAGGTGAAGGAAGGGTTTGGCAATCAGATAAATCTGTGCCGGGACCGAGGATTGAACTCCGGACCCTCAGCACAGAAGTCTGACACCCTACCCCTAGACCACCAGGTCACCAATTTCTCAGTTAATTTAGTTAATTAAAAAAACCACTTGGATAGTAATTAGTTGAATGGTTTGAAAGAGTCACTCTTGATGTATACTAGACTGCCGATGACGGGGAGATTGGGATTCGAATCCCGGTTGAGTGTACTGATAGTAGTTTTTCCTAAATGGTTTCTCGTTCTTCTTTTATGTAAATGCTGGTACATTAACTTAATATTCTACCCCCTTAGCCCGACTCCATTAGCCTAATATATACGTATATATATATATATATATATATATATATATATGTAGTAGTAGTGAGATACATTTAAAAAAAAAGAGCTAGCTAATGCAATTATTTCAGTTTGACGAAAATACTCTGATATTAAAAGAAACTTAAAATAACCGCTGTTATACTATTTCAAAACAAGTCCTCGCAGGTGCGAGCTGTGTCAGACTCGTGTGTGAATGTGTGGGAGAATGTGCGTTTGGATGCATGTGTGTTTTCACTTTTATTTCCGGAACAGTTTTCTCTCCTCGACTTTTATAGTCCCACAAATAATAATAACCGCTCTCCTCTATAAGTGGAGTACCACTAGCAACGCTCCCAAGGAATGATTCTGGTCCAAGTGGTCCGGTTTGTGTTTGCTGAGTTAAAGGGGCCGCCTACTATATGCAGACGTCCAGAGATCTCGCACTGTTAGATGGCTCACTCTAAAAAGAAGTTGTAAGAGATTAACATGCCCCTAGAGTTTCCCATCCTGGGGTCCACGAAGAGTCCTATTGGAGATGGCAAAAACAAAAGTTTTAAGTAATTTTTATTTGTATTTTCACATCATATAAAAAAATATTCACCATTCACAATTTGCTTGGACATCTGTTTTTACTTTTTCATATCAAGAGAAAGTATTGTAATCGTGAAAATTTTGTTCCTCGAGATTATGATCAATCTTCGTTTTATGCGTGTCCGAACCCAAAAGAAGTGGATTTTACAATTTCTCTCTCTGTTTGTCTGCCTATTCTTGGTCACAAATTAGAAACAGTTTTATGGAGTTGTACAAACTTTATATTTAGATGTTATAGGGCAATACCTTTAAGACTTTTTTTTCTTTCTGACCTTAGGCCACAGACAAATAATATACCCAGACACTTTGCCTTCAGGTTAAAATAGTTGCACTCCTTTTGCCAGTTTGAGTCCCTCAACACTAGGATTGCTACGCTCAATCCTATTATCACACAGCACTAACACCAGCGAAGCCCATTGTTGAAGGACTTAAGCTGGCAAACAGAGTGCAGCGAAAACCCATAAGGTTGAGCGTCTGTTTCTTTTATTTGTCTGTGCCCTAGGCTTCAAATTGATGGTAGTTTACTAATAAGTGATTTTTTTTAAATTCCAATTTTTTCAAAAATGGCTCTAATGGTTTTGTTTAAAATTGATAACTAGCGACTGCCTGACAAATAACACTTGCATTCTAGGTAAAAAATTATTAAGGGATAATTGTAATTATATATATTTTCCCTTTCGTAATATTCCAAATCAAAAGTTTCCACCCTTAATATATTTCAAGTTAATGAACAATTTTATAATAGTAAACTTAATGAATTCTTATGTGCTACGACATCTTCTTTTCTTGTTTAACAAACCTGGGTGGTCATTTTATTTTATTTTTTATGTGTCTAAAACAAATCTCTGTCACCGGCTTAACACCCCTCTTCTGAGTAGTTGTGAACAACAAGCCACACCCAAATAACTTTGTTTCTTTCTCTCGTTTCAAAAAGCTTGAGAAATAATGGTGAAATCTCATGAAATTGGAGAGTTCTGGAAGCCTTCTTCTCTGACTAAATATAAGAAAAAACGGTTCTTAAAAGGTCACTTCTCACTTGACCTGCAACCCCGCTGTATGTACTGTAAGGTCCGCGGCGCACTAGGATCAACATTTTCAAACCTTAAGGTGGGGTGCTAGTGACCGCGAGTTTAGTGCATTAATTTTGCAGTTTTTATAGCATAAACATTTTTTGGCCAAATAAATGAAATTTTTCTTCTATAGACTCATAGAGCTTAGTTTTCTGCACATGCTAATCTCAACAGTTGTTGAATATCTGTCATGGCATAGCGGCATTTAGTGACAAACTTTTAAATGAAGAGGAAAAGTTGTCATTAAATTTCAGAACACCTTTGACAGATATTCAAGAACTGTTGAGATTAGCATGTGCAGAAAACTAAACTCTATGTTTATAGAAGAAAAATTTGATTTATTTTGGCCAACAAATGTTTATGTTATAAAAACTTCAAAAATACTTCCCTAAGCTCACGCTCACTAGCACCCCATATTAAAGCTGCCACGTGTAAAAAAATATTTTATTTTCGACCGTGATAATTTCTGGATCGAGTGCTACTTCAGTTGAATAAATTAAACATAGTTAAAATGCCTATGTTTACATAATAAAACAGACCTGGTGTTCAAATTGTGTAAAACTACAGCAGCACGTGACTATTCATAATCTCAAAACAAATAACGTACAAAAAAAAAGCCCGATAAAAAGTAAAGTAACGGTCTTGAATTCTGACGTTAAATAGAGAGAAGAAAGATAACGCAACATAATTTATTAATGAGTGATTTTTGAAAATTCGAATGATTTTGAAAGAATTTGTTTCAAATGTAGGCCTATACCTGAGGAAAGTTTTACCTGACGAACAAAACTGTTTTTTTTTCTGCGGTAAAAATAGGTTTAAGGGTAGCTTTCTAATCACGGACTTTTTTTTAACTTTGATTATTTTAAGGAATGGATAAATTGATTTGGTTCTTAATGGGTATCTGTTATGTTTTTTACATTATAAATAATTACATATATTTGTTTTTATTAAAAAAATTAGCTTAATGATGACTGATTTTTGAAAACATTGAATATGTTTCGAAAAGTGCTCTAAAATTTTGTTAAAACTGATTCTTGGAGACTAGCCTATTTTACGTGATAATAATAATGGTTGTTGGTTTTTCTAAAATAAATTAGTTTAAGGGTAGTTTACTTTAGACAAATTTTAGAAAATTGTAAAGATTTCGGAAATGTCCTTTAAGATTGAGTTCAAAAGAGGTATCAGAGAATAGTTTTTCATGATAAATAAGGATATATTTTTATTTTTGCAAATATAAATAATTTAAGGATAGTCAACAAGAATAACCTATTTTTTTATTTCTTCCAAGGTTTATTACTATGTGAGAACGTTTTTACGATTGTGTCCTACCATTTAGTCTCCATTAATGTTCTACAGAACATATTTTTTCTTTTATTAACATAAAATGGGCTACTCAGAATACTATAAATGTGTGCGTTGGTTTTTAATTTCCCCTCATGTGCCGGAGGAGATTAGGAGGGCTGCGGCGAATATCATTGGCTTCGGGGGGTAGGGGGGCGCACTATGGAAAAGGCTGGAAACAACTGCCATTATTATTGGTGTTCTGTCTTACGACAGGTCCATTCCTTTTGTAAGTGAACTTAGACCGCCGCCAATGATTTTTGTCCTCTGCCTCCCCCCTCAGCTCCCAGAATGTTATTCTTTCCTTCAATTCATCTAATATTTGAATCATCCTCCTTTATAAGCTCCTCTTTCCCTCCTCTTTTCCTTCTATGTCGTCGTGCAGAAGACAGTTCCTCCTAAGGATTTGTCCAATACAGTTTGCTTTGTACCGAAAACTCACATCCAAAATGTTTATATTCTCACCCACTCTTCTTGAGACTTCATTCACCCTGTCTGTCAACCTACCTGATCTTCTCAAGTCTTCTCCAGCACCACATTTCAAAGCTCTCCATCTTCCCAAGAGTACAAGTTTCTGCTATATTCAGCGTAATGCTCCAAATATAACATTTCCCCAGTTTCCTCCTCGGTTACAAATTAAGCTTGCTGGTCAGCAGTAGCCTCTTCTTGCTGAAAGCTTCCTTGTCCATGGCGATCCTTGACCTAATTTTCTTGGTGCAATAGGCATTCTTTGTCAGCAGACTTCCCAGGTACTTGAACTGCTCTGTTTTCTAACTCCTGGTTTCCAATTTTGATTTTCAGCAGCTCTTCATTTTTTGAAATCACCATCACTTCTGACTTATCATATTGATCTCCATGCTATATCTTCTCCCTATTTCCACCAGCCGGTCCATCATTTCCTGCAGCGCTTCTTATTTTTGGCCAGCAATGCCAGATCATCTGCGTATTTTATTGTGTTGATGACACCTCCTATTCTGAAATTGCCACTTCTCTCCAGGGCTTCCCCGAACAGCCACTCTTCATACAAGTTTAAGAGACTGGTTGACAAACAACATCCCTTCCTCACTTAATCTACAGGGGCAGATTTTTTTTTGTTATTGGCGATAAACGCAAATTTTATTGTTTTTATATAACTTCAAAATCTATATTTACACATTGCACAGTGTTTATGAAGTGATCCGACGTATTTTAAATCACGAGTTTTTGCGAAATTTTATTATTCCTGCGATTAAAGTGAAAAACAACATTTTATTTACAAACTTTAATATTTCAATATATAGTCGAATTTGAAGTTTTAAAATCAATATATTATTGAACAACCATTTTTTCACAACGTAGCATTTGCCACCATTTTCTTTTCTATCAAAATACTAAGTCACAGAAGAGTCTGCATAGCTTTAAAATGGAAACAAGACTGGAAAAGAAACGTATTTTTCACTTCAAAGTTGGATTTAAAAAAATAAATAAACGGAACTTGCTTTCTAGTTTGGTACTGGCTTCGTTATTTTTTCAAGAAACAGTATCAGTTGGTTGAGGTACTATGTAGAGGACAAACTGAGGAGTGTTTGAAGGCATGTGGTGCACTAACTTGTGCTAAGCTAAATTCGAAGTTACCCAAAAATGGTGACGAAATTAAAGTGATAAAAGCATCAGGGTACCTGTTTGACCCTACTAAGTTACTGAGCAGGCCTAGTTAAAGTGATGGGAGGGAATTTGAAAGAATGTTCAAGGACCTTCCTACTTTCCGAGACTTGCTGTGTGATTTTCAACTAGGCCACAAATAAATGTGCACATTAATTTCCGAACAAATTGACAGTGACTACTCGAATGTGGATGTGGTAAAAGCTCTAATAGGTTTGAAACACAAAGGTGAACATTTTCATGTTTTTGTAGAAAAATCGCTACAATCTTTTTGGTTGCCCATTTCAAATGCAGACAGTGAACGGTATTTTTCAACGTACAATTTGGTAGTGACTGATAAGCGTACCACGATGAATTAAAAAAAAAAACATGTTGTATGTTACAATTTGGCAATATAGAGTAGGGTGATATGCCGGTAAATATTTGTGTTGAGTTTTCAACACCAAATACCACTATTGTGAAAAATTAATGAGAACTAAAAAAATAATATTCAGCATAAAAAACTGACTGCTCATCTATCTACCTATCTCTACGATGTTGATTTCTCCATAATTCAGCATCACATTCACGCCATGTACCAGGTATATGTTTGCAATCAGCCTTCTTTCCCTCCATTTGATGCTGATCTTGAGTATCGTAGATCCTATTTATAAGTTTTGTCAGAGCCACTAATCCGTTGTTTCCCAATTACTTCATAAGGTCAGTAACCCGGTGGAGGCTGAGTCCGATCGATGTCGGAAATTTGGCGTAGGATGACCCATCTGTGGAAGGGTAGGTGTTTACGTCCAAGTTGACCGGTCGTCATCTCCAGCAGCTTTCATTCTTCGCATATCCTCTATGGGTCTCTCCACTTTACTCTTTAAATGCTGGGTCCTTTTTCGACTTCCTCTACCTCATCTTCTTTTTCAATCTACGGGTTCCCTGGTCTCTTTTCCTTGCCATACATTTTTTTCTATATATCTTTCCAAAATCATAAGAACCTCTTTATGATCCGTCACTATCTGACCTTTGGAGTTTTCTATTCCTATTGGTCATACACACCTTTGTTTTCTTTTCCTCCCAGTTCCTTTGCTTTCTGGTACATGAGGTCATATTTTCCTTTTATTTGCAGGTAAATAATCTAATCGCTTGTCTTCTCTATATTGTCATTTCTCGCTTTGTTACTCTCCTTACTCATTGTTTAGCCTAACAGATTCGTTATTGACGTTTTTACATTTCCTTCTTTCTTCCATTTTTTTAAGCATTTCAGTTGTTAGTCAGGGTTCTCGTGCAGTCTTCTTCACTTTTGCAACAATGTCATTTAGCAGTTAGCACCTTCAAAAAAATATTCTTAACACTATTCCACTTCCCTTTCACACTTATACTCACTTCTGTCACCTCACTTAACTTTTATTCTATTGAATTTCTTACAATGTCACTTTTGATTCTTAATTTTTCTAAGTTCCTAGAGAAATAAACACTGAGTTTTAATCTTTATAGTTTAAAGCATTATTAATAGGTTGAATTAGTTAATTTTCAACGTCGTCTCCCGCAAAAGGTCGTAGCTCTGAGATCAAAGTAAATGGTTGGAAACATTGATCAACCTAAGCTTTTTTTAACAGGGTCACAACAAAACATTCTGAGATAGTTTTTGTTTTAGTGGTTTTGAAGCTTCAGAATTGTCGTTTCCATAAGAAACAGCATTGAAAGGATATCTACCTTTAAAAAGGTGGTTCCCTTGAACAGAATTGAAGGTAAGAAATAATGGTTGGAATGTTGACTAGAACAGCGATTATTAACCGGGGAGTCGCGGCCCTCTGAGGGGCCGCGAATGGTTTGTTGGGGGCCTCAAACAATAATTAAAAGTGTTATTTTATTATTACTGAAGTCTTAGGTTCTACATTTTAAAAGAAAGA
Source organism: Timema podura (assembly GCA_033556935.1). Taxonomy (NCBI): domain Eukaryota; kingdom Metazoa; phylum Arthropoda; class Insecta; order Phasmatodea; family Timematidae; genus Timema; species Timema podura. The sequence goes on along the minus strand of JAVRXN010000003.1, from coordinate 20,991,435 downwards.
ATCCGATGATCGTAAGCATGTAAGTACAGTAATTCCAGGGTAATGGAGGGAAGGTACGTATAATATAAATCACAGATAGTACATCTGTTTACCATCGCCATTCAAAATTTGCTGCATTCTGTTTCTACTTATTTATATGAAAAGGGATTTTTCACAATGGTAAACATTAAAACGAAGCAGCGAAATCGACTCCAAATCGACTTTTATTAAACCTTCCTTTGCCGGTGCTAGAAGCTCTGAAAATTTGCCTTGTCTCAAATCTAGGGAAGCTAGACTTAGGGGTCGTCCATAACCACGTAACGCTTTTTTCTTATCTTTTAACCCTCCCTCCCCCCATGTAACACCATGTAGACATTTAGCCTATCCCCCCCCCCCCCTTTCCCCAACCTGTGTTACGTAACATTTCTCACCAAACATGAATGCCATTTTTTCATAGGGAAGTTTTGTGATACTAAAGGCGGGATTCCGATTTAATATTTCTTAAAATCCATTTTAAATCCTAGTTATAAATTATTTTAGAGAGTATTATTATTTATAAAGACTAGAGATGTCTCGATACCTGTTTTTCTCGATTCCGATTCTTAAACATTTCCTTTTTAATTATTTCTCCAAGCACTATTGCATAGAAAATCTGACGTGCTTGATACCCTACTCCCCTCTCAATGCGAAACTTGGACTCGATCATTACAACACATGTCGTTTGAACTTTAATCTCACAATCTTATAGAAATTTATTAAACACACTAAAATTCTTCAAAATTTAAAATCAAAACCAAACATTCAAATAAACTCAAAATTAATACAGTAAATTGAGGATTTTATAACGGAAAGAACACATTTCACACGTCACAAATATTTTAAGTCGTTCGCCATAGCTGATCCTACGCACGTTAGCTCGTCAGAAATTAGTGATGAAGCTTTGGCAACGATATATCGATAATCTAGTGAATCAAAATAAATCAAACTTTTTTTTGCTTAATTTTTATTAACTATCTCGATTTTTGTTCTATTTTTATTATTCTTGTCATATTTATAGAGCTAAATAAAACATTCAAAATTGAAAAGCGACAAAGAATATAATTACAGGAGAGCAGCCATTTTAATTTGATAGGAATATCGTATCTTTCGATGTACAATTAATGATATATATATATATATTGATATATTGCGGAAAATTGCCATCCCTGGTCTACGTATTATATATTGATTATTTGTTTAGAATCGATTAATATATTATGACAGTATCACTTAACTATTACTTAAAAAAATAGTGTCAAAGTTGTTAAGTTTTTACCTCTTTTTACTGTCATAAATAATGTCAGGTCGTATTATATTTGAGACCATTTATTTTTCATGTAGATCACCTCAAAATATTAGGGTCGTATTATATTCGGGGTCGTACTATATTCGGGCTATTACGGTATATTTACAATTTGCCGGCATTTAAGTGAAACGGCAACTAAACTAATATGAGAGATAATCTATTATTACCTATTTTGAATGTTGCCATTTTGTTTAGTTGCCAATTTTATTGAGAGCTAAGAATCGAATTAGCTAGAGTCGTAATATTAAGATAAATTCTCGATTCTTTCGATACCAGTAAGAATCGAGTGTATCGAGGTATCGAAGAATCGAGTTTGACAGCCTAATAAAGATATAAAGACGTCAAGCTCTAATTCATCAGGTTCATAAGGAAAAACCTCTGCTATATTTATGTTATGGATGCCAGGTTTTCAATCTGAGTAAGAGCCAGACTGCACTTCTATGTGCTGACTAGGATGGCACTTTTCTTTAGTGGAGCTACAAGATGATGTTAAAGTGCCCACATCCGATGCTTGACGATGGGGGAAGACATCTTTCTTAATATTGTGCACTTTTTTGGTGGTCATATTATCATCATAGAGAGAGCTAGTTAAACAATCTCAGGCATACAACTTTTCTAGATTATATTTTGGATTAATCTACAATTTTATTTTAATTAACTTATCAATTCCTAGACTCATGTTTCGTCCCAACATTGATCCTGGATCCTGGCTTCACTCTCGAAAAAGACTAGATGGCCATTGAAGTGAAGATTGGGTTTCGAATACCTGTCGGATGTACTCAGAGTGGCTTTTCCTAAATGGTTTTATAATATCTCTCCACGTTAATGAAAGTAGATTACCTCTAAAATTCTACCTTTCTCATTTCTACTCCATTAGATAAATATACTAAAAAATAACTACAATTTGTCTATATCACCCTACAAAATGTATACTAAAAAGGTAGAATTTTAAAGAAAATCTACCAGCATTTGCATGTAGGGAGAGCAGAAAACCATTTAGTAAAAGCAACCCTCAGTAGATCTGACTGGTAATCGAATCCCATCTCCACAACATCAGCCGTCTAGTCTTCTAATAGACTGACAATTTAGACAATGCGGCCACCGTAGAGGGTGTACAATAGTTGAATTTATATACAAACACACTAATTTATCAGAAGGAAAAAGACTTTAATTCACCTACTTTTTGAAAATAATTAATGATATTTGAAGCTTTACTTTTCATAACATGTTGCTGGTACGAAGAAATAACATTATTGATGGTGTGGTAAAATATATATATATATATACTTAATTTATTAGGTATGAATAAATTAATTTTATTTAATTTATATATATTGTTGGGCGCCAACTACCAACCCCTTTTATTTTGTGAGGTAGGTAGATTTTTTTATATTAAATAAATGTATCCCTAGAAACTGCTCAGTGGTAAGACGAAAACACTTTCTCTCAACACCACTGAACTTAACCTAAAGTTTTTACTTAAGTTGGACACTTACAATAATGGACTGCATATTTTCCTGGAGCAGATTATTATTCTTGACATGGACACCCAACCTACTGAGACTATCTATAAATTAAATGTAATGTTCAAAATACAATGTACATTAATATTATAAATAAATAAATTACACAATGAAATTTATAATGTGTTTGTAATTATTGTTGAAGAGGGAAAAAACCCTTTAAATTAACCCTACCTAATAAGGCATGCCTCCTTTGTTACAAAATTAATAAAAGTATTGTTGGGGCAATACTTTTTAAAAAAAAGTAAGATTCTCACTTGAATTGTGATGACAAAATAATAGTTATTAATTATAATACATTAATAGTCTTTTGGATGAAATAAAACTAGGTTTGAAATATTTGTATAGCATGTTAAAATAATGAGTTCTTCAAAAATGTAATTTAAACTCCTAGTAACTGGATGATGCTAGATGATAAATCCCGTCTCACCCAATAATGTAGACTGATGATCTCTGGTGGCAATTCTTTTTTTTTTAGTGGCTTATATTTTATAATATCACCATGAAAACTCACGTTTATCTTTCCTTGAAGGTCAATCCTTACTTTTGACGCAGTTTTTATTCCCGAAAGTGATAATTCACTATATAAAATTCAATATTAAAGGACTGCCCAAATTAGGTCCTTCCTTAATTTTTTTTACAATTTTTTCGAGTCAACAAAACAAAAACATTAACAATCCACAAATATGTTCTTTCTTTTTTTAAATAATGTCCGGCCTAGGAGAAAACTAGTTGCCAAGATTAAAAAAAAATCTTAACTCTTTAGACAGTGAAAGTATTATTATAAAAATAACTTAATATTATAATTTGACAAATAAACATAAATCATCTTTAAAATTAATTTGAATTTCGCATCAAAAATCCAAACGAGAATAATAATCTCTTCCACTAGGGGCAATTAATTCTTCAAATGACAGCCAGATGTTATAAGCGTCCAAGAACATAAAATAAATTAAGATCATAACAGTTCCGAAATAAACCACTCTCTAAAGCAGATAGCGTTAAAATCATATACAAAAAAAAAGCATGGCAGGTTGGCAATTTATGAATCAAAATAAAGAAAGAAAATTTAATATAGTGAAATAAAGGTAAGTAGATTATGTATATATATAATATTTATTTTAATTGTAAATAAATAATTAATATTTGAAACTTTAGAATTTGTGATTAAAAAAACAACGGTAAAGTTTTCAACGTAACTACATATTTGAAAGACTAAGTCAACCGACTATTAAATTTATATAATAAGTAATTCTTTTAGCAAAATGGACTCCTCAAACTTGCCTTGAGATAAATTCTATACTTTTGCTTCTTTCCATTTCACTTCATCTTTTTGAGACTCTTCCACTGTTTTTTTCTAAATATCGCTTTTTATATGCGAGCAATGAAAAAGTCTCCTTTCTTTTGAAGACATTATTTTTGTTTTTGTACAAACACGAGCGATTATTCACGGCCTATGTAAGAGAATGTGCAGTACGAATCTAAATTATACTCAAACTCAACTAATAAATTAAGGCCGCTTCGACTGACAGCTGTTATCCAACTAAAAGCACGTGAGGGGGTCAGTAAATTGGACAAATTTAAACAAATACTCACAGTCATGAGTATGAAAATATGTGTTTTCAAATATGCTTGGCGCTCGTAGTCTTGGCCAGACAATAACACCTAAGCGCATTCGAAATATTAATAGTCAAAAGTAAGTGCTAAACTTGCATTTTCAACGCCACATATATTCGAAAGTTATCCATAATTATATTTATCAAAGGTGAACACATGAACAATAATATTATTTTTGAACATTAGAATTTGAGTATAAGATCTTTGTTACGTAACACTTTGATGTACTCCATCCTCCCCCCATGTAACAGCATATAGACATTAGAGCTCACCCGTCTTCCCCCCCCCTCCCCCCCGCCCTCAAAGCGTTACGTGGTTTATGGACGACCCCTTACGCCTATGAATGTGTCGGCTCAACGAACACACTACCAAATGGACAAAAGCCAATACACTAAATTTAAATCTAAAAATTAGTTCCACCTCTCACTGCTAGAAAGAACTAGTTCGATGTTTTGACTGAGGAGGAAGGGGTCACAATATATTCCATTCACTCTTTTATTCAAAGTCGCCTGTTATTTTTAGCACTGCGTCCTTCTATCCGTCCGGATTATACGCATATATACTAATGATGCTAGTGATGTATGGATTAAGAAGGTTGAATTAATAGGAAGTGTACCCGTATTTGCGTGGTAAGAGAATGGACATTCATTTAGGAAAAAAACACCCTTAGTACACCCGACTGGGATTTGAACCCCAATCTCCCCGTCACCAACAGTTAAATATTGTTAGAGTGATGCCTTAATTCTTCTTTTACTAAAGTAAAAAAATACTACATTTTAGAACGTGATATTCGGGGATCTAGTAAATTTGGAGGATTTTTACATGTGAGGTTAGTTTAGCTAATTTGTACTCTTTCTTTGACATGAATCAATTCTGCAAAACTGTTTAATTTGCGCACCCGATGTATGCAATGTTCGACAGAATATATGAGTACATGTTAACAGTAGTTTTCTATCGTGAAAGGAAACCAAATACTCGAGATATCTCGACTTACAGACACACATTTATCAACAATAATATGAAAATGACTTTGACATAAGATTTAAAGCCTGATAGTAACACCATTCTCACAAATAAAAGGTTTCAAATTTTGGTTAAAAATATAACGTTAGTATTATGGTTTTATCTGAGGAAATCTTTTTTCTTTTTGTAATATTAATATATAAGAAGGAATTATTTTTACTTAAGAGAATTACAACACAATTTTTTTAATGTGGCCCCCCTCAGTATTTTTAACGTTCATTGTGGCCTTATGATCATATGAATATGACACGCCTGCCTTAAAACATTAGATCACTGAAATGGGTAAAGTCGTATGATGGTTGGGAGAGGAAAGGGGAGGGAGAGACATATAAATTGAGGAGCCCACATACTTTCAAAGAAACATTGACTTGGTTTGTGCTTTCCTGGGAGAGAGATGTTTGCTACTAATTAAAACCTTTAGTTTCATTAGCTAGGATGGTGACACATTAGCTTGCATGTACATCCTATCCTAGAATTACATCCTTCTTACTCCCCAACCTCCGTCTCGATCAGGAAATATCCAGGACTCGATCCTTCATTGTCACAAGACTCAGGCTCTGATCTTTGCTTGATTGATGGACCACCTGTGCTCTGCCCTCGGTTCGATAACCGATTATCTACCATCAATCATGGGCTAGGAGACGTTTCATACCAGCTCAGATGGTTGCTGCTAGTTCAGCGCTAGAGGGGGGAATAGGGAGGGTCACATCCGTCAGTCAGGATTACGTCCTATATGAACGACGGGATCTTATCTAGCACTGTGAAGGTTTAGGTTGATTGTCTTCAAGGTCTCAACTGTGGCCGAGAACGTTCGGACAAATCGGCGCTAGATAGTGACTTAGATCCCGGTAAGCAAGGCCGTAGTCGGGGGGGGGGGGGGGGGGGGGTTCGGGGTTCCCCGAAATTTTATGAACAAAATACATATGGCTTTATTTATGGTTTAAACTATATCAAAATTAAGGTACAAGTACAAATTAGGGTGCTGTGTTACCATAAAAAGCACTTCAGAGAGCTTCCAGAGGTGTTTATTATTTAGAATTGTTCCTATTTTTCGGCGGTTAGGGGGTTATGTTGCTATAAAGAAACACTTTAGAGAACTTCTAGAGCTCTTTAATATCTGGAATTTGTCCTAGCCTTCGGCAGTTAATGGGTTATGTTACCATAAAAAAAAACACTTTAAAGAGCTTCTAGAGCCGTTTAATAACTAGAATTTGTCCTAGCCTCCGATAGTTAGGGGGTAGTGTTGCCATAAAAAAAACACTTCAGATAGCTTCTAAAAAAGTTTTTTATTTAGAATTTTTTCTAGCCTCCGTCAACTGGGGATGTGCCCACCAACCCCCCCCCCCCCCCCCCCTGAAATTATTGGCTGGCTACGGCCTTGCCGGTAAGATCGAAAAAATAATTATAACTTTATTTACAAATTATTCGTAGTTCATTATAGGTGTATAGTACGGGTTGGGAAGTTGCCAAACTTTCTCGAGGCATTTTCATTAATACAATTAGTAGTCAAGTGCGATCACTTTCAGAATGTATTATGAGCCCAATGCACAGTAAAATAAATAGTACGACACCATCGCACACACTTTCTCATATAGTATATTATAGCTTGGAACAAAATTTTCAAAAGTAAGAATTCACTAAACTTTAAGTTAATGTTCCTCAGAAAACAAATAGGCTACATTATCTACACTCTTTATATAATTTTTGAACAACATATGTTTATCAAATGAAGGGTACAGGGGGAAAGGGGGAAAGTTATACTACACATAGTTTTCAATACAACAAATTTTATATCTCAAACCCCATAAGGACCTCATCAAATACTTTCTTTTAATTAATTTAAATATGACAGCCCTTTTTAACCGTAATCTAAAATGCATTTGAAAGGTTTTACGATTGTCTAACAGATGGAAGGATTACCTCAATTTGAGTTAAAACTGGAACTTCCCCCCTTTTCCTCTCTACACTTAAAATTTCAAATTTAAAAAAATCAGCTATTTTTAAACTACCCTTAATTTGTAGTTTAAAAAATGTTAACATTCTTATTTATCATGAAAAAAAATTCCTAGATATCTATTTCGGACTAAATCTCTAAGGAAATTCTTGAAAAGTTTTAAATTTTCTAACATTTGTCATAAATAAACTACATTTGAATTAATATATTTAAAAAATAAACATACCTATCATTAATAATGTAAAATAGACTTCAGATCTCAATTTTGAACAAAATCGTATTATCTATTTCCAATAAATTCAAAATTTTCAAAAAATAGTCAGAAGTAAACTACAATAAAATGCTTTTTTTCAATAAAGGCAAACATAAAATTATATGTAACTTTTTATAAAAAATTTGTCAGGTACCAATTTCCAACCAAATCGTTAGAGCCATTTTAAAAATATTTCAATTTTTTTTAAATATCGTCATCAGTAAACTAATGTTAAACGAATTTTCACCCGAAAATAAAGTAGGCCTATACAATTTTATTTATTATGTCAAACTCTCCCCAGATATACATTTTAAGAAAAATCGTTATACCCATTTTCGAAATAATTTAAATTCGATAGTCGATACGTATTATTCAGAGTCAGGTGCACTATCCGTGCGGCCCATTTCTGGGTCTTACTGTAGCCCGTGCCTACAACTTTTTAATATTTTGTTTGAAAACATATTATTTGCACCAGTAGGCACGTAGCCTAAGGCATAGGTCTCGGCTCATTTGCCGTTGACAGGAGGTCGGGAATTCCAGATTTTTTTCTAAGTGATTTTTTATTCTAGTTCCTCGCTAATCCGGCACATTTCCTCTGAATCTTACCTTAACCATCTCTTTACCATTAGTGTAAAACATGATAGTAGCTCGGAGGAATGGTAAAGTGCAGATCACGGAAAATCAAGAAGTAAAATATTAGTATATAATTAAAAGTTGTTCATAATACCGTACTTTCTCTTTGGCTGTGACGTCGATTGAATTCAGTGTACAGTACATGCGGCTAATTTTACTACTAGACTGCGCTTGCATTAGTCACTCCCCCTGAGCTGGGCTCTACCTATACATCCTTGTGGCCATGATCTCACTTAAGGTTGGGTGCTAGTGAGCGCGAATTAGTGTGCTAATTTTGCAGTTTTTATAGCATAAACATTTTGTGAACAGAATAAATCAAAATTTTCTTCTATAGAAACATATAGTTTAGTTTTCTGCACGTGCTAATCTCAACAGTTTTTGAATATCTGGCATGAACATGGGGCATTTGGTGACAAACTTTTTAAATTAAGAGAAAAAGTTGTCATTAAATTATAGGACCCCCTTGACAGATATTCAAGGAGTGTTGAGATTAACATGTGCAGAAAAACTAAACTATCTGTTTCTATAGAATAAATATTTGATTTATTTTGGCCAAAAATGTTTATGATGTAAAAACTTCAAAAATACTTCCCTAAACTCACGCTCACTAGCACTAGCACTAGCAAAAGTGTTGTAGGTTACAGTAGACATTGCTCCGCTTTATGATGTGCGATCTTGAAGTAATGAGTGTCTGGTCTCCAACACTATTTCTAGACGAACTATCCTTTGGTCAATACGAGGAGCTTGGTTTTCTAACCAAGACAACACCGTCGTATTCAATAGGTGGTTATTTGTTGTTAGTAAAGATGGCAAGACTGTACGAACTTTCAACGACACGTCAAGTGGCGTGACGCGACTATTTGTTGTCAGATGGCTCTCCGGCACCACCAACGCTACGTTGACGACCGTTTGAGGACAATGAATGGAGTTTAATAAAGATTTCAACAAGTACAAGATCTAGACATTTAGCCAACCGAAACAAAAAATAAATATACACCGTTTTTAATTTGGCCTTCTTTAAGTTGAATTTTGCCCACTCTTGGTAAATTTTTGTAACATTTGATTACGTATTGTAAATAATTACAACTATGTATGTAATATTTATCTTCTTTATTGCTCTGGGTTGAAGTAGATTACAAATATTTGCTTGTAAGAAGTACGGTCTATTTCCAATAAATATAAAAATTAAAGTGTAGGTAGACAAATCCCCCAAATTCGTTTTATTTTATTTTCTTTTTCATCTTCAACTATTTCAACAATCAACCCAAAGCTTAAAGAGCCAAAAAACAAAACACACTGCGAATTAAGTCAAACTCTATCAGTTGGCATGTTTATGAAAGTCTGCCAGTGCTGTGTTGGCATTATAGATGAACATTTTCCGGAAAATTTTGAATAGAGCCTATTATACTTCAAAATACAGTGTGTTAAAAGCAGGTGAGTTGTCATAAGGGGTCACGGGGCTGGGGAAGGGGAGGGGTAGTTAGAAAGCACGGAGAATAGGGGAGGAGACAAATGTCTGGCCAATCTTAAAATTATTTTAATTAACTTATTGATGATAAAAATTGAAGTGTGATTTATGAACATATCGGGTCGACAAAGGCTCGCGCTCATTTGTTTATCTAGTACTCTTTTTTAGCACCGCGTCTTACTACCCGTTCGGGTTATACGCCTATGTACTAATTACGCTAACGTGTTAGGCATTAGGAAGGTTGAATTTAGATGAATTGCACCCGTAAAAGTGGACAACTATTTAGGAAAAACTGCCCTCAGTGCAACCGAATGGTATCGAACACCGATTTCCCTGTCATCGGCAGTCTAGTCCATTGCGAAAGTAGCGCGTTAGACCATTCGGCACCGAAGCTCGTTTGATGATCTTTCTGGTGTTAACGCCCCTAGGATAAATTAATATTAAGTATAAACGTTGACATTTGGGATATCTATATCTTGATTACATTAGATCCATTTAATCAGTTGAAATTATTTTACAGAAATAATAATTGAACATTTTCCAAAACAGAAAATTTTCTGGAAAAGCTATAGGGAAAATTTTCCGTCTCACATCTCTAGTTTGCATGGGGAGGGAAGTCCGCCAGTGTTAAGTTGGCATTTTTTAGTGAATATAGCAGTGTTATGTTGGAATTTTTTAGTGGATACGGCAGTGTTATGTTGGCATTTGTTAGGGAATATAGCAGTGTTAAGTTGGCATTTGTTAGTGAATATAGCAGTGTTATGTTGGAATTTGTTAGTGAATACGGCAGTGTTATGTTGGCATTTGTTAGGGAATATAGAAGTGTTAAGTTGGCATTTGTTAGTGAATATGCCATTGTTATGTTGGCATTCAAAGGGAAGTCTGCCAGTGTTATATTGGCATGCATAGGGAAGTCTGCCAGTGTTATATTGGCATGCATAGGGAAGTCTGCCAGTGTTATGTTGGCATGCATAGGGAAGTCTGCCAGTGTTATATTGGCATGCATAGGGAAGTCTGCCAGTGTTATGTTGGCATGCATAGGGAAGTCTGCCAGTGTTATGTTGGCATGCATAGGGAAGTCTGCCAGTGTTATGTTGGCATGCATAGGAAAGTCTGCCAGTGTTATGTTGGCATGCAAAGGGAAGTCTGTCAGTGTTATGTTGACATGCATAGGGAAGTCTGCCAGTGTTATGTTGACATGCATAGGGAAGTCTGCCAGTGTTATGTTGACATGCATAGGGAAGTCTGCCAGTGTTATGTTGACATGCATAGGGAAGTCTGCCAGTGTTATGTTGGCATGCAAAGGGAAGTCTGTCAGTGTTATATTGGCATGCAAAGGGAAGTCTGCCAGTGTTATGTTGGCATGCAAAGGGAAGTCTGTCAGCGTTATATTGGCATGCATAGGGAAGTCTGCCAGTGTTATGTTGGCATGCATAGGGAAGTCTGCCAGTGTTATGTTGGCATGCACTTGGGAGAGCACGATGTCAACTTGTGTTGTGAAGTTTCGACTCAACTCACGGCCACTAAGTGGTCAATGTTTAGACCTAATAAGACTTGATTAGGAGGCAAGAAGGAATTCTTGCGAGTCATCCTAGTCACTCTGTCTGTCAGTGCAAGAGTGACACGTCTCACGTATCGACGCGCACTTTCTAAACATGAGACTCTACCAGCAAGACTAACAGCAGCTGGCCCCCAAATACCAGAGAAAAAAATATTTTAAACAGGACGAACTATGTTTGACAAGTATACACTGTCGGCTTTCAGATGTCCCGGATATGTTTTGAATGTTTTTAAATAAAGACTAGCCTTTATTAAGTTTAGGAATTATTTCAGAAGTTTTGCAAATATTTTGAAATTAGCGGGAAATAATATCCTGAGAGCCACTAGACAATTTTATTAATATTTCGAAAGTCTCGGAAATCTATCAATTATTATTGAACATCTTAGGAATATTTTGAAACCCTTAAATAAATATTGTTTATCTTGTCTCTTGTGTGGTTTTTTCCAAGCAGAGAACATAGAAAGCGGACAAAGGGGAGAAACCTCGTATCAAAAGCGCACGAGAATATAGTTCAAAAGTTCACCTATACCTTGTATCAAAAGCTCACAGGGAAAAAATAACTGCATAACGTGGCAACAGGGCAAACATCTTGTGCCCACGGTGATGGCGGGAACGAGCTAGCATGCTGAATGTAACTATCCTAAATATAATTATTGACAAACGGTATTAGTTCGTTTGGTGGTAGGTTAGGTTAGGTTAGGTTAGGTTAGGTTAGGTTAGGTTAGGTTAGGCTAGGTTAGGCTAGTCTAATGTCAACAAGCGATATTGCTACATGGGTTCAGAGACTACAAACAATGGTGCGGTTTTGATACGTCTACCTTGGGCGCTTCTGATATATTTCAAAGCAGATACAGAAATTCGGTCTGTGCGCTTTCAGTACGTAACCTTTTTCAAGGGTTATTTATTTGTAACGCACATATAGTTACAAGAATTACTACACTATTTTATTGGCGGCCTGAGATAAAACCGGAGCGGAGCTACACATTTTGCTGACCTGTGTAAATATTGTCTGGCCGCCACAATACTCCATATTACGCACTCTATTCTTTTATTTACCTTCTGGACTTGTTTATGTTCATTGAAACATTACAACCTTAGCTAGGGATGGATTTGTCACTATGGATTTTACGAACTCTTTACTAACTCAAGTAGACCTCGGTGGTCTTGGTCTTGGTCAGGACCCAATGTTCGTGGGTTCACACCTAGCTGAGGTTGATGAATTTTTCTTGAGCGATAAAAATGCATAGCAGAACTTCTTTTGGAGGGGAAGTAAAGCTATCGCAGGGCTCATTTTTGTCCTACTTTTCCTACTTTTCCTACTTTTCAGTAGGAAAAGTAGGAAAAGTCCTACTTTTGAGGAAAAACTCCTACTTTTCCTACTTTTTGACCACCAAAAGAAAGAAACCGTTTGGTTTGTAGAGGTTTAAGTGTGGATTTTCCTTTTTGCTGGTAAATTAGCAAAACAAAATATCGTATCATAATGTGTCACACTGTTTGAATATATTTGATGTATGCCCAAAAGCTTGTACAGTGTCTTTGAAATTCAAAGGTTACAAAATTGTTTTTGGAGATAGTGTTATAATGAACTATTTCCAACTAGAATGGGCTAAATTAAAAGGCTTGTTAAAGCTATCCTTGTGCTACCCCATGAAAATACTAATGTTGAGTGAGGGTTCTCACAAACATCAAACTATCTTACTGACAACAGGACCTGTCTCTCTGAGGCATCCATCAGAGGCATGCAGTCTACCAAAGATGGTCTTAAACATTACAACTATCAGTGCAACACAGTATCAGTCATGAAGAATTTCATCAAGAAAGCACGTGGAGCCCATAAGTTGTATGTGGCTGGACTCGAAGAAGAAGAGAACTGAGGCTGAATGGTAGAAGGAACAAGAGCAAGAAATAAAGAGAAAATAAAAAACCAAAGTAAAGAGTATCAAGCATTTAAGAAAGTTTTGGAAAAGGAATCACAGGTAATCAAAGAGGCAATGCAAAAAGAGAACCTGTTAGAAAAACAAGAATCAGAAGCTAAAGAAGAAGTTCAATCTTATAACTAATTAGTGGCAGATGTGAATGAAAGGATTAATAATACAATGAAACTCAATGATAGGAAAGGTTTGCAAATAGCTAAAACTACGCTAGAAGCTCTGGGCAAAAAATTGTAGAAAGTGACTGTTTTTGAGAAAATAAGAAACAAACAAAATCAAATTAAAAAGAGAAAGACAACACTGTTGTACTACTTTTGTGCAAGTCAATATGAATCTAAGAAACCCCAAAAACAACTGAATGAGTGATTCAATTTTTATTTTATTTTTGGCATAGAACCCAAATGGTTAGTAAGACGCGAGGGTAAAAAAATTATTTTTTGGTGGAAGACAGTTTATTCTAACCTGTCATCTTTTGATGATAATGAATATCATTATTGTAATAATTATCATTATTATTACTATTTTTATCATTATTTCCAAATTTGGATTTGTAATGAAATGACAAAGTATAATAAATACTGTACTAAAGAGAGAATAAATTAAATTGGGGAAGGGGGGTGGAGATAAAACGAGGATTGCAAGGGGTTGATGATGGCTGAGCATTCCCCCTTTCTTCTTTTATAAAATACTTTTTTCATATTTTTGCAACAGGCCAAATAACATAAAAACATCGGTTTTTAATAATTTGTTGGCGACCTGGTGGTTTAGGAGTAAGGTGTCGGACTTATGTGCCAGAGGTCCGGAGTTCAATCCTCTCTCCCGGCACAGATTTATCTTATTGCCAAACCTTTCCTTCACCTCTGACAAGACGTGTATTAATCACAACTTGTGAATGTGAGGAATGCCAGGCCTCCACCGTGGTTCGGATTCCACGTTAAACTGTAGGTCCTCCATTTCATCTCACAATCACCCTATCATTACACATTAGCGTAAGAGCGTATAACCCGAACAGGTAGTAAGACACGGTGATGATGATGATGATAATAAATTTTATTTTGGCACTATGAGGTGAATGTAGTGTTTTTAACATGTCCTACTTTTTATCATGTCCTACTTTTTATCAAATTGGCAGTCCTACTTTTCCTACTTTTTCATCAAAATGTCCTACTTTTCCTACTTTTTGACACCCAAAATATGCTATGAGGCCTGCTATCGGTCCAATATCGAGCGTGACATGTAGAAGAACTCTGGAAGGTGATTGGTGGGCCCTTTCGCTCTCACTTGTAGACATTCTCGTGTGCTGATATAATCAGTTGGTTCAGAAAGTGCACGATAAATACCTGGAATAAATAAATACATAAATAAAAATTAACACAACTTCATAAAAGCTGGACTAAAAATTAAACAATAAGTTGTACACAACACTAGTGGTTAGGAGTAGAACTAATACAAAACTAAAACTGTCAACACTGCAGACAAACAGCAGCAGTTAGAATATGATTCATTAGTATGAGGATGGAGAGGTAGTTAAAGATTGGTAATTTTTTTTAAATCGTAGTAATACAGTAGGCTACCTGAGAGCATCCGAGTAAGCTAATCCCTTAATCATTTCAACTGTTTTGTAATTTACTGAACTTCAGAATGTCTCATTCTCTTTTAGCCAGAAAAATATACTTTAATGAATCTCTGCGCTGATGGCCATAGTATAATATTGATCAATTTTTTGCAGGCCAAAAAATATCCATCACAATGTGCAAACAAATTCCCGCGTTGTGACCCCCAGTATTTGTCGGCCTCGGATGGAACCAGGGTCCAGTAGAACTGTAGCAATCAGTGAGCCACTCCTCGTGACAGTACCTGCCGACCTACTTAGCTGTAATGAGCTGATGTATAGTGAGTGATATGAGTCGCTGATAGCAAGCAAGTACAGAGATCCGCAACAAGTTTCATGTACCAGCCGGGATTGGAACCGGTTCCGTCACTAGAACTTGCCAGTATGTGTCACGCGTGTGCTGCCAGCAGAGTACAGTCGGTAACTGAAGTTTAGGTCATGGAGACTCTAGCTTCACAAGGTAGTCAGGGGTGGTCTAAGCACCTGTCCTAATATTCATCTAAATAAATGGGCCAACACGACCACACATACTTTCTTATATAGTACGCCTATATTATATTTTGGAACAAAGTTTTTTAAAACTTACTTATCAATATTATCCTTTGTTAAAGCTAGAATTAAAACCATGATCTCCCCTCAAGTAAGCGTGAATTCATGGGGAGGAGGGGGGGGGGGTGTCAAAAGGTCAGTTGACGCCCCTGTGAAAATTAGAAAATTAATACAAAAATAAAATGAAAGGAAACATTTTAGAAATAAAATACAACACAGATACATTTTATACAATTTCTAATCTTTTTACGCTCAGACACCTCTTAAGCCGAGTCCACACGTGCGCTATTCGTCCACGTTCGACATGAATAACGCAAGAATGACAAAAATAATCGTTTTCATGTACTAATATGTGTCGTGCATACCGAGTAACGAACATTGTTCCGCATAGAGACGGTAGACTATCACACAACAGAGAAGACTAATAATCACTTGAGAGCAATTCATCCACGAATACCAAATATAGAATATATGTGGACAGCAGGAGGGCGGAACTGTTGGGGACTCTGCCTCCCTGGAAATAATTTGCCCCTCCCTGAAATAAATTCCCTCCTAAATATACTTCAAATCCTCTGACATTATCGAATGTGAAGCTGAAACATGGCCTTAAAATTAAACTCCAAATTATTTCTAGATGCATTCTATTGTTAAAAATTTGCTGGAGAAGACCGCTTCAAACAACTACTTAACTGGAGGCATCTAACTGGCAGAAAAAGTCAGGGAGGAAACCTCTAAATAGCTTCAAAGGTCATCCAAATTTCAAAAATGTCTTGGGGAGGACAATTCCAAATTCTGAATTTTCTGAAAGAGTTCAATTTTCAAAATTTGATTGATGGAAGACCACTTCAAAGATTATCTTCTAGAATTATCTAATTATCGTAAAAAATTAAGGTGAGGATCACTCAAAATGGCTTCGAGGGGCATCTAAATTTCAAAAAATGTCTAGGTGAGGAACATTTTAAATGGCTTATAAAATAATATAATTAAAAAAAACAAGGCGAAGACTACTCATAGCTTCTATGGTGAACCATTTTTTACAAAATTGTTAGAGGGCCACTCCAATTAGTTTATAAAAACTATCTGATTTTAAAAAATTGGAGAGGCTGACCACGGTTTAAAACATACATAAGATTAAATATGAATGAGAAACTATTATGGCTTTAAACAAAAATCTAACATTGTAAGCGCAGTAAGACGCGGTGCTAATAATAATATAATAATAATAATAATAATAATAATAATAATAATAATAATAATAATAATAATAATAATAATAATAAATAATATAATAATAATAATAATAATAATAATAATAATAATAATAATAATAATAATAATAATAATAACAACATTGTAAGTAACTATGTTATTTTAATTATGACCCCCATATTAAGATGATCTGGATCCACCCCTGCCCTCAAGGTATGACTATATGACATAATTATAACTATCAATTTTGACCTATATCCAACAAACCATTTTTGCTGGAGTCCCAAGTACAAACATACAAACATTATTATAAAAACTTTTTTTTTGTGGCACATAGAACGTCCAAACTCCATCATTATCCTTAGGAAGAAAACTCTCGTGATTCCAATACCTTCTCTATATGATAAATTAAAAACACCTGTTCTGGTTTTATGCGGTACCAGTCCCTCACCCTCCGTTGTTGGCACCCACGAGTCTAGCGAACTCGGGGGGCCCCCTCCCACGAGAGAGAGCACTAACCTTGTCTGTTGGAAATAGTTCAGGAAGTACAGGATGGAATTGTTGATGAGTTAACAACTCTCGCCAACCAGCGAATGGCAAGACAAAGTAATGGTTATTAATGGTTGTCAACCCTCGAACTTCCACTTACATCCAGAAATGGCCGTTTATTTGAACTTTAAAGTACAGATCCAATGTTTTCAAGACGCTGTGACGTGCCTAAAGAGTCCGTCTCAACTTCTGGATAACACCTACAGTTCGAACCAGATGTCATATCAGGATTTGATTTTATGCATTTTATTTTAAAAATACATTGAAACTAAGACTCATTTGCGGATCCGGGGGTGGGGGCAATCAACCCTTTCCCCCTCCCACATAGAACATAACTAAACATATTAAAACCAATACCTTAATGTTGTAAAGAATGACTACTCCCCCCCCCCCCCCCCCGTCTTCTCCCCTACATAATCTAATCAATAATTCTTTCAACTTAGCTATAGTGTGTAGAAAAGCAAGTGACTTAAAACTAAAACATTTCATTAATTATATTACTAAGTTTAGTTTAGTTTGATAACCAAATATTTGTATTAAAATACATATTTTATCTATCGATACCTACTAACACATTTTAGGCCCATATAAATATTTAATACATTTATTAAGACAGTACTTTTTTTATTTTATTTAAACTATAAATTTGTTACTCAATATTGTTTTTCTTTCAAGTCCTCTTTTTATTATTATAATTATTAATTAAAATTATTTCTATAAACCAGCAATATTATTACTATTACTATTATTATTATTATAATTACTATAAATTAAAATCGTGATTAATTAAAATTATTAAACTCATACTTGAAGGAGCCTTATGAAAACCAATCGTCCCCCTCGACAACAAGCTGGATCAGCCCTTGCTAAGCCAGTGAAACCGCTCGGTCATATTTAAAAAATACCATAAAACTTAAAAATTATAATATAATAATTAAAACACCATTTCACTTGTCCCAATTTTGTTGGTATTTTTAAATTAAAAATTATCATTTTAAAACAAAAAAAAAGGGTAAAATTTCACTTGTATTATTTCAATTATTTTCTAATGAATTATAAAATGTCGCGCTAAGAGAGTTCAAACTGTATTATTAATTTGCCTAAACTACGCGTTCTCTTTAGGGTTAGAACGGCTTTTTTATGCAATTTCTACTTTCTCAAAAAGAGAAGGTGTTGTAATTTGGAAAATTTTCTTTCCCTGTATTACTATGGATCTTGTTGTTTAATGTGCCCTGAATTCAAATAAGGGGGGTTTGCAATTCTGTCTATAAGGGGGCGTTCAAGCATTACGTAAGCACCTTAGGGGGCAGGGGGTTCGAGCTTTGCTTATTTTTGCTGACAAGGGGGGTTAGGGAGGTCAGAACAATGCTTACGTAAGACAGAGAAAGACGGGCAAAATTGAGGGAGGGTGCATCGCAAGCCTCTTGAACTTTGGGCAACAATGAAGATGCTGAGTGGTGGCTAAGCAAGTAAGAAGTTAAGAAGCCTATAGAAGCAAGCCAAAGCTTAAGTGAACTAGTCCCTCCAAATAGAAACATAGAAACATAGAAACGATTGAGCTGAAACTTGATATCTAGGGTTTTCATAGGGTTGCCCCGAGGGGTTTTTGGAATTGGATATCTACCCCTAAAATTAAGGGTAGTTTACTGAAGGGAAAAAAGAGAAAAAGTCGATTTTCTCAAAATCGGCTCTAACGATTTTGATTAAATTTCATTTATGACCATTAATAAATATTCCAAACAAAATGGCTACTCTCAATATTTCGGCAAAATGGCTTTAAGGGCTCCGGTCTGATGCGTAAATTAACATTTTTTATAATAGCTCCGAAACTATTTGAGATATGAAATTACTTAGCATTACAAATATGTATATATATTTATAATACAAATATTTTATTCGAAACATATTTTTTATAAAATCAATAATTTTCAATCTATACGCAATTATATATATATTTTTAGCTTTTAGGACATTAAAGCTTAAGTATTGCGATCGTAAAAAAAACTAACCTGAAATGTTGATGGATTTAGACGTCTCATGACCCCCCGAACCCTAAAAAATAGTCTTTGCAATGCCGTCTGTCTGTGTGTCTATTAAAACTTAAAATTAAGGGTAGTTTACTGAAGAGCAAAAAGAGAAAAAGTCGGTTTTCTCAAAATCGGCTCTAACGATTTTGATTAAATTTCATTTATAAACATTAATAAATATTCCAAACAAAATGGCTACCCTCAATATTTCGGCAAAATGGCTTTAAGGGCTCCGGTCTGATGCGTCAATTAACATTTTTTTAAATAGCTCCGAAACTATTTGAGATATGAAATTACTTAGCATTACAAATATGTATATATATTTATAATACAGATATTTTATCCGAAACATATTTTTATAAAATCAATAACTTTCAATCTATACGCAATTATATGAATTTTTTAACTTTTTGGACATTAAAGTTTAAGTATTGCGACCGTAAAAAAAAACTAAACTGAAATGTTGATGGATGTCGACGTCTCATGACCCCCCGAACCCTAAAAAAATAGTCTTTGCAATGCCGTCTGTCTGTGTGTCTATAAAAACTTAAAATTAAGGGTAGTTTACTGAAGGGCGAAAAGAGAAAAATTTGGTTTTCTCAAAATCTGCTCAAACGATTTTGATTAAAATTCGTATCTAGGCGTTGATTAAGATTATAAATAAACTGGCTATTTTCACTTTCCTATGAAAATTATTTTTAGGGTACATTACAGAAGCGTTAATTTCCGTATCTCCACAACTATTGGAGAAACTCAACAACTTATCATTGCAAAATTGTAGGACTATTAGAAATAAAAAACTTTTATTTGACATATATTTTTATAAAAGCAACAGTTTCTGAGATATTTGCAAATATATTAATACACTTTTGTGAGCTTTAGTTGTAAACATATACTACTTAAGTCTTAACGCAATAATTCTCCAATGCCATAGAGTAATTAAATATAAGTAAGTATCTAAAAAATGTATGTTATTTTTCCTTAAAGCTCTTAGGAGAAATGTTTGCACAGCAATGATCTATCTCCATTTTAGACTCAATAGTCAATATTTACATTTTTTATTGGTCAAAATGTATAAATGAATAATTAAATATCAATGCGATGACTTGAAGATCTGCAACACCTTATAAAATGTTAAAATTTTTACCAGAAATCGAAATTTTAATACGAAGTGTTGACCCTTGTGGAAGACATTAAACTGTTTGAAATGCTCTTAGGTGGACAAAGATACGCCTTTTTTCTCATTGATTATATATCATCGTATATTATTTTATGCGTGTTCTTATGTGGAGTGGTGATGATACAATGTACATTATTCCGTTCAGAAATCTTACGAGTTTATAGAAAGAGAGAGAAAGTCTGTGCGGTGTGCCGTACCATTTATTTTCTAACATCGCGTCTTACCACCTGTTCAGGCTCAAGGCAAAACTACATGAAATAAAGAATGGTTATTCCTGTGAACAAATGAAAAAAGGTTGACAAATCTTACGTAAGCAAGAGGGTGGGGTTCAGGCATTTGCTTATCTATGCTTACAAGAGGGGTTAAAAATTTCCAAAAATGTGCTGGCTTAATACTTGAGCACCCTAACTGGAGCTTTAACCGAAATAGTTTGATGGATTTGGTCCAAACTTGATATTCAGATGTTAAGTACCGTATATACCTCGAGGAAGAACAGTAACATTAGTTATAGCTCTAAAATTAAGGTTAATTTATTAAGTTAATGATTTTTGAAAATTTAAACATATTTTTCCAAACCATTTGGTTCCAAATGGATGTCTAGGGAGTGTTTCACATTATAGATGAAGAGTGTAAATCATACTGTTTATTTTTTAATAAAAAATTACTTGACGGTAGTTTACTCATAAGAAATGTTTCAGAATTTTATTTTAAAATAAAAAAATATACTCAAAAAGATAAAGTAAGTACGAATGTGTCGTATTATTCATTTTACTTTAAAGTTGTGTGTGTTAGTAAATTATGTTGTAAAAACCAGTTTGTTTGATGCCTTTAATGGCAATCTGTCGAAACACAAAAAACTTGTTGCCATTTTATTCGAATGACATTTCTTCTTTATTGAAGCCATTGAAAGCGACTTGAAAAGTCATCGAGAGGTGTCTAGGATATAAAACTACTTTTAACGCTTTAAGGGTACAGTTAAGGGTACCGCCTACTGGAAAGAAAATATTATTACACTACGGTAGGCCTATTTTTGATAGAAATGCATTTCTGAAGCTTCAAAAACACTCAAACAATCCTCGACCATCTTATAATGTCCTGTTGTGACTTGTGACCTTGTTAAAATATGACGTTATTTGTTTGAGGAAGCCTATATCTATGCTTCTAACCATTTACTTTGACCTCAGAACTCACACATTTCGGGTCACACGTCCTTGAAAATGAACTAACTGCACCTTTTCATAATTTTTTGAATTATAAAACTTAGAATGTTTAGTTTTTTTAATACAATAGGGAAATATTGATAATTTTAACCTCCATTTTGGCGTGATATATTATATATATATATATATATATATATATATATATATATATAAGAGAGAGAGAGAGAGAGAGAGAGAGCTGCACCTCACTACACGTTCGGGCTATACGTTTATGGACTAATTACGCTAATAGTTTTAAGGATTAGAAGGTCATATTTAGAGGAAGTGTACCCGCATTTGGGGTAAGGGAGAATGGGAAACAATTTTGGTAAAACCACCCTCAGTACACTCGACCTTAATTCGAACCTCGATCTCCCCGTCATCATAAGTCTAATCTAACACGAGAGTAGCGCGTTAGATCACGCGGCCACCGAAGCGGGTGAAGATATTTGTTATTAAACCATGCAGGATTTCTGGACGTCTGGAGTGTATCTCAGTACTCCGCTAGTATTCAACCACGTGACTCTGAGAACGAGTAGTACAAATGCTAGTGAGATCATTTCTTCAATATCTCAAATTTCCCCCCCGTCTGGAGGTTGTTTTGATCCCACGGGATTTGAACCCGGATGTGTTGTCAAGAAGCGCCTTCCCCCACGTTTTCTAAAACTGCATTAGCTCCAAGATCACACGTGTGCACTTTTAGTGCAACTCGCTCTCACTTTGCTTGGCTAGAAAACATAAAAAGTTGTTGGATTCTGGTTTTATGTCCAGGGATTATTAGCAGTAAAATGTGAAGACTAATTTATCCCCCAAGGATAACCTTTCCACACACTAGATTCACAGGTTGTTTTTTGCGACATAAATGTGTATGTTTTATCTCGCTTCTTGTATATTTTATCTTCTAAAGTGGAATCCATGTACGCCTGAAATAGTCCCGCGAAGGAGTAGGAAAAACAACTTTTGATAACATTACTATTTTCTTCAAGATGTCCGCCTTAATGTTCTAAAGACCACGACTGTAAGTAATGGCTTAAATAAAATATACTCGTATCATGGTCATAAATTTAGTAGTATATAATATCTTTATTTGGCTCGATTAGCGAAACAACTTTTAGTTGTCAAAAATATGTTGTTTAACTTTGGCTGAATGTCAAATACAAGGGATTTATTTACTGAAGTATTCTTCGAGTCGTTGCTGGGTGTAGTCATTAAACCTAACTGCATATTTGAGTGGGCAGGGAGGCCTGTTATTGGTCGGAAGGATCTTGGTTCCATCCCAGCTACTGGTAGATAGCATAATGTAGGCCTAATACTACTACTTTAGGTTTAGTTTAATTAATATTGATATAATATATTATGGCTAAGTTTAAAAGTTTTTATTCAATTGAAATATAAAAGTATTCCTTTTTTTTTCACTAAAAAGACACAAATGCTGGCTACTGACATAAACCTAGAATTAATATTATAGTGTTTGTTTGTCATTTCATGTTGCTACAAAATTATTCCCTGAAATTGCGAACTAAAGAAATCGACTCAAAAAATATGTATTAAATAGCACTTTCAATTGATTTTCATTGTAAAGTCCAACTAGGCCTACTTTTCGCGGCCAACGTTGATACATTTTTTCTATTTTATTAGTGTTATTTTAAATTATTGATATTATTTTTTCAAAAGTGAATGTTGCAGATCACATGACTTGACATAAAGTACTTGAAGATGTACTTGGAAAGTAATTACAGAAACTTTTTTTTAGCTGTCAGATAAGGTCATTTTTATAAACATTGGACTGTAGAACATGTTTATTTTAGATAAATATCAGCACTCTCAATTGATATAAGTATTCATCAAGTGTAATGTGAAATCCGGTTATTATATCTTGAATGAGATAATTTTTTTTCATTAAAATAATTGATCAAGTTCCTCAAATCAGTAATTAGTAATTAAACTGCTATTCTATTTGTTTACTTTTAGATAAACATAAAACATATTTTTAATTATCAATGGAAATAGTTTTTAAATTATTTAGCCGGAAAGATAAAATAAAAAGGTTATCTTGAAACTATTTTATTGAACATTATAACGTTTTGTTTTTAATTAAAAATTTCATTCAAATACTATCGCGAGATTCACTCGGGAGCCAGTTAAGGTTTAAGTTACTACCTCAACTACGTTGTATTTCTATTTAAAAAATAAAGATTAGATAATTGTAATTTCAACATTTCTAGGGGGAAATCCATCACACTTGTCTAAGTGCTACGCGTCTCCCTGCACGTTTGGGATGCTACAAAACTTAAAACTGAATATTATTGGGACACATTCCCGGAGGGAGAGGGAAAACTCACTCTACTATAGAATCCTCCCAATATTACTCAGTGTATGTACTTTACCGGCCGTTAAAACCGGTTAGTGTTTGGAATGCGAACCTTTTGGCCAACTCTGCGACGGAACGGTTATTAATTCTGGTAGGAATTAAGAAGGGATACGAGTGATGTATAGTTCAGTTTGGGATACCAGACGTGAATAACCCCCCATATATCAACTATAAACGCTACTAGTAAGCTAAACTATAAAGGTATAAAAGCGCAAAGTATACTCCATTCACGTTAGGAATTACTCTCTGAAAGGTCTTTTTTCCTACCAATATCCTACTATATAATAGCTTTCTGGTAAGGAAAAAGGCCTTTCAGAAAACAATTCCTACGGTGAGAAGACTTTAATATTAATGTGACTATTAAAAACATTAAAAGTAATTACATTAATACCTAATAAATACGCAATATTAGAAATATGCTAGATCTGTTATACAAACAAATTAACACACATTTATCCTGCCTCGGTGGCGTAGTTGGCTAACGCGCCAGTCGTGTTGAGCTAGACCACCAAGGACGGGGAGGTCGAGGTTCGAATCTCGGTCGGGTGAACTGGGGAGGGTTTTTCATAAATGGTTTTCCACTCTCCCTCCACGCAAATGCGGTTTCACTTCCTCTAAATTCAACTTTCCCAATTCATAATCCATTAGTGTAATTAGTACTTAAGCGTATAACCCGAACGGTTAGTAAGACGCGGCGCTAAATAATAATAATAACACAAACTTTCTTTTTACTGGTTGAAACGGTATTTTTCCGTGTAGAAATATTTTAGATTATAAAATATCATGATAAAATATGTTAGATGAACAACAATGTCTTGAGTAACTATTATACTGTTCACGACTTATTGTGAACTGTTATATCAAATAGCAATGAGTCTATTCTTATGCACTCGTCTCATCGCATACGTTGACTATGAGCTAACTTTAAAAATGAATTATTATGTTATCTTAATATATATAATTCTTCTGTACGTGTGTATGTCACTGAACTCCTCCTAAACGGCTGGACCGATTTTGATGAAATTTTTTGTGTGTGTTTGAGTGGGTCCGTGGAGGGCTTAGATTCACAATTGGACCCGGTAGGTGGCGCTGCAATCGGGTTCTAGGATTTTTTTTATTTTTTAGGGATTTTTATTTTTTTATTTTTTGCATATCAGAACATGTAACCTCAACATTTCACCCCCCACCCCACCCCCCTAATATTTATAATAATGAATATAATATTAATAATTGACCGTTAAAAAAATCATAAGTTCATCAATAATTGACCGTTAAAACCTTCTGAAAAGTTCATGAATAATTGAACTTCTGAGAATAATTCATAGTTATGTTTGTTTTTCGATACAGCTGATATTTGTGGAGTTGTGGGCGAAATGCCAAAAATGAAATGATGGTTTATTTTGTATGTTGTCTTGACAAACACTGAATTTGTAATATTTGTGTTACTCACTAATTGGAGTTCATTGTGAATTTGTAATTGTGATCATCAGCAGGACAACGTCTGTCGGGTTCGCTAGTAATTAATATTTTTTAGAACTTTGTGGTTATAAAATAACATACCATTTCACAAAGCGCAGTATAATGACAAATACTCCACTTTTATTTCACTAAAATCTCTTCTTCTTTGCACGTTTTAGAACGTTATTTGAAGTTTTCGCGTGTTTTTGAAATGTTCCCCCCTTTTTGCAAAACATAATATTTTAACAGCCACATGACTGGGCTATAAATCGCACCTGTGTTTAAAAATATTATTTTGAGCGTTCGATTTGTTTCAGCGGAAAACAAAATACAAACGTAGCCCAATCCAAACAGCAAAGGATTAGTATTAAAACGTGAGTAGGTTTATTTTGTGTCGGTAAGTTTCTTCCCGTGTGACTTATTCGCCCAATGCCAAGCTCTACGAGAAGGTGGAGTTCCAAGTAATGGCCATTTTTTAAACCTTAGAGACGCTGCCAAAATATATTTAGGCTACTTTGAGAATAATTCTGAATGCTGTCCTACAGTGTGGAGGTTGGTAGCATTTGTCGGTCGCGAAACTATGGGTTTCGTAAATAGTATCACCAACATTAAGTTAGTGTTTTATCGCCAAAGTACAGAAACGCCAGCGATAAAAAATAAACATGATCATTAGAAAAAGTAAATGGAACTTGAAGAGTTGACGTGTATCAGGGAATAGAAGCGCGTATGCACGGATATATAATGACTAATTTAGATACTTAATGAAACAAGAACCGGCACATGCGTATATCTGAAAAGCAAAACACGGATTATTCCTGCAAAACTATCGCACTGAGACGGTCATACTACTCCCAAACCAGTCATCAAATATTCAGAAAACAGGACCTACGTAATATTATGCAATACACAACACTTTTCCTTTATATTAGCGATATAACAATGCGTACATATTTGGAGGGACTTTTTTTTTTGGCACCACGTCTTATTACTTTTTCAGGTTACACGCAACATATGCACTAATTACGCTAATGAATTAGGGAATGAAGAAGGTTGAATTTTAGAGGAAGTATACCCGCATTTGCATAGAGAGAATGGAGAAAACTTAGGGAAAACTACTCTCAGTACAACCAAGCAGGATTCGAACCCCGATATCCCTGTCATAGGCAGTCTAGTCTATCGTGAGAGTGATGCCTTAGACCATGCGGCCACCCAAGCCTGTGTGACATCTTTTCGATTCCTGCCAGAGATGTTAGCTCTCTCTGCCCGTTGCAGGGTCGGTGCAGTGTTTAAAGTAATACTTAAATTGTTAGTTATTAGGCTTTACCACAACCCAAACTAAATTAATCTAATCTCAAGTCTCGTTCACACGGCCGGTGATTTCGTACTTGGGTCAATGTTATTTATTTTATTTGGAAAATTAAATTATTTAAAGTAATTTAGAAAATGATTCAGTCGAGCAATATTTAAGAATACGGTACCTGCATCGGTGGGCACGTGATCTAAATGTTGAGCTCATTTAGACTGGTTGGCTGGTGACGCGACCAGGTGTTCTTAGGAGATTTTTCGTAAATGGTTTCCCCACGTTCCCTCTGCGCAAATGCGGGTACATTTGCTCTAGATGATATCTCACTCATCCTTATCACATCAGCATAGTTAAAATACGTGCATAGCCCCAACGGGTAGTTAAGAAGATGCGGTAAAAAGGGGGAGGGGGTAAAGAATAATACGGTAAATAAAGTAACGTACAGTAGCATTACGGCTTCTTTGGTTTTGCCTGACATCTAGTACAAGTCACCAGACTAAATTATGTATCCCTACGCCAAACCATATGATCTGCAAATGTTTAGTTGCTGTCAATTTTGAGAGTCAAAACTTACCTTAACATATTATATTACAATTTTATTTCTTTAGTTTTTATTTAATGTTAACCTTGATATGTTGATGTTAGGCCTAGTATTAATTATTAATTTTTATAAGAAGTCAATATTAATCAGTTACAAATAAATATACATTAAATAATGTTAAAATTGCTAGGGTTAAGTAATTTATTGTAACCTACCCCTTGAATAAGGATTGGATTAGAAAGTAGCCTGCCAACAACATGGGAGGGAGTGCCAAAGCTTGTAGATAGGCTATAAGAGATTTTTTTGAGGTAAAATATCGAATAATAAATAGTTTTACATTGTCATTCTACTCACAAGGACACGTAAAATCATAACTTACCGACATTAGATAATTTGAAACTTTTTTTATTAATTTACACAATTAAAAGAATAAAGGAAAATACGTGTATTTTTTTACCTCTGCTCCATCATATTTTTGTTTGTTTAGTTTATTTATGCATGAAAAGTCAGCTTTATTTATATGTAGGTTTTAAGCAGTTATAATTTTTTAGTATAAATTATCGCATACTATCAAAACCTAACCTTTCCAAGAACCAACAGCGGAAAAACAGTACAAGTTGACCTAAACATTTGCACTGACCTTTGTGATACATTCTGTGGATGACCTGACGAACAGAATCTCTTGTAAAATCATCAAGAGCTTCTACAATTTGTATTTGTATTTGTACAATGTCCTACCTTGAAGAAGATAATATAAACATAACGAATAAAGTTACAGGAGACGTAAAAGTAGAAAATTAAAGGAACTATAGAGAGAAGTGTAGAGAGATTAATGGCTCAAGATAGAAGTGTAGAGAGAATCAAAGGTGGTGGGAGATGGAGTGCCGGCTCTTGGCAGCCCACAAAGGATTCCGACCTTTAAAATCCTCTCTCTCTCTCTCTCTCTCTCTCTCTCTCTCTCTCTCTCTCTCTCTCTCTCTCCTCCACTCAATATAACGTAAGCTTAGAAACTGTCCGACCTGTCAAAACTGTTTCAAACTAATACTCAACAGAACACAAAGCCCGGCAACTCGGGTCAAGTGGTCTTGGCTCCAAACTCGTCAGTTTAGGATCCTGGGTCATAGTCAGGAGTGCTGACCGCAGTTCGACACTAGTATCAATAACTATCTTGATAACAATCTGTTTTTTTTTCCAGTTGCCGCTCGCTACTCTCGCATCGGATAGTAGCATCAGAGAGGAAAGTTTGCAAAACGTTCACAAGTTCTGTTCTACACTGGTAAGTACCTTTATTCTGTTTCTTGTTTCTTATTTAAACACCCGCTAATACACACACCCATTGTTGCTAATTCAAACACACGCACATACGCAATATTCAAGCACATGCACATACACATACTCGTTTCTATTTCAAACACACATACTTAGTATGCACACTCGTTCCTAATTCAATCACACTCACATACACACACTCTCTGTTCCTATTTTAAACACGCACACTCGTTCCTATTTCAAACACACGTACGTACATACGCAGTACACACACTATACTAATTCAAACCCACGCACATAAGCTCACTTATTGTTCCTAATTCAAACACTTGCAGATAATCACACTCGTTCCCAATTTAAACATCCGCGCACGCGCACACTCGGATATTCTCTCTACTCGTCGCTCGCGCTGCGGAGTTCCTATTTCATGCTGACGAAAACACATTATCTGTCACTATGGAGGTGTTCTGAACCAACTAATTCAGCACCCAACCTACGTACTAACTTAACTTTAGAACACATAGCAGCATCAGTCTCATCTACAGTAGCCCCATGGCTTCTTTGGTGCTGACTGACAGTTCACAGCTAACTTCTGACAGTCAACATTCAGGTATATACCTAAATTTTGACTGTCAGAAGTGACAGCTGCTAAACACATGTTTTTTGCAAACTATATGGTTCGGCGTAGGGATACATAATTTGGTCTGGTAGCTTTTCAAAGCCATCAGCTGTCAGCTGTGAGCTGTCAGTCAGCACCAAAGAAGCCATGGGACTACTGTAGTTCCACTGATGAGGTTGGAGTTCCAATCCCAGCTGGAGTGTATTGAGAGTGGTTTTCCTAAATGATTTCCCACCCTCCCCCTCAAAAATGCGGGTACATTCATCTTAGCTCTGCCGTGATTATCCTTTGCTTATTAACATGATATGCGGATAGTCCAGACGGGTAGTAAGACGTGGTGCGCGTACATAACACACTCTAGAACAGACAAAGCACCCAGGCCACCGGTCGTCAATTTATTCTTGAGAAAGATGAACATTCAATTTCCCAAATGATAAGCTTTTCGTCCAGGGCGAGAATAGAACACGGTGGGGGGGGGGGGGGGGGGGGAGGGGGTTCTAAATTCACTAGGACGTCCGACCGACTGAGCTAAGGTGTTAAATAATGAAAATGTTTCACATTAAAATAGAAATGTCCCAAATTAAAATAGTATAAAGACTAATTTGATTTGGAATAAAGTTTATCCACTATTGAACTCCCAATATGCCTTCTCTCGACACCCTGTGAAAATTAAACTCTGATTACAGCCGGGATTCAAACCAAGCCTCTCACAAATTGCTGTTCGGGGCTTTAAGCACAGCCTCTAGAGGTTCTCGACCACGGATGAGGGCTGTGCACAAAGATTTCTTCTCTTTTTTTAAAAGCAAAGCGATCAAATTATCTCTATGACGGCGGCGGCATTTGATAAAGCTCCTGACAAGAGTGTGTACTGGTCCCCCTACCCCCACTCTCTATTCATTTGTCAACCCCCTCCAACCTCTTAACCTCTTGCGACGAACTAATATTCCGACAACACCTGGCGACACCCCTTTCAAGGACAAATTAGACCAGCAGCCTCCGCGCTTAAATTACTCTCAACGTTTTATGTTGTGCTTCCTTTTATTGGAGGACCTAACGTGCAATGTCTAAACACGTGGATTGTACCTATACACAATCTATAAATATCAACTTAACCTAATAACCCAGGCATAGTGCCTGTTTGAATATGAAAAACCCATAGACATGGGCGTACATTAAATATCTTCATCAACCCCACCCGGCATTTAACCAGGTTCCTCTAGACTTGTGTCAACCAACAAACTAGGTGGAAAGAACAGCGCTTTCAA
Organism: Timema podura; assembly: GCA_033556935.1. Classification (NCBI taxonomy): domain Eukaryota; kingdom Metazoa; phylum Arthropoda; class Insecta; order Phasmatodea; family Timematidae; genus Timema; species Timema podura. The sequence goes on along the minus strand of JAVRXN010000003.1, from coordinate 20,960,997 downwards.
AACTATCTGCATCTTATTACTAATTAGGGATATCCACGTCCTACTACCCTTACGGGCTATCCACATCTTACCACCTATACAGGTTATCCGTGTCTTACTACCCATCCGAACTATCCACTTCTTACTATCTTCTCAAGCTCTCCATGTGTTATACCTATTCGAGTTATTCACGTCTTACTTCCTACTCGAGTTATCCGCGTTTTACTCTCCGTCCGGGATGTATTGTAAATTTACACTTATAAGGAAGAGGGTATTATCTAGAGGAAATGTGCCCGTATTTGTGTGACCAATATCCAGCCGCCATCACCGGAAGACCTGACAAGGCAAGCCTGATGCAATTCATTGGTGGACACAGCTTCCCTAATATATCCTCACCGCTACCCTAGGAATTAAGTCGTAAATAGCCCATGTGCTAAGCTCACTAATAAACAATATGCCTACCCTCTGATTCCCTTTTTAGAATCATATTGATGCAGTTAGTAAGGAAACACACCCTTTCCCCCTAATTATAAATTATAAAGCGAATACTGGTGGTATAATGTACTAATAAAAGTAAACACAAGGACATTCAACTGCTTTAATCGCTTTTATGACCAAGAACACATTACTTCCTAAGCCAAAGGTTGCGTTTGTTTGATTTTTAAATATTATCCCCCTCTTGTTTTTAACTAATAGATCGATGATATGATTTGAGGTGTTTATTGAGTACCTAAAACTCGGCGGTGGTGTTTCCGTAAAAGATTTGCATAGTTAAAGTCTGTTCATCGTAGGAATTTTTTTGAAAGCCTTTTCCTACCAGAAAGCTATTCTATAGTAGGATTTTGGTAGAAAAAAGACTTTCAGAGAGTAATTCCTACCGTGAATGGAGTACATTTGAACTAACTTCAACGACACTTCTCCAAGCTGGTAACAGTACAAAGGGCTTTGGGCTGCTCTGAACAATTCACGGCTTTCTTTGATGTCACCGCGAGCATTGGTCTAGTCACTGCAGCAGCACGCGTGGAACCGAGGATAAAAATACATTATATAATATATATATAATATATATATAAGCACCGCGCCTTACTACCCGTACGGGTTATACGCCTAAGCACTAATTGGGTTAGGGATTAGGAAGGCTTATTTTTAGATGGAAATACACCCGCATATGCGTGGAAAGTGAAAGCCATTTATGAAAACCTCCTCATTGAACCGACCGGGATCGAACCCCGATTCCTCGCTCTGCAATCTATATAACACGAGATTAGCGCGGTAGACCACGCAGCCACCGAAGTGGATAATATACATTATAGTTACTTTGCAAGAGGCTATGTGCTACTTTCAAATTCATGTCGTTTTCTGTTTGGTGTTTAGAAAGTGCACTGGAAAAAAAAAAAGGTAGAATTTAACATGAAACCTATCTCGATTAAAAAAGATAGTTTAAATTCGTTTGGAAACTAACTTAACATTTAATAACAGTACTTGTAAGCTAACTAAATCCAATCTTAGCGTGACTTTTTTTATTCGAGTAACAAATCAACCAAACACAAGTAGTAATTAACCTGATAACAGCATATGGATTAAATAAAATAAGATGTTTACTTTCCTCACTACAGGTCAGGAACTTAGCAACGGTACTACGAAAAACTTATATAACGTAACTCAATGTAAACACAACGCTCATAAGATAGATAGCCTCAGTAGCTTACATGTTTGCTAAGTTGCCTATAGGCCATTTTATCAACAGTGCAACATAGTTCCTGACTGGGTATACAGCCTCAGTAGCTCACATGCTTGCTTGTTGCTTATAGTTGCAGGTGCTCTGTAAGCTCTAAATTAACTAGGTTTAGTGCTACTTAATACATTATTAGAATATAGATGTACATTGAAATAATTAAATAACTCGAATTACAACTTTTCCTCCTATATTATCTTTTTTTATATTATTTTTACAGTTAAAAGATTGATATATGAGACTTAATTATTAATTTATAATTTGAGGATATTATATTATATTACTAAAAAATACAAACTTTTAGTTTCTAAACATTTCGAAAATAATGAGTAATTGCAGCTAAATTACTTGAATTTTAAATATAATTTAAAGGCCTATAAGAGACAAATTTTAGTTTATATTACATAAATAGCCATTTCCTCCATATCTATATTCGCCATATACTATGTTACCGGTGGTTAAAGTTTGTATGCAATCAACCATTACTAACTATAAACATACAGTAGCCCTTTACATGTGGCATTAGCTTGATAAACGTAGTTCTTGCTTGGTCCACTATGGTAAGTACCATGGATAGTGTATTCATTCAAGGAAGACTAATCTTTGATGGTAAAGATGGGGTTACAATACGGATTTTACTATAGAATTGAAGTATATCAGAAGGACACATAGTAACATAGTAAACACTTTACAAACCAACTTATCCCATATCATCAACACTTAATATCCATTCCCTACTGACAGGAATGCATACGATGTCACAAGATTATGCTATCATGAACTAAAATAAACCAAATGTAAATTTAGCTTGCTTGCCCACTCGAATATGGGGAAGTGACAGCGCGCAGTGATCCTCTATTGTTTGTTCCAGGTTGGATTCTGGGAGTGCCTCAACCAGACGCTAGATGGTGAGTCTTGCCGAGACTTGGGAGCTTACATTCATTTAAATTCTGAAAGATAAGTTGATTCTGCAACTTCGCTCGACTGGTTTGAGAGTACTTTGGACCTCCTGACTCTAGTATAGCGTGGGCAGAAGTGGACCTTGTCATCACTTTAAATCTACAGTCTAACAGTATTTAAATAGTGATACTCTAGAAACTAGGCTAGTAGCCTACTACCTAGGATCCCCTGGTTCTAGTGCGCTGTAAGTCTTGTCTCCACTCGAAGTCCCTAGTTAACCGATATTCCAACAGTAATCCCCGTGGAGACTAGACTAAAACTTGATCTAAACTATTTTTAGTATAGTGTGACCTTATCTATACTGATAATCTCACATTCAGCCAGTATTCTAACAGTAATTATCTTCTTGAGACCCTCAATAACCTGGTACAAAGACATTTAGCGTTTTAGTTCTTTAACTTTGAAATTGTTTGTTGAGTTGAAAAGAGGTGAAAAATAAGCCTGGCTATTAGTGGTCAGGCAGATGGTACTTATCTTTGCTAATAGTTTGGCTATTGTGTTGTGAGGTCAATCGTGCTGCTCTCCGTTTGTAGCCTGGCTTCTTTTTTTTTTTTTAAAGATAAATAGAGACAATAAGTTGTGAAGGGGATAGTGCTGCGCTCCGATTACAGTCCGGTAATTGTTTTGTAGAGGTGAGAAGGTGTCATGTCGACTGCCTGTTTTCTACTCTAGCCTGAGGGTGGTTGTATTTCAGAGATGAGTAGAGGCGAGAAGTGGTCGGGTCGATCGTGCTGCTCTCTACCCCAGTCTGGAAATTGTCAACTAGCATGCGTTACAGCTGCCTCCAGGGAAGATTTGGCCTCAAACTGTCGACAAAGTGATGAACTGTCTTTCTTCACCTGTCTTGACAGACAAGAGGTGAGGCAAACACACGAAATTAGAGTGACTAATGTTATGTATTTCACGCAGTTTGAAGTAAATACTCACATAAACCATACTTTATAAGTGTTGCTATCAAAGTCGTGTAAACAATTCTCCATGCTCATTTGTAAATTAAGTATGCCTTGGCCTTCCCAGGTTTGATTCCCGGCTGATACCGGAGATTTTTCTCGAAAGTAGAGTAATTATCATTATCACCAGGGTTTGGTTAATTAGGCTCAAGTCAGGATTAAGATAATTGGCTTCACCCCGTCATATTCACTATCTACCTCATCTCATCGAGACATGGAAATAGCCTTCACGGAAAGATGTAAATTTAGTGCATTCGGGTGTCCCCTGGGAAAAGGTACATGAGCCACTTACCAGCTAATCTTTTTGCAAACTGAGCTACAGATCAATTTAGCCAAGACACGGCATTATTATCTCAACCTAATCACTTTGTAATGAAACTAGTGTGTGATTAGTGTTCACATAAACTTGTAGGGTATTTATACTGTTTGAAAAAAAACCCATGTTAATAACATTGTTCATTAAAATGAATCGGCATTTAGGGCTGATAATGCCACAAGTAGGCCTACTTGTAATATAAGTTTACTGGATGTACTTAATAAAGTGCATCAAGACGCTATGACATTTTAGTGTTATCGAGGCGCGGACAACTATAATGAAGGAGTCGGAAGTCGCTGCAATCTGCATTCCATAAACAAATGAAGTAGGCCTACAGTAGGGCCTACTAAATAGCCTTGATGACGTGGCTTGTTAAATGATTGGCTAACTAAAACACGTGTCCCCTACACTTCCATATAAAATATGAGAACGTTTACATTATGTTAAGTAAACATTAAGTTTATGTAATATAACATTGGTGACCTGGCGGTCTAGGGGTAAGGTGTCAGACCTCTGTACTGGGGGTCCGGGTTTCAATCTTCGGTCCTGGCACAGATTTATCTGATTGCCAAACCCTTCCTTCATCTCTGACAAATGTGTAGGAATAATAATAATAATAAATTAATGATAATAATAATGATAATAATAAATAATTAGTAATGATGATAATAATGAATGATTGATGATAGTAACAATAACAACAATAATAATAGCACTAATAATAACAATTAACAAACAAAAATAATAACAAACGATAACAATAACAACAAACAACAACAACAATAATAAAACATAAACATAACATTCACTTAAGGTTAGTGTGATCAGGATTCACAACATAACGTAATAACTCGAACAAAACAAAGACTCTGGATTTGAACTGTTAGAACTGTTAGTTAATTGTTCACTAAAATGAAACTCAATCATCAATGGCTGATTGGGCTACAAATACTTGCTATAAAAGTTTATGGTAAACCTATATACAAAATAAAGTAATACTAGGGGCTGACACTGGCTTCAGGGATCACATGGCTTAAGGTGCTACTCTTGCAATAGACAAAACTGCCGGTGTTAGGGAGATCGTGGTTTGATCTTGGTCGGGTGTACTGAGGGTGGCTTATCCTAAATAGTTTCCCACTCTCTCCATATGTGGGTACACTTCTTCTAAATTCAACCTTCCACATTCCAAACCCATTAGTGTAGTTATTGCACAAGCAGATAGCCTAAAAAAAAAAGGATGCTGACATTTTAGCGTTAATAACAATATCTGGAAAAAACTGCTGGAGAATTCATCTGCATACCATAAACAAACAAATGAAGTACTAAATAGTCCTGTTGACGCCAGCAACAACATGATTGGGTATCTAGAACACATGGTAGGCCTACCTTCATTTAACGTCACTTAACTTCTTCACATCTCTTGAGCATTAAAATGTCATGATCAAACTTTATTTTGTATATCTGATACGCTTCTATTTCAAGTACTTATATCCTTAACAACCCTAATTGCTATGGATCCATTTTATTGTACAATTTGTTTTCACACAGTCATAATCCATTGTCTATATTTTGCTCTAGTCTTTATATTACCTATGTAAATTATATGCTGGATCATGATCAACTGTTTGTGTAATGTAACATTCAATTACCCGGTAACTTGCAACATAATAAAAAACACAAACAAAACACAGATAACAAATTTGAACTGTTAGAAAACAAATTGTTCACTAAAAGGGAACCTCTGAATTTAGGTATGGTTAGGCTAACATACATACAATTTAAATGTAGACTTGCTGGCTGTATAAATTAAAGTGCAATAAGATGCAGCTGTGTTGACTATTTTTTGCTTGAAACATTATTGACTAGATTGAACATGGGTTTACCCTTCACTTAACGTTAAACATAACATAAAAGTCCTACCCTAGACAATGGTTATGTTAATAGAACGTTAAGTTAACTGCATCATGATGTCTTCCATTTAAAATCATGGGGAGCTCCGTTACATGAATATTAAGGTAATTGCTATCATGGTAAACTACTTTGTGGCGATGACCTAATCTCTCTCTATATAGAATTTTCATTACAATACCATCTCAAAGGAAGTGGAAAGCTCTTGGTTCAAAAATCAATGACAGAAGTATCAGTACCATAGTAACAAACCATGACAGTAACAGCATATTGATCCAGCAAGGGACATACTATGAAATAATGAGCAAATATTGCTCCACCAATACACTGCGACTCTGTCATAATATCAAATCCTTTGACTGTGGCTGCCAAATTAAATTATAAATATCACTATTAGTTTTGTAGTGATTAAGCTTTACTTAAAGAAATAACTAATAGTGGTACATATTATTTCATCGGGGACAGTATCTACCCAAAATATTGTGTAGCCTACTAAAGACACTTCTTTTTCAAACAAAAGATTTCTATTTAATTATTTATTTTAAAGTGTTAGGAAGGGATCTTTTTTTAAAGTAACTCACCTAAGTCATGAGATACCTGTCAAACATATGAATATGTTGCATTGCTGAAAAAGCGTCTCAACTTACGAATACTTAACACTTCTCAAACTATAGTTCAAAGAAAAAGTTTCATTAACTAGACACAATTTTGTCTACAACAACCACATTTAACTATTTTTTGTAGCCAACCCAACTCTTGCTAATGAGACACAATCATTATTGCCTTTTCATCTTGTTTGAATAATTTTTAAACATCTTTTAATGAAATTTGAATACTGGACTGTTTAGGCATTAAACTATGGATCATAATATAACTCAGTACAAGACAGTATAAAGTACACATTCATGTGAAGTTGTAATGATGTGGAATTATTACATCCCAATAATTTATTATTCACATTTGTATTCAAAATCACGACATTATAAATAAGAGTGGGTAGTAAGATTTATTTGTTTTATCTTGCTAAGTTGCAAGGTATGGCGACATCTTTCTACGTCTCTGTTTAAAAAGACAATGCAGTTTGGTCAACAGAGACGCACCTGGATGACCACACCTTTTTTTTCTAGGAAGCTTCAAAACGGAAATGTCACTTGATATACCCCTTCAGGATACGCATATACTCACTTTCCTTCCTGACGAGGACCCGTGTAGGTAGAGTCAATGAAATCTTAATTCGTGTTCTAAATCTCATGTGTCGGGAAGTGTCATGTATATGATGTAATAGTAGAGATTTTAAATTAAAATTTACAATGTGTGAAATATCTAGCAAAAACTGTTTATCTACTTAAAATAAAAAAAAAACTATAAAACATTAGAAATTTTAATTTCTAAAATAAGACATAATCCTTTATTATTATTATAATAATAATTATTATTATTATAATAACTATTATTATTATTATAATAATTATTATTATTATAATTATAATACAGGATGGCAAACTTGGATCCAATTAAATCATTATATCAAATGTCACCCTAATGGTGGCGAACAATCTATCATGCTATCTATTTAAACATTACAAAGTGTACTGTTGATACTTTAAATTGAGGTCTAAAACACACTGTTCAAATTTAGCATGACACACACATTGTACACAACTCAACTGTAACAACATGACGCCAACTAGAATGTCTCTTGGCAAGGACGTGGGGGGGGGGGGTGGGGTATTTTCGGGGTTCAAACTCCATCCCCCGCCCCGAAATTTGAAATTTTATGAACAAAATATATATATGGCTTTATTTATGGTTCAAAAAATATCAAAATTAAGGTACAAGTAGAAATTAGGGGGCTATGTTACCATAAAAAGCACTTCAGAGAGCTTCTAGAGCTGTTAAATATTTAGAATTTGTCCTAGCTTTCGGCAGTTATGTTGTTATGTTGCCATAAAAAACACTTCAGATAGGTTCTAGAGGTTTTTAATATCTAGAATTTGTCCTAGCCTCAGCATTTAGGGGGCTATTTTGCCATAAAAAACACTTCGGATAGCTTCTAGAACTGTTTAATATTTAGAATTTTTCCTTGCCTCGGCAATTATGGTGTTATGTTGCCATAAAAAACACTTCAGATAGCTCCTAGAGGTGTTAATATTTAGAATTTTTCCTAGCCTCCGGCAATTATGGTGTTATGTTGCCATAAAAAACACTTCAGATATTTTCTAGAGGTGTTTAATATTTAGAATTTGTCCTAGCCTCTGGCAGTTAGGGGGTTATGTTGCCTTAAAAAAACACTTCAATAGCTTCTAGAGTGTTTAATATTTAGATATGTCCTAGCCTTTGCAATGGGGTTATGTTGCCATAAAAATGCTTAAGATGCTTTAGAGGTTTTTTTTCATAATTTTTTCTAGCCTCCAGCAATTGGGGGATGTGCCCACCAAACCCCCCCTGAAATTATTGGCTGGCTACGGCCTTGTCTGTTGGAATGAATGTAGGCCTATATATGTGCCCACAGTTGCACACTCACTCTTGTGATTAAAGAAGGGGGATGAGGGAAGATGTTAGGCCTAAAACAAGCTGATATTTTAACCATCTTTCAACATGTACTGAGAACACTCTGTTTACCTTGAAAGCTCTTACCTTTAGGGATTACACTATGACCCTATCTTATAAGCTACACCATAGTGATATCAGTCAAGTTAAGCTTGCTAGCTTTCAGAGTAAAAGAAGGGTATATCTTAAATATGATTAATGTTAAATAATTAACACACTATCTTTATTACAATTAGGCCTATTATACACACTCATATAATTTTTTCCTTCAAGAAAAATGGATTGTATTTAGTTTAGACATAAAATAACAAAAAGTTTGTTTTAGCTAGTTTATTCAGAATGGAAACTTAATTTCCATCTATTTAGTATTTTTTGAATACATATTTTAGAAAACTATTCCTGAGCAAATATGTTTTATAACTGTTGTTTCAAAAGTCAGGAGTCATCTTTCTATCTAGGACTCATTTATTACCATTATAATATATCCTTCCTCAGTTTGGTGCCGAATGTTGTGCCAACGCCCACACCCCGCAGTGCCACCAGGCTTGCAGAGCCATCTTCAGGAGTCAGCTGACACCGACCAGGGAGATAAAGACAGCGGTGAATGAGAGGTGTCATGACGACAGTCCAAGGGTCCTGCAGTGTGTCAAAAACATAACCAGGGTCAACCTCGCCATAGACCCCCACAATTGTGAGGTAATGAGAAACTGGCCAATGTAATTTTAGTTCATAGGTTTAATACAAGTATTTAAGGGTGCTGTTAACCTGAAAGTAGAATACCTCTAACTACAATATTTCTTGTGGGAGTAACAGTTTTGCTTCTTCAAAACCACAAAAAGAATCATCAAATAAATTAGAAATGTCTGTTGTGACCAGGGCGGATCCAGATTATTTTCATAGGGGGGTCATAATTATAAATAAAATTGTTTTTACAATGTTAGATTTATGTTTAAAGACGTTTAGTAGTCTCTCATTCATATTTAATCTTATGTATGTTTTAAATCATGGTCATACTCTCCAACTTTTTAAAATCAGTTTTTATAAACTATTTGGGTGCCCTCCTTCAACAATTGTTTAAAAAATGGTTCACTCTAGAAGCTAAGATTAGTCTTCACCTTAAAATTTTTTAAAAAATTAGATTTTGTATAAGCCATTTCATGTGTTCCTCGCCTAGAAATTTTTGAAATTCGGATGCCCCTCGAAGCTTTTAGAGTGACCCACGTGGACCTTAATGTTTTACGATAATCATACCTCTAGGATATAATATTTTAAGTGGTCTCCCACCGAAAAAATTTTTAAAATTGAATTATTTCAGAAACTAGCCTATTTGGAGTGGTCCTCGCTTGAAAATTCTTCAAAATGGCATGCAACTGGAAACTGTTTGGAATTGTCCTCCCTTAAATATTTTTGAAAGTTGGATGACCTTGGAAGCTATTTAGAACTTTCCTCCCCTGATTTTTTCTGCCAGTTAGATGCCTCGAGTCTAGTAGTTATTTTAAGTGGTCTTCTCTGGCAAATTTTTGACAATAGAATACATCTAAAAGTCATTTAAAATATATCTAGGGGAGGAATTTATTCCAGGGAGGGGCAAATAATTTTTTTTTGGGGGGGGCGAAAATCCCCCCACATTCCGCCGCTCCTGCTGTCCACACATACTCTATATTTGGTATTCGTGGACAAACTGCTCTCAGATGATTATTAGTCTTCTTCGATGTGTGGTAGTCTACCGTCCCTATCCGGAACAATGTACGTTACTCCGTATGCACAACAAATATTCATACATGAAAACGAATATTTTTTTCACAATTGGGGGAGTTATATTAAACAATTATTAAACGTGGATAAATAACGTACTTGAGGACCCGGCTTAAGAGGTATCTGCGTGTAAAATGATAAACATTTGTATAATTCATCTTTATTGTATTTTATCTCTAAAATTTGAACTTTCATTTATTTTTTCTATTAATTTTATAACTTTAACAGGGGTGGGGGGGTCAACTGACACTTTGACACCCCCCCTGAATCTGTGCCTGGTTGTGACTAGTAAAAATGACTGCATTTGTTTAGGGAAACCTAGATCTAGTGTCCTATACCCTTCACCTTAATCTAAGAACTGTGGCAATTTGAGTAAAATGACACTAAAGATTAATTTAGATTATAATTTAGTGCTTAGCCGATAAGGTTGATACCGATTATTAGCTACCAATAGACTGATCAGCAATGCCTTTAATTGGTCTATTTTATTTTAATTGACTACAAAACTAATATGTAAAATTTGGCACTCAACAAAATAAGTGTTCACTTGTGTCATTTTAATTTTGTTTTATATAGAAAGCTTACTTGTACAAGATAAAATGAAAACATTAAAATTAACTAAAATATAATTACATTATCACTTCACTACCCTCATCATCATCCTTAATAAATGTTTCCATCCTATGGCCGGGTCACTTTAGTAAAATGCCTCCATCTCCCTCTCTCCTTTCACCATTCTTCTTCCCTTACTCTTGTCCATTCTCATCTCATTCACTTGCTGCTATCTGTTCTCCCATCTCTTCCTTGATCTCTATTTCTGTCTTTTCCCTCCAAACTTCATTTCCATAGTTTTCTTTGCGATCCTTGCCTTTATGAGCTACCACATAAAAAAAATTAGTTTCAATTAAACCGACTCCCCTTTTCTAATAAGAAAGTTTATTCTTTAAGGAAACCACTTATCACTTTTTGAGGTAGATTGTGTTTTATTTGGTAGAAGGTACAAGGAAGGAATATTGTGTTTGTTGCCTTTTTAATTTTTCTATCCATCTTTCCAATTCCTTCTTCCTAGTAAGTTTATGATAGGGCTTTTTCAATTTTTTTAGCGAATGCCACCAGTGTTTTTTTTACTAGACTGTCATTGACAGATATGTAACTGTCTTCTGAGATTGGGCCACCATGTAGGAGTGGTTACTTCATCCCGTTAAGATGATCTGATGATAACAACTTTAGCCTAATTATCCCAGCCCATGGCAACCACAGGAACAATTCTCTTTGAGAAAAATACCTATGTATCGCTGGGAATCGAACTCAGGACCTTTAGATTAGTAGCCAGGAATGCTGACCACTTCTCAACTTCTTAGTCACGAGGACCCTCTAACCACGAAATAGCTGATTTTTGGACCCCTTGATGTAGGATAAATGATTAAAAAAATTGATAATCATAAATTCATACTATATATAGGATAAATTAGTCATATATTTTTTTAACGTAGATATAATTACAATGTAAATGAAAATAAAATAAATGTAGGCATAATTATTTGGACATTTTTTGACATAATAATTATTCTTTTAAATAAATTTTAAAAAGAATTACAATAAAAATGAAAATAAAATATACTATACATTATATTCGTACATTTATAATCATCATTGATGATTTATTTGAAGAATGGAACTGCTTGTGTGACTTGAAGATATCATTTAAATCTGGCAATTTTAGTGACCATCTCCTTAAGTCTCATTCCACACCAAGACAATATTTCATTTCACATTTTTTCACACCACAAAAAGCAGAAAAGGCTTGCTCGCACAAATAAATTGTTGGAAAAGGCATAAAATGTTTCAAAACTTTTTTTGGAGGTTCTTTATCCTGGATGACTAGGAAACTAATATAAAAATGAATTTCCAAATTCTCCTCTCAAAGATGTGAGCACAAGGGGCATGGATAAACCCTCCATTCTTTTTGACCTCACTCTCTCGCTGGGATTTAATATGGACAGCGTTTTCATTGTGTTTAATATATACCAGCTAATTACCCTTTTATACTAAATTTCATAATATCTAAAAGTACATAGAGGTATGTCACTAATTCCCCGGACGATCTTGCGGACTCCCAGGACGAGCCTCAGGGACCCCTGGGGGTCCCCGTACTCCACTTTTAGAATATCTTTGATAGAGTATAAGCCTGAAAGTTGTATACATTTTGTAGACCTCATAAAGCTAAATAAACCCTGTGCATAAATGATTAATTATTATGACACTTTTATAATAGTATTAGCATTATTCTCGATACTGATGTTTTGTCTTCATCTTTTACACGAAGTGAAGATAACAATCTTTCCAATTTATATTTTAAATAAAAATATAAAAACAAAACCATATAAATAAATAAATTGCAAAGTACTTGTTGTTGAGATAAAGATTAGTCCTATATCTATGGACTAGTTTTAAAAACCCTGATAAATATTTTGTATCTTTACATATATTTTTAAAATTGATCTAGCTCGAAACTTAATTTTATTTATAATATAGAGTACTATTAATACCTTTCAACTTTATTTTAGGGCAAACTACTTATATTTTAAAAGAATAAAACACTTTAAACATTGTGAGAGAGTTAAACAAACATCTTAAATTCATTTCAGTGCTTCACTAAGTGGCCTCCTTAGAAGCTCTTTTTTATTAATATTATGTGTCTTACTCCCCATCCGAGCTATGCACATATTCACACCAATTATGTAGGGTTGAGGAAGGTAACATTTAAAGGAAATGTACTCATGTTTGTGTGTAGGAAGAGGGGAAAACCACTTAGGAAAAACCACCCTCAATACATCCATCTGAGATTCAAACCGTGAAATCTCCTCCATCTTTGGAAAATCAGAACAGATGAGGACGTCTTGGCCTGGATGAATGAGTGCTCACTAATATGTGGGTTTAACAGCTTAATTCTTCTGATAATGATGAGATAGTTAAGAGTAAACGAAAGAGTACTGCCCTGGTTAGGTTATGGGAAATTCACATGCGATAGATTGCCCTCAGTGCATAGTTAATTACAAACCTTGTGTTTTAGACGCTGAGAGATTAAATTAATCATACTTAATATATTTAATAATTATTTACATTGTAAATATGTAAGGTGACTGTTGGCGAGGAATGTGGGTGCGAAAGGGAAGGTAACCATCAAGGTCCCAACTTTGTTGATGGCTTAGTCTAAGATAGGAAGTATTTCACTATGTCTGTGACAAAGATCAGCTACCCTCCAAAACAGGGATAGTCACCCCGTGTGGCCAGGTCATTACAACAGGGGTTAAGGAAAGATGTTGATTGGTGTAGAATTGGTAAGGGGGGAGGGGGGGTAGCAAGCTTCTGGAATGTTCCTTTGGAATCTTTTTATCATGTTTGGACTGAGAAAGCTCTCCCCAGTTCTTGGATGTCGGTTGAGGGATGCAGTTCCAGGCAATAGGTGACTCAGTTAACCATATGTAATCATCATGACTTGTAATAAATACTCTTAATCAATTGAGTTATTGAAATATTACTTTAGTTTAGTTAATTAACCCTCAAAAGAATCGCAAGCTAATATACAAATTTATTAATAGAAATCTTTGACAGTTATGGTTTGACAGGGAAAAGTTTTAAGGTAACAACTCAATGATCACTATTGTGGGTCACTGTCCAGTGAACTACTTATAGGAAAACACTTATTCAAATAAAAGAGAAATAAATAAACCATTTTCTTATGATATATCAGAATGTAGACACACCTATACAGCAAAAATTTGACAAAGGAAGTCACCAGTTTGTGTCAAAGTTCAACGGTTTCTTAGGTGATACTCCACTACTTGTTACCACATGTTTAATTTAGTTTAGTTTTTACCTCATTATTGAAATTATGGAAGTGTTGCAATATTTTCTCATGGTTTATTTGATAACTAATTTTTTATTATCCAAGATGTGTCCTGTCACATGAATATATGAGATTGAGTGCATAACACAACTTATACAAACTGTCAACATTATATCAACTGACGGTTTTATGATAGCTCTGCCGCTGCCACAAGCCACCAGACTAAAATTATTGAGTGAAAATTGAGCGTGTGCTGGAATGAACTTGGGTATCGCGCTGAAACAGGAGTCTTGACTTTTAACTTATAACATACTCTTGTCTGATCAATTTACCAAGATCGATGTAAACCTCTAAATAATTGTATCTTCTTGCAGACTTACACTGCTGCGACAAGGCTGGTAATGAAGATTGTAAAGACACTTGTAAGAGGATCCTTAGGACCAAGACTTCAGATCAGGAAATCGTGGATAGTCTTCAAGAAGAGGGTTGTGGACCTCCATTACCTCATGTAAGTTTATCAGAAGGAACCTCATTAATGTATCCTTAATATCAAAACATAGTGTCAGAATAGTATTGGCAGACATTGGAAAAATAGCTGCAGGTCTCCACAGTGTTTTCCCTGATTCTCAGGCTCATTTCTAGGGTTTATATTTATAAAAATACCATGACATGTCTGTCATTGAACTGCACTATACTATAAATATAAAATCTTGTATTGAGTGTTGTCAACACAATTTCACAAAATTATATAAAACGGGGAAATAATTATCGGCTCTGGTTCTTGCTCTGGTTCTCCTAACAAACATTTTAAGGTTCCTGTTAGATAAAAATAAAAGTTCCTGTTCTTTTTGATTCTTAATTAGGTTCCAATTCTCGTTCTGATACTTTAATTTTTTTTTACTCTAATAGCTATACTATTGTTTTAAAACTAATAAATAGAAAGATAAATTAAAAATTGTTTACAAAATAATAAAAGGGATTTTCTACTGTAAGGCACATCTTAATTCATAAACTAAATAATTGCACAGTTTGTTTAACATTTGTCATTTTAGCAGGAGATTGTTTCATATATTTTCGTTTACCACATTTCAAAAGGATTGTAAAAATATTTATAATCTTTGAAAAAAGTTTAATCTCAGTCTCATATTAATAGGTAGGCTTACCTACTATATATATCCATATATATATTTGTATAATTTGTCTTAGAAACCCGCCAAATGTGAAACGATATTAATGTCTATCATATTTAAAATAAATTCCACTCTGTATAAAATTCATTTCACCCCATCCATCAAATTAGGTAGCATATTTAAATAATTAGTTATTATTCAAACAAAAAATTGCTTCTGTAATGCACACAATGTAGTCATTCTCTGAACTACTAACTTGATATTTGAAGGTATAGGAGGAAAAGATTTACATCTCATGACCCACCAGCTCCTTTGTATCCTCGCTGTAAACTGGTCAACACAACAACCATACAAATGGAAAAACACTTACACTGCTCATTAGACATCTGCGAAGCAGGTTTTTTGAGTTTGAATCGAATCTCGAATCGAAGTTAATATCATTCGTGAATTTCATCTTCGAATAATTATTATCAAATCAAATCATATCCTAGTTAAACATGCAAAAACTATGATGTTGAATAAAATTATAGAAAGAACAAATTGGTTTTGAACCCTAGTTTATCATGTATAAAGATAAGTTCTTCAACCTGTTCATGTGCAACAATAGTTCACCTTGTTAAAGTTTAGTGGTGGTGATTATAAACTATCATTATATACCTCAAAGTTAGTACATTTGTTATATATTATCCAAGGGTGCGATTGTAAGCTATACAAAGATTTTATTTAAAATCTGTTTTTGGAGAAATAGTGTGTCGTTTTTTCCATGGTATAATAAGTTTTTACTTAACCTCGCAAGAATTGTTATTAAAATATTTAAACATATTTTAGACACATTGTGAGATTTGTAATGGCCTAAAACCTTATCAATTTTTTTTCTAGTTTGATTTGATTCGAGTTAATAAATCTAATCAGTATTCCTCCCTCTTAGACTTGTTTGCTATACTCAAAACTAAATGCAAATTCCTAAGCACTTATTCTAAATAGTAAAATCAGAAAGCCTTATGCAATGTGACAATAATCATTCCTAATTATTGCTTAACAATAAGTGCACATTGACTTGTATATAATCCCCTTGATAAATAAATACATCCTAACCTCACAAATGCTTGAAAAAATTGATATTTTATTATAAAATTAAGTTAAAGAAAGAAGGGCATAAAATGCAACTATAAAAAAAGAATTATAAAAATTTAGAGCCTTTAATAACCGATAGGAACTTTTATGAACCTAAACCTATAGATTCCAATCTCAGTTTTGATTTTCAAGCAATTTATTTTTAGGTTGAGATTCCTTTAAAATAACTGTTAATTTCGGTTTTTGGTTCTGGTATAAAATACAGTGGGCTAATTTTTAGGTCAGCTATAGGATAAAAAATTAATATAATAGAAAATGCTGCTTAGTGCGGTGTTTTTAATGATCAAGTGCACGATGCAAATATTTTTAGTGAGCAGTTAGACATATTAATATGCGTGCGCACACACATGCACATGCACACACATGCATGTACAGATGCACACACATGCACGGATGCACATACACACACACACACACAATTAAAAAAATGTATATATACATGGGAAAAACCCATCTCAAGTGTACCTAGTGAGTTATCAAACCCCACCTTCCTATGTCAAAGCACGGCAGACTCAGACCTGCAACTTGTGTCAATATTATTGTAGAACCCATTTTATTTGTTCCAGGACAAGTTATGGCAATGTTTCCTACGGAGTTACGATACTGCCCCCTCTACGTTCGAGTTGTCCCGCATTGACCGCATGGGCATGGACTCTGCCAAACTACACTGCTGTAGCAAGGCTGTCAGCTCCAGCTGCCGCAGGCTCTGTGTCAAGACCTTCTCCAATGAGTGGACCCGCTCCTGGGATGATTTTGACAGGGAGTGCTTGTCACAGCTGTCTGAGGACACACTCTATCACTGCATTGATGAAGGTTGGAACAGCTTGGGGCTATATTGTTAGTGATTGTGGGGTAAAAAATATTGGAAATAAAATAGCTGAGGGCTCTACCAAGAGTCTTAACTGCTTGGTTAAGTCACTTTGAGAAGAGCACACGTGAGCTGGTTCATGAGAACTGAAGCTACTGGTAAGGTAATGAGTCTTATCTAGTCTCTTACACAAGTAAACATGAGCTTAAGCTCAGTAGTAAAATAACTGTATTCTAAGTTGCATGTGATGAAGAAAAATATAGCAATCTTTGATGCATAACAATTTATTAAAGAAATAACTGGCCTCGTGGTATAGTGGTCAGAGCCCCTGGCTACTGATTTAGAAGTCACAGGTTCAATTCCCTGCTGGTACTGGGGGATTTTTCTCAAATAATTCACATGGTTATCAGGGTTTGATTAATTAGTCTCACTACCATCGTCCTCTCATCTCATCAAGACGTGGAAAGAGCCTCCATGAAAAGAATGTATGATTGTACATTTGCGCATACCCTGGGCAACAGTACATTAGTTAGTACTGGCTAATCTTACCCCAACTTGAGCTACAGATTGATGTAGCCCAGGCACACCGTTATCACTATTATCATTATTATTACTATCAAAGTAAATAGACTATGGCCATCATTGTAGGTCAAGCTGTAATGATTATAGAAATCAAACAATAACGAAATTTAAAGCTGGTTGAAAATTTGTCGCATATTCTCATGTCTTTGTGTCTTTTATCGAGCAAATGGTTAACACCGTTATACAGCTCATCAAATATGATGCTGATTGCTAACATACATCATCATCATCATCATCATATTCATCAACTGTTTCCAGCCTGCAGCCGGGTCGATTTTGTAAAATCCCTTCATCTTCCTCTAGAGAAGTCCTCCATCACAAGAAGCACTGAACTGCGTGTACATGGCAGTGGGGCTTTCCCTCCCTAAGCTACTCCCGAGCATCAAACGATTAGGCCTTTTTGAAAGAGGACTGGGCACTAGACGTTGCCCATTCTTGATTACTGAAATTGTGAGCAAACTACTGGTGATAGAAGATGATTGTACTGTCCAAGACCTCAACCAAGACCATTGGGACAACTATTTGCCGTCAAAAGATCAGCTCCAATCACTGATTCAAGAATCTGAGGAAGCGGCTGAATACACGGAAGAAATGGGTGCATCGGTAGACTATCTGGCTGCCCTTATTGAAGAACTCGGGATTAATATAGTGGATGAGGACAACATAGCTGCACCGGTGGAAGAACCTGAACCTGAATTAGTAGTACTGGGAACGTGCGGAAGTGATGAGAGGTTTGGCGGCCCCAACATACAATCGAGGATGAGGACGCAGGCCCTCCAGATGCTTCAACAGCGCCGGTGTTACAGATACCACCCAGTGAGATCGAATTCGAACTTGAGGCGTTGACAGTGATGTGTGTGCTTGACTGTGTATATGAAAGGATTGCAGTTCCTGTACTTAAACCAGTTAATTTTTGTGGACAGAGGCTGTTTGCCTCCCTAGCACAAGACATTGTTCTTCCGCGACCGATGGATGCCCCATGCTTATATCAACATACATCAGCATCTACGACAATGGATAAGGTAGTTACGGACTGGATAAATACAGGCCTCTTGGTAAGAAGTGTGTGCCGCCTTCCCATTGTTCCCCATATCTAAGTCTACAGGATGGATTCATATTATCCATGACTTTAGTACTTGGACTGAATATTTTATTACACCTTGCTTTAGCCTCAAGATGGCAGGAGTGGTACTGAGTGAAATTCTGGTTTACCCATGGCTGTACAAGATAGACAGCGATTGGGATTCTACCAAATTCTCGATTCCAAGGATTCCAAGAGGTTCCAGGGAGTGTATTACATAGGCAAAAAGTTTGCGTTCACCAGGATTCCGATGGGCCATGACCTGTCACCAGCAGCATTACAGAGGATCACTATGGAGGCGTTTAGGACACTGACACAAGCGGTGCCACAGATCCAAGGAATCATCTATTTGAATGACTTGCTTTTTCATAGGAATTGTACCACCCCCTTGTCCTCTCATAGACAAAGGCTGGTGCACAAATTTAAAACAGAATGCAAAATAAAAAAAAATACAACAAATGATATTTGCAGTGGAGCCGATAGAACAATATGTGACGAATAGGCCTGTCTCTCTGACCTATACATCATTTTGTGTTATCATGAACTCTCTCATCAATATCACTAGCTGAATAGACATAAAAAAAATATATATATCAGGGGAAGAGGGCGAGAATATCTAAGAGTTATGACTTATTAACTAATATTAAGAAAAAATATTTGAGAGAAAAATAATATATATTTATTATGAAACATAACAATATTAGTGAATATATATATATTGATATTAAGAAAAACAAACATAAAAAAGGTAAATATATACATAAATCGGGTTAAGCCCACAATAGTAACGTAGTTATCACAAATGGGTTAAGCCCGCAAAGATGAAATAGTCTTCATGACACGTGGTCAAAAAAAAAAGTACTATATGAGTACCAAAAGTTTACAACACGACCCCTATTGGGTCTCTATGGCAATCCGCCATACAGCTAAGTTTAACTCGGCCATCTTTGGGCAATAGTTCAACAAACAACAAACTAGAATCTTTGTATTAAATAATTGGAATATCTCTCAATGACTAGGGTATCATTACTATCAAAAGTACCTATGGTGCAAAAGGCATAGTCTACAAAACAAAACATTAAACAAGTACGTACAAAATATACGGCTGGAAGGGCAAATGAGACGCCTCGGCTCTCATAGGCAACACGCCATGCGTGGCCTTGCAAAGTCATGTAAAGTTACTTTTGTTTACAGTAATAAATCTCCTTCTGAGCCAGATGGGCTTTTAAAACATGATTCCTGTAGTTTATCATTACAAACATGGCAAAGACTTGCGTCCTGAGGGGACTTTATTTCTCTTTTAAAAAAAAATACCTAAATTTAGTCCATGATTACATTTTGATTTTTTTTTGGTACATATTTTTGAGAATAATTGACGTGTGTCCAAAAGGGAATTTTGAATTTACAAAGTCCGAAAATAGAATTTATACCTTAATATCATCCTAGATGTCTTTCGACACCGCCGAACCAAGAAGTGAAGTTTAAACTAAACGACACCGGTATATAAATGATTTAATACTGAGAGGGGGGGAACAAAGGGGAAAACAGAACACAGTAGAACATAGACACGGACCAGAGGGAAGGGGTGAAACATCATGGAGAGGAACAACCTATAACCTTGGAGAAGAGACTCGAACCTTCCTTCTTTTCTTTTTTACGTGGCCTCCTCTACGTCACGCTTTCCCATGATTCATAGGGTGATTCAGTGTCTAACATGACACGCCTTTATTTCTGTTAGTTTTCACTCAACACTCCGACGAGGATGTAGTGCTCGCGTGGGGGGGGGGAAGTTCGATCGGCCGGTCAGGCAGTCTGTGGTGAATGGGGCATCAGGTGAGTAGATTACTGTATATTTCTTTAGGTGTCTGGAATAATGTTCATTTGCACAGCTTTACGTTCGGTTGTTGTAACGTTTATCGGCATAAAACGTTACACAGGGAACCTCATATCCTGGAGGAAGTTCCGGGCCTACTAGAAAAGATGAGCTTTACCTTAAACTAGGGGAAGTCCTACAGGAAGCCGACCCAGCAAATTATATACTTGGAACTATGGATAGACACAATGATACAGACATTGTCACTCACACCTGCTACGGTTAGTCGGGCAAGGACCATGCAACGAGAGCCAACTTCAAGGACCTGCAAAGAATTGGGGACTACATATCCTGACTGGGATACAACCTATCTTGGCCAGGATATGTAACTGCTAGAGTATACAGAGGCTTACTGAACCTGGCACTTTGACTGTTAAGGAAAAACAACTATACCAGGCACAGATGGACCAAGGAGAACCTAGAACTGGTTCATGTGTTTGCAGATGCGATGCTATGGACGGTGACTGCTTATTCACCAGAACTCAGGAAAGTGATAGTTAAGAATTTTTCTGAAACGCTAGAAATAAACACCGCAGAAATGGTAGCAGGTATAATGGATGCATGCTTGACACACCGAGAGCTACAGCCCCTGTGATAATTATTGTTGAAGTAGACAACACCAAGGTGCTTCATGGGTTACTGTCAGGACAAGGACTGGTGTTCAATAACACTGCGCTCTATGGGCTGCACCTATGAGTAATGGAAATTGTAAGAGACTGCCAGCTGGACATATTTTGGGTGCTGCCTGCGAATCCGGAGGACATAGCCTCAAGAGCGGAGCTTCAAACGGCCCTCAAAATGAACCGAGACGACTTTGGAATAGTGAGACAATTCATCTTCCTGGATGTTTGAGTGTATGTAAATAAAATTTATCTACTCAAATGATAATAAATGGCTAGTTAGCCAGTATTCCTCTTCCTATTCCGGCTGTCCTTCTGGACCTTCCCTGCCCTCCATTGCATAATCGTATGTATTAATGTATTAGCGCAGGCCGGGGGAGGCTCGGGACTCACTCGGGATTGGGAGGAGAGACCTCCTTTAATGGATTCTATTCTTATCCTCCCACTTGCAAACTTTCTGTTGTATAGATATATGGAAATATTTAAAACAACAACTTTGAATCATCTTCTCGAAGCTCATGAAATAAATATCTTTTCTCCAGTGTGGAACTAGTTAAAAGATGAACTCAAAATTTCCTATATATTTAAAAAAATTTATAATCTTAAATGTAAGAAATAAAATGATAACCCCTTCTGGTTCAAGCATTGTAGAATACTAACAAACAGCTGTATTACGAGCTCAAGCAAGCTAAATTACTGATCAAGTGAGTCACAATGCAGCTCAAGGTGTTGGCTCTCGTTTACTGACTCACGTGTGCTCGTCTGAAAGAGGCCTTAGTAAATCTATTTCTGAGCTAATAACCACCATTTTTCATATGGGATGACTACTCATTCGAGAAACATTTGAGGTAATCCCAACGAAGGGTAGGAAACAACAAGAATGATACTGGTGTTACTGTAACTCTTCACTCTGTTGTTTATCAGGCCTCAGCCATGGTCAAGATCATTGAAGCACTGTATGCTTCAGAATATGATCAGCCAGCTATGAGACTCTTTGGTTTAAATTCATGTGTGGTCAACATTTATATGCATGTTGCAAAGTCAGGTGGGGCAAAAGTATTTCTGACCATAGTAGTCTCAGGCTTGCGCTGAGCAGCTGTTAAAATAATTATTGATTACCAAACATGCTCCACAGTGGAGGAGCCTTGTGAGCTCGGTTGCGATGGTCTCAGCTACTGCACCAACTTCAACAATCGGCCGACAGAACTATTCCGCAGTTGCACCAGACAGGCTGATGATGCTGCCAGGTTTGACACAGCCCTGTGGCAGCAAGAGGGATATCTGGGTCTCCCAGGGCTCAACCTGCCTGTAAGGAACATCTCTAAGTGCTCCCCCAATGTGTGGAAGGCTGTGGCCTGTGCGCTCCAGATCAAACCTTGTCACAGGCACTCACACGCCAACAGAATATGCAGGTATGGATGGCACTCATACACCAACAACATATGCAGGTTTAACACTCACACACCAACAACATATGCAGGTATGGCACTCATACACCAACAACATATGCAGGTATGGCACTCATACACCAACAACATATGCAGGTATGGCACTCACATGCCAACAACATATGGAGGTATGGCACTCACTCGCCAAAAACATATGCAGGTATGGCACTCACACACTAACAGGTGTATGGTACTCACACCAACATAATATGCAGATATGGCATAGCAAAATGTACGGGTATAGCACTCACACATCAAGGGAATATGCAGGTATCGCACTCGCACAGCGGAATTTGTGGGTATGGCACTGTAGATGTTATGATGTCAACTAGCCTAAGTATATTGTAAATACTTTCAGTTGACATTAGATTTCTAATAAAGCTGGTTGTGCCTGGAAAGATATTTAAAAAAAACATTAGTAACATTAGCAACATTAGCTATTTTAACAAGAAATTGGTGTACACTCCGTTATTCTACCACAGGGAGGATTGCCTGGACCTTCTCAGCGAGTGTTTGGATTGGACACGCATGTCAGGGGGACACACGGCAGTCTCGCTATGTCTACGCTTATCTCCGACCATCCAGACACACCCTGTATATCCTTGAAGCAGTTCTTACAACCCAGTGACAGCCCATACTTCCCACCACATAAGGGAGTCACCTCACCTTGTAAGGGGGCCCCTTGCAACAGCTCCGAGGTGTGTCTCATCAACAGGAGGTGCTCTCCTGGGAGCTCTTGTCTTCCATACACTTGTGTGCCAGGTACAGTTTCTTTGAGTTATATAGAGCAGGATTTCTCAAACGGTGAAGTACAAGGGAATTTCTGGGGAGATGGCGGGTCGAAAGCAAACCAATATTATTAAAATTAAGAGTTGATTTGTCTATCATGAAACATGTGCGATATATACCTAATGTAGAGGTCTGAAATTTAAAAAATTAATAGCCCTTGTGCACAAACATGTGCATTCTGAAGCTAGAATTTTAAAATTTTGATTAGATTTAATTAATTAAAAATCAAGTCAGAATAAAAAAGGCCATGGCCAACACAGGACTTAAGATGGGGCTATAGTGAACGTGATATAAAGTAAATGTTTTTGCAGTTTTTATATCAAAACTTTTTTTAATCAAAATAAATAAAATATTGCTTCAGTACAAACATAAGAGTTTAATTTTATTCACATGGTGCTATCAACAGTTCTTGAATATTTGTCGAGTGTGTTCTAGAATTTAATAACAACTTTTCTGTTCATTTAAAATGTTTGTTATCTAATTACACTATGCTCATGGCATATTCAAGAACTTTTGGTTTCACCATACAAAGAAAATTAAACTCTATGATTGTACTGAAGCACTATTTGATTTATTTTGTCCAAAAAATATTTAGCTATAAAACTCCAAAAACACTGCATTTTCTCGCATTCTCCCATACTCTCGCCTTAAAGTCACTCTTTAAAGTTACCTTCCATGTACAATCATTATACTAAAAACATTTCCTCGGGCAACACTGAGTACTACTTCAACTAGTCAACTAATAATCAATGAAATATTGCGTGCTTGCTTTTTGTTTTAATTTTGACCTAAAAGTGTTTTTATTATTTTTTAAAAAATTTTTTCAAGAAGGTAAGGCTTGACAGTTACTTTTAATGCTCAAGTGAGGCTTGAGTGCAAAAAGTTTGAAAACCCTTGATGTAGAGGGATTGAAACATTTGTTAATTCAACATTATTTTCTTTAGCACTGTGTCTTGCTACATGTTTGAAAGTTGAATTTAAGGAAATTTACCCTCATTTGTGTGGAGGGAGAGTGTAAAACCATTTAGGGAAAACAACCTCCAGTACACCCGACAGGAGATCCCCTGATCTCCCTGTCTTTGGCAGTCTAGTATATTACTAGAGAAGCACCTTAGACCATGCGGTCACTGAAGCGGGTAGTTTAACAAACTACTTTAAATATTCAACTACTAGCACCGGTGGTCACATGGAAGTAGGTGCCAGTCCCACAGTAGATTGGATTGACACTGACAGCTAGGTTTTCACATTCTCTCTCCATGTTAATGTGGGTGCATTTACTCTTTTAAGCTACACCCTCTATCTCTTATCGTTTTAGACTAAGTCATTAGTAACCTTACTGTTAAACATTGCATCTAAATAACTTTTTTATTATCTATAAAATCAAAGCTGATGGAAATTATAGCTCCATGATTTTTGCTTTAGTTGCATATATGTGCTGTTTACTAGGGTGGGTGCAAGCCTCACTTTGACATCTTTATTATTTATTAACTTCCTTTTTTACTCTATTTTATTTGTAAGCCCCTAAATCCTATTTTATTGGTAAATACTTACCTCACAGTTTAACTCAACTGGGTAACAGATTTTATTTATATTTCTAGCTAATTAAATTTCTAGGGGCCATAGCCTCCTTGGTAATTTCTCCACCAATGATAGAATGTTATAACACTTGCTTCAAAAATAGAAATAGAATCAATGATATATCCACCCCCCCCCAAACCTCTTAAACATTTACTCCATGGCAAAATAAATTGAATAGAATATCAACATCTATTTTTGGTGGGTGGATTATTTATGTAGTGGCTCATGGTGAAATCCTCTAACAGGAGATGGCAAGGCTTTTTTTTTTTAGCTTTTTAGTCTTATTGAAGCAACTTACATTTTTATAAAAACATAATTAGGGTTGTATTTTTTTAAGTTTTAGGAATTTTATGACTCTACTAAGCTACTAGTCTAGATATAGAGAAGGGATATGAAAATATATTACTAATAATACTTTGGGGAGAGGGGGCAAGTGGAGAGTTGATAACTAGGGTAGTTCAGTAATTAGATTATTGCTGTATGAGTCAAGTCAATGGCTTTGTGTTTTAGAGTTCATGATGTTATGGTATTAATGAGATATATTTTTATTTATAGCCCCGTGATCGAGCGCCAATTAAAATGATGAGGTTGTTTATTTGAGATATAATTGCCCCACGTTGGGCTCCAATTTATAAACGTTTCAGTTTATTGTGTGATATAATTGGTATTTATAGCCCCGTGATCGAGCACCAATTATTACGTTACTGTTTGTTTGAATATAATTGCCCTATGTTGGGCGCCAATTATGATGTTACGGTATTAATGAGATATAATTGGTATTTATAGCCCGTGATCGAGCGCCAGTTATTACAATATTTTACTTGAATAAATACAACTGTTAATGTCCACACAATTTATTGGAGTTATTTTATTTCCGGTACAAATATATTATGTAAAACTGTTAATATTGCACACAATTTATTTAGATCATGGAACTGGTTTATTACAACGTTGTGTAGATTTATGTTATCGGCACTGTAGATTTATGTGATTACTATCTGTTTATGTCGCCAGCACTGTGTAGAGTTATGTGACTACTCTCTGTTTATGTCGCTGGCACTCTGTGTGTTCATACGCACAAACAACTTATATATGACCTACCCCTTGCCCCTTGGACCTCTCGTGACCAGTGTCAAAACCAACAAATCAAAAGTGTCCCTGCGACAGGTGTCTTGAAGGCTAGCTTCCTATTGGTTATAGGGAGCTGGCGTTTCTTGCTTGTTTGGTAAATACTACGGAATTAAATTTTGAAATAAAAAGTAAGTTTTAATGGTGCAATCCTTCTACATTATTTCTGAAAAGCGCGTGATTCTTCATGGATGAAGTCTTAAAAGGATAATTTACATACAATTTATTGAAGAAAAATACCTCCATCCATGACTTTTTAAATATATGAGAGTGGTTCAAATCAATATCGTTACAAGTTGGTTTTCTTGTCAAATAGTGTTACTTTTACAATATGTGTCATTTTCCTTTGTTAATATGCTTTATCAGTAATAAGACACTGTGTTGACAGGCTGCAAGCTAGGCGAGGTGTCCCAATACATTGTACCTGAAGGGTCCTATGTTCGCATCCCGGCCATGACCTCCGGAATGAAAAGCTGTCTGAAGATCTGCCAGTGCTCGGCCAATGGTGTAATAGAGCATTGCCAGCCTATGCCTTGCTACCCCCTCAATTCCTGCTTGATCGGCAGTCGCAAGATAGGTAGGTACTGGGCGGAAGTCAGAAGATTTGCTAGTTCAAGGAGGAGTGTAGAAAAGTTAATGAATAATTTAGGTTGAAGAGAAAGTTGGAAAAAGTTGGGAGATTAGCTAGTTTAGAGAGTCAAGCTTGATTCACATACTTGGATGCCGCTATTAGAGGTCATAGCATGAAATTATTTAGGAAATTATAACTATAGAATTTACCTATTTGGAGTTTTCTTTCCTCAGATTTTTTTAATGTTGATGCCCATATAATATATTCAAAACTGTCTTACCTGATATAGTTTTTAATTTGATGCCTTTAGAAGCTATTTTAAGTTTGTTTTTAATTGTATCATACTAAAAAAATATAAGAGGGAGTTAAATAAATCTGAAAAGGGGAAGGGGGGTTAGGGGAATCTTTTCAGGTGGAAAAATTATTTGTATGGGGCATAACCCCCCTACCCCAACCACTTATACCTTTGCCACCACTTAAGAAGTGTTTAGTGTAAATTTTCACACTTTGGAGGAGAAGACACTATGTAAGTTTCTAAAGGCATATCCTATAGACATCGCCTAGCAGTCAAAAGGCCACACCTTCCTTAAAATCACAAAATAGCATCCTATAGATGCTTACTATGTGAGGCTGAGGTGTCAGTTCTTCGAAGATACAGCTTTGTTATGAAGGATGGTCTGGCCTCATTCTTCAGCCTGCCTGCCTGCAATTCAACATGGCGGAATATTTACCTGTGTTGTTGCGGGAATTGACAAATTAGTTGAATATCTAATAAATAGAAGAGGATAATCAACTCGTCTTACAAATATACATCCAGTATTCTATTACTATATGCAGGGATAAGGAATTTAAAGTTAGTACAATTTTTCGAAACAAACTGTGTGCGGATTGATGTATCTTCTCGTTCAGCACCTAAAAATATTGAATAATCATTGCTCAAGCTATCACTTGCTATCGTAGCTCAGTTGCTATCATGGGTTTCTAGTAATATAAAGATCATGGTTTCAAACCTAACAATAGCTAACTTTTTTTCTATTGAATACATTAACGTTTAAAATAAAATATGGAATTAATATAAGGTTTTATTTTTGTTTTTAAATCTTCATCATAAAACATTCTTGTTAGTTGATCCTGTTTATACTTACCCCAAATGCTTATTTAAACTAACTAACAAACTAAATTAAATGCTGTTAAAATATGTCGTATGTAGGTTATTGTTTAAACAAAACATTAATGGATTTCAAAACATAAAACTACGCTTTTTTAAAAAAGGACAAAGCAAGCAAATTTTTACTAGAATAATAACCTCTCTATATATATTTTTTTAAATTTTGAGAAATAAAAAATAAAATTATATTGATAATATAATTGACTAGTATTTGTTGGGTGCTATGAAGTTATTATTCCTAAAATGTTTTCCACTCACCCTCCATGCAAATGTGAGTGTATGTAATCTAAAAACAACCTTACTCTTCTCTAACACATCGGCGTAAAACCCACACGGGCTCAACTCACTTAGGTGTAACAATCAAACACTTTGGCCCAACCTTTGTTAATCTGATCTGTAAGCAGAGTCATTAATTTGATATTGATAATACAGGGATATCTAAATCATTATGGACTATTTTGCAATTTTAACAAGAAATACACTTTTAACACTAGATAAATGTCTTGAAACTATTTTGCTATCGATTGTAAAGCTGGATAATGAAAGGGGAGTCGGGGCACTAGTGAACATTCCTTGACCACCACACTTTTAAAATTAATAAAATCAATACTGGTCCATATTTCTTTTTGACAATTATTATTTAACAAAATAAATTCATCACAAATATCATTTTTACTTTCTCGCACCCCACGGTTGCCATAGCACGCCAAGTCAAATAGATGGAAATAACGTAAGCTTTAGAGAGTAAGAGGAGGGGGGAACACAAATGCTAAGATGAGGATGTTGCTAAACACATATAAAGTGGGGTTTCCACATGCAATGATTATTGGCGCCACTCGACTGGCGCCAGTTTAGTGGCATATGGAAACATGTAAATTCAACTGGCCCGTATGACTGGAGCCACTAATCATAGCGCCAGTAAAGTAAGGAGCAATTAAACTTTTTGGCGCCAGTATCTTGTTTGTTTGTAAACAGTGTTTAAATTGCTAATAGTTTTTATACGAACGATGGCGACACTAGAAAATAAAATATGATCAACAAAATATATAATAATGTTCCTCGAGGCATATGAACAGTATCCATGCTTGTGTAACCACAACATTTCTTCATTTATAAAGACAGAAATAAAAGAGACTAGGCATTGAGAAAAATAGTCTAGGTTATGTCCGATGCAGTCACAGAATTTAGTCTTAAGCGCTGCAAAGGCCAAAATACGTAGTATTCGAAATCCATTTACGGACCCATAATCTATGCTTTCGCTTCTTTCTTTTTAATTTTCTCTGGAGTTCTAAAGACACGATTTGCGCTACGACATCAATACTTGCATTAACTACGGCAGTTGACGCCATGTTGAATACTGCGCCAGTAGAAAACTGATTGATGAATGTGGAAACACAAACTGGTGCCATTAATATTGGCGGCACTAAATTGGCATACTCCTGGCGCCAATAATCATTGCATGTGGAAACCTAGCTTTAGAGTGTGCATTTTAAAGACTATTTCCATGTATTTTTTTTTTTTGTTCTTGTGCTATAGAAATCCTTCATTTCTTAATATCCTTCGATGCTATTCGTAAATTTACAATAATGAAGTAGGGTGGATAAGAAATACGGTAATTTGGAGAAAGTGTTCCCACATTTGCGTGGAGGGAATGAGCAATCATGAGGAAAAACACCTCATTTCATGAAGACTGGATTCAACCAAAATTTGTCGCACAGGTCCCTAATAAAATAAATATTAAAAACATAATTTTAAGTGTGTTAGTTGCAGAAGTTTTGATGAAGGACATTGAATGTATAATGTTGTAGAGTGGGTACATTATTATATAGTGTGTTAAGTTTTACAAGGTAGTCCTTCCACTTAAGGAAACAATTATCTTTCTAGCTGGGTTTCAACATGCCTAGAAACATTGTTAGGGGGAGTTAAATTCTTCTGTTATTTTCCAAGCTTCTTTTATCTCAGAATTTAATGTTGCATGGGTGACCTGGTGGTCTAGGGTAAGGTGTCAGACTTCTGTGCTAGGGTCCGGGTTCAATCCTCGGTCCTGGCACAGATTTATCTGATTGCCAAACCCTTCCTTCACCTCTGACAAGATGTGTATTAAACACAACTTGTGAATGTGAGGAATGCCAGGCTTCCACCGTGGTTCGGATTCCACGTTAAACTGTAGGTCCTCCATTTCATCTCATAATCACCCTACCATTACACATTAGCGTAAGTGCGTATAACCCGAACGGGTAGTAAGACGGGGTGCTAATAGTAATGTTTCATGGGTCTTCTTGTTTTCTACAATGTTTTTGTGTCTATGAACAAGGTCAAGAAGCACAGCCTTTGATTTAAGTGTATGGTACAAATCTCTTGTTGGACTTTTTAACATATAAGGTTGAAGTTGCGCCAAAACTTGTAATAAATGTCAATCTTAGGCAAAACATGCTCTAAAACTCTCGGAAATAATTAAAAAAATATCCTCATTGCTAGTACAAGACTGTTAGCTAACTAGTCTAACAGTCCCCTAGGTAGGGACTATATGAAGGCTTGGCAAGCGTATCCCAGGCAAGCTGCCATAGTTAAAGCGCCTAGCAGTCTCCTTGGGTAAAATAGCGCTGCGACAACAGGATCGACAGTAAATATTAAACAAATTGATAGCACTTAAAGTACTTAATCCCGGCCATTAATTAAAATAAAAATAAACTCCAAGAACTTCTATAATAATTTAGTATTTGTAATTTTTCTTTGTCTGTGGCAGTTGAGAAGCTATGTCCCCCAAACCCTCCTGAAATTTTGGCCTAGCTATGGCCTTGACTATCTGGGTTAATAATGTTTTAGTTGAAGGAGTAAGGAGCGATGGAATTAGTTTGAAGGAAGTGTACCTGCTTTAGCTTGGGTAGAGGATGGGTAAATAACATTATTAAATCAATTAACATGTGGGAAACCAGCCTCAGTACAATTGGCTGGAACATGAACCTTGACATTCTTTTGTAAATGGTGAATAAGTTACTTATAAGTCTTCCATTCAACCAACAGTGCTGGTGAAATGTATTTAATAAACAGGGAATCTAAAATACAATCTAGGGTAAACACCTAGGTGATATAGACAACTGATTTCTCTTTAAACTCCCTCGAGACCTTCACAGTGGCAAGTAAGCCAAAACAACGACACTTCTATTGGGAGCTGTCGCAATAGGTGGGTGATTTGACATAACATGCAGCTCGTATCTGGGCGATGGGAGCCTTTATTGACCTTGAAATGTAGGTTTCTTGCCGATAGGTAAATATTATCTATAAAGGGTTGGCCAAGATTGAGATCCTTATGTGTGCCTTCTGATGACAATCAACCATCTCCTAGGTTTTTGGTTGGGATCCTTGCAAGATTCCCTTACACAATGACTGCAAAGCATGGAAGATATAGAGCGTACTATAAATGTGGTTCCAGGAGCTAAAAGTCATACTCTTGTGCAAGCTCTGTGTAAAACTATCCAATTATTGATTTATCATCTCCCGCAGAGCATGGCACAACCTTCCACATCGACTGCAAGTTGGGAAGCTGCTATGCGGGTGAACTGTCCTATAGCAAAAAGCAATGTGAGATGTCGTCCTTAGGGGGCCATGATGATGCCTACACCAGCCTCCCATGCAACTGCAGACCACACTATGTGCCCGTGTGCGGCCGCAATGGGAACACCTACCCCAGCGCCTGTCTTGCTAGGTGAGGACTTCCAACCCAAACACTCAAGATACTAGGGCATTACAGATTTAAGCATTTTTTTATGTATGAAGCAACCTGAACAGGTCATCTCAGCAAAAGTATTTAAACATTAACAATTGTAGACTTGTTATTTATAATATACTATTTGATTATTGTTAGTGTTTAGGATTATAACTAGAGTTGGGTCGAATCTACTATTTTACAAATCTGAATCTCAAATCCGAATCTCCAATTTACATTTGAATTTTGATTCATCATTTTGTAGACAGTAAGGGGGCCCAGACATTTTTCAAATCCAAATTTGAAGGGATGCTGAACTATTGTCTGGTACTCATGAATACTAATTACTTTGTAACTCTAGTGAAGTTTGATATTAAATTAGAAATAGTTATTTCAGATTGTCGTCACTTATAGAGAATTCTTAAAACAAACTGGTAGTAATGGGTACTAAATTGGTTCTTAACCATGAATAATATACAACTGTTTTATACTGTGTATGATACGAATTTATGTCTAGAGAAAGGTTTTTGCTGTATTCAACAACACACCTAGGGCAAACATACAATTAAATGTGTAAATTTAAATAATTTAAATGACTGAAGCTGGGGGCTGTGGACAGTAATGAAATGGCTTGTACTGGTTATGGTTCTGGCATTGGTACATCTCTCGTAACAGAAAATTACACTTTGGAAATTTACACTGTTAAAATGTAGCAATATAAACTGAATTAATATGGGCTATACAATACATAATTGCTAATTTTCTTTTGCATCAAACAAAAAAAAAAAAAAAAATGCTATTCATTTTTAGGAATGTTCCCAAAATCAATCCTCTGGTTTTTCTTTTATCTGCTTCTAAATTTAGCTATTTTACAGGGGTGTGGGAATGGTGATTTTTTTTATTATGTATATTTTTGAACTGAATAGGGAAAATTTTGAATCAAAAACAAATAATTTAAAATTTGAATAGTTGATAAAATCTAGGTTTAACTAAGTAAACTTTCATTGAAATAAAATAATCATGTAAGACACAATAGCAAAATTATAAATAAAATAGATATTTTTTTTAGGTTTTATTAATAAAAATATTTATTAACTGAGGTTCACAAATTTTGAGACGAAACCTTTAAAAAATATTTTAAATTTATACATTTTTGAAATAGTCTGGTAAAAATAACAAAGAATAAAAAAATAAATAAATACAATTTTATAAAAATAATATTTTTTCATTGATATTAGCCTAAAGACAATTTACAACTAAAACGGAGAAGGACTCCAAATTATAATATGTATAATAAATATAAATAGACTTGTAAAATTAGCATGTTCATTTAGTCAAGTAATCATTCATTTTCCTTTAAATTAAATAAGACAAATTGGATTGAAAATAATAGCAAAGCAATAACTTTTAAAACAATTACAAATAGTTAATTAGCAAGATTATGCCATGCAGATGATATAAACAAAAATAAATATCAAGAGTGTGGTAAAATATGACTAGGAAACTGGAGACCACGGAAATTAAGTTTTTGAGGAGAATGTTAGCTGTCTCAAGGAAAAACAAGATAAGGAATGAAGTTATCTGGGAAAGAGTGGTGATACAGGGAATACATGAAATAGTAGAGAAGGAAAGACTGAGAAGGTATGGTCATGTAATGAGAATGTAAAGGAGAGAATACCAAAGAGAATGATGGGGATTAATTATGTAGGAAAAATACCATAAGAGAGACCAAGAAAGAGATGGGAGGAGCAGATAATAGAAAGGGTGCAAGTGAGAGGAGAAGACTGTAAGCTATTAAAGGAGAAAAAATGGTGGAAGGATAAAGGAAAATGGAGGCATTTACTAAACTGACCCGGCCACATGTTGGAAACAGAGATATGATGATGATCACTATTTAGATAAGAGTTCTTTAGATTTTTTATAGGTCACAATACAGCAAAAATTTATAATCATTACTATCAATGCTTATGTGTCAATAACCAACTTATTAATGTTGTTCATTGAATGATCCAGTGATAATTAAAAAAGTTGCTAAATTAATTAATGACATTTTTTTACATCCTTTACTGTTTCCAGTCTGTGACCTATGTCTTTTTTTTATTCAAGCCATATTTTTTTCACTCCTGGCTTGCTAGGCCTGTCGTAGCTTCATATGACTTGTAATATAACTTAAGACAAGGACAAACACAACATCCAGTCCCCGGCCGTTATTTATACACTGTGAAAGGGCAAACCCACATTTCACCAATGATAAAATTTTTCGGCCATACCGGGAATCAAACTCAGGATCCTTAGCTTGACTGAGCTAAGATGTCGGACTAGTAATGAAATTATAGAATTTAAAGTTAAATTTGATATTGGTACTTGTGATTTACTTGTTGTAAATAATGTGTACAGAAGAGGTTGACATCTCTTGGAGAAACTGATTCTGAATTGATTATTATGATCTATAATTTATTTATACAAGATGTGGCCATCTAGAATATAAGCTAACACTTTCATGCAAAGAAACTTAAACCTATCTAGAAAGCTCTTCATCAAACATTTCTCATCAACATGGCTGTCCTTGGGGACTTCGGAATTACATTAGTTAGAGCAATGCAATGCAATTAAAAAGTTATTTATCAATTTTATCCTGAAGAAATATTTCAATCTTACAACAATTTGTGTCATGCTGAAATCCCTTAAGATTAAAGTTGAACACTGTTCTTTGATTTCTAGTTTTGTCTTATTATTAGAGTTCACTCGTCTTTTCCAGAAAGATGTACTATTGGTTCATTTTATTTTCAATGAATTAATTAAGCTCCTGACAATGAACATGATGTTTTATTTACCTTTGAAAGACATTTTGGCTGTATCCAAATAATCTACTTGTGCGGCATTGCCTAGACTCATGCCCTTGATAGCTGCATTGGCAATCACATGACCAAGTGTAGATCTGTCTCAATAGTCGCGAATGATACCTATGCAGTCTTCTCGAGGTCTTGGTCACCATGGATACGAAGGCTACA
Source organism: Timema podura (assembly GCA_033556935.1). Lineage (NCBI taxonomy): Eukaryota > Metazoa > Arthropoda > Insecta > Phasmatodea > Timematidae > Timema > Timema podura. The sequence continues at coordinate 20,926,367 of JAVRXN010000003.1, read as the reverse complement.
AGCCGTTCCCTGTTCTGGCGGTGTCGTTGCGATGTTTGACTGGCATTTGTTTTAGTAAATTATCATTTCGTCTGCTAGAAAATTGACTTGCGTTTTCCGCCATTTTAAATAAGGGTGTTACCATTTGAATAGTTTGATGCAGTCTTTGCTATGAACAGTGCGAGAAGTGTAAAATCATCAAGACTGCATCAAGTCTAAAACTCAAGGGTCCGACTAGGGAGCCTTGGACTATACGGTTACAGCCTTTGTTAACAGATATGTTAAAACAAAACTTAAAGCATTTTATACCAGCTTCTAAGGAAATATACTTTCCACAAGACCTGTTTGCTTAAAATCTGCAAAGAGAAAAATTATCTATGATCTTAAACATTCCTTTAGCAGGGAATTAACAAATAATATGTTTGTTATTTAAATAATCACCCAAGCTATACTTGTATTTATGGATACTATAGAGTGCCAATTTGATCCCTAAAATCACTTATTTCAACACATAACACTGATGTGAGTTTTCTGTGCCTATTCTAGATCCAAACAACTCACGAGTGTATTGATGGGCTACTCATAACATTAATTTTGAATATGCTCTCATTTTATTATATTTTTTCTTATAGTCCTTTGAGATTCTCATCTTTCTATTCGATTGTATTTTCGTTTGTCGACAACCTAGCACATTTCTCTAACACATCAATTTAAAAATAATTTAGCAATTTTCAAATAGTGACTGATTTTGGACCTTGATGGCAATAAAATATATTATTTATCATTGATAATAATTTTTATTACAGCTCTAGAAGAGCCTCATTATATTTCCGTTGATACTTAAAAATATTTGAGTTTGAGTTTTGATATAGACTGTTGTTTTAGTTTAAGTTAGTTTTTTTTTTTTTTGTCATGGGTTTGATAAGTGATCATTGAATAAGGAAAAAAACTATTTGTTTTAGGTGCGCTGACCTGAAGGACTCTGACTTTGAGTACCATCCATGTTCTGCCATCAACCCTTGTGAGAACAATCCCTGTGGGGAGGGCAAGACGTGCCATCTGGCCAGGAAGGTGTGCCTATCTCTACTCAAGAACATCCCCTGCAGACAATACGAGTGTGGTGGGTAATCACACCATGCCACATTTTGGTGGGGGCAGTTATGCAAAACAATTTCATATTTAACAGTTATTCTCTCTCTTTTTTTTAACAGTCTATAAAGGGCCGCTTTTAACTAAGTGCTAAGTCCTATAAATCCAACGTCGGTTTGTTAAGTTTACTTTGGGAAACATGAAACTAGCAGTAACAAAGCCCTATCATCGAAACTGAGAGTTTGGCACTAAAATTTCACATTTAAAATAGTGCTGAATCCTTTGAGTACTCAAATCATTAATAATATTCAAGATTCTAAAAAAATTCAGATTAAAGATGAAAAATATATATATATATACATTTAATAATTTTTATAGCACCACATCTTTCTATTTGATTGGGCTAAACGCTTCTACACTAATTATGCTAATGTGTTAGGTATAAGGAAGGTTTTAATTTAGAGGAAGTGTACTCATTAGAAACCTTAGAAAACCTTTTGCAAAATCTTCTGCTTTCTTTCAAATTTCTGTTTCTGTGAGCTTTGACAAAAATGGTGGTTCTAAGACTTTGTATCTCTTTACAATAGTCTTTGTGCCTTGGAAACGGATCTCTAGCTGTGTGATTGGATAAAATACAGTTTCACGGAAACAGCGCTCTGGATCACACAATCTTTTGTCTTGAGACAATTCAACGAAGTAAGATTTAACTTTTTGAACTCTTTTATCAACAAATTGGCTTGAAATTCCCCACTTTATACTTATTTCAGAGGCTTCCATCAATAATTCTTCCAATCTACCCCTCGTGTCAGTAATTTCAAGCAGTGCATTTTGTCAAAGATTAATTATAGGCAGTAATTAAGTCAGTTATCTCTGACTACAGCGACATGGGCGAAATATTTATTGTCTGCAAGATTTTGAAGAACCAGCAGGTGAACAAAATTGAAGTTGTCTAATTTTTCATGAGACCCATATCCTGAATCCTCTCATTTGGTTTTCTACTTGTGAGAGTTATGCGACTCAGAAACTTCATCACATCGCAAAATCTTTATTTTAATGCAGAAACTGTATCATGTCTCCCAGCCCACCGCATTGGATTTAAAATCTTTAGTGTAGACTTTGAAGAGTAGTCTTGAGATGAGCTTTGTAGTTCTTGCCATCAAATTATACTAAAACTAAAAAATGCATAGACACTTTTGACAGTGTTGAAAAAATTTGCTATTTCACTGTTTGAATCCACAGCATCCTTTAAAACAAAATTCAAATTGTGAGCTGCACAGTGCACAAAATATGCATGTGGGACTATTTCTTGGGTTCTTTTTGAAGACCTATATAGGCACCACTCATTACAGATGCGCCATTGTAGCCTTGCCACGACATTTGTTTATGCCAGCCTTTTTTTTTATTGACTCGATGACCTCTGACAGACTGACAATGTAGTGCAGTAAATGAGGTAAATACCTCACAAATCTCTAACTCAGATAGCTTGCCTTCATCATCATTTAGAATTTTCACATAGCGATAAACTTCACTTAATTGGTCGATTTTACTAATAGTATCTTGAGTTATGTTCAGAATAATTGAGAAAAAAGGAGCATTTTGTAGCTCTTCCTTAATGTCATAAAGAACCTGAGTTGACAATAAAGAAATGAGCTCATTCTGTATTTTGAGGCCTAAATATTTGACAGATTTATTGGGGAGCTTTTGTAACTGTTCCAAAATTGGATCATATTTTGCAAGAAGTTCGATGACAGAGAGGAAATTGCCTTTGTTGCAGTCTTTAAGCTTGTCATTTAATCCACGGAAAGCAAGATTCCATGATGATAACATTATTGTCACATTAAGAATCCTCTCCAACACTTTACTCCAAAAACTCCGCTCTTCTAAAAAGCTTTTCTAGAATGAAACATCCATTGCACCATTCTTTCGCCACTGTTCATAAATAACACAAGAATGTGCGTGGTGTTGGGATCCTTCATGACTCTGAATACGTTCTGATAAATGCTTCCAGTCCTGCACGTCCATGGTATTCCATTGCTTCTGAGCTCCAGTTGCCCCTTTTTCAGGAAATAACCAACAAGGTAGACAATAAACACAATCCAGCTCTTATGAGTATCATATCCAATGTCTACATATATTTATTCCAAACTTTGCTACAAAATAGTAGTAATTATTTGATAAAGAACATCCTTTTTGTTTTTCATCCTTAGGAAAAGGTCCTTCTGGTTGCTTTGGACCAGACGCAATAATGACAAACTTGATTTCTGAGTCTGTGATCATATTTGGGAAAATGTTGTATTCATTAAGAAGACCGATGGCAAAAGATGAGTCCTCTTGATCACTGCTTTAAAAGTCAGGGCAATCATATTTTCATACATCAGTTGGTACTTCTTTTGGTAAATTTTGTGAAGTTTCTGCTAACACAATATAATATTCAGAATGAGATGTTTTATTTGTTCAAAATATTAGAATCGATCGGCACTTTTCTGTAAATTATAAAATGCAACAAATAATTTGAACTGTATTTAAACATTTTACTGTCACATAATAAATTGTTTTTGTTCAATATTATCTATTAACGCAAAGTCGTAATTATTGCTTTTATTTAGGTACTAAATTTTTTTTAGGTTTTTAGTTTTTTTTTTTAGATTTTCAATTAGGTTTAGGTATTAAATCGACTCAAAAAAAGGCTATGTTTTTACTCATCCCAATTACAAAATAAATAGGTTAAATTAATTTAATAAGACAACATTCTTTAAAATTAATTATTTAACCTCAAAACCACAATGATCTTATAAAACTATAAAATGTTATTTTTTTTAATGACAGTAAAATAGTTTACTTATATATTAAACCAAATTTTAACGTACCAAAAATTTGGAGTTTAACAAAGAAGAGAAAGACATTTTTCTATGACAAAATGTTTTGTAATAAAAATATCCACAAACTGCAATGAAAAAATGAGTTTGTTTCAACTAAATTCATTGGTCAGTTCTTTTTTATTTTACCTTAATAATAGATTATAGATGTTTCACTTATGTTTATGCATTCTTTTAATAGTAACATTGATTTATATCTTACTAGCTTTTGCCCGCGGCTTCGCTCGCGTTAATGTAGATTTTATCAATAAATTCAGAATATCGATTGACACAGGGAATATGTCAATAAAAACGATGAACATATTGAGGTTGTTAGTTAATAGAGGTAGAGATAAAGAAAAAAACAAACTACACAATATACATCAAGATTAAGTGAAGGAGTAGAAAAGAAGTAGTGGAGTGTGTGTCAGTAGAGTCATAGTTATGCCTTGCCACGAATTGGAAGATCCTACTTCATCTTGAATTTTACTTACAGTTAATTAAAATCCCTTATTTACTCCACTTGTTCTTGACCGTTGCAATCATGGGCACAGAATAGATCATTATTTTAGGACGCTCCTATATACTATGTTGTATTCCTTCCATTTGGCACAAATACATACAAATTCTGGGCATTGGACACACGCGAACAGCTACATATAGCTGGCCATGGGAAAAACATGGCATTTCCAAATGCACCCCTGCTACCTGCAATGTTTGCCCTTGCGCTTTGTTAATAGTAATAGCAAAACTAAGTTTGATTGGAAACTGGAGTCTTTTGAATTGAAATGGTAGGTCAGTGGGGATTATTGGGATTCGAGGTATGATTACACTTTCCCCTTTTCCCACACCTGTTAAAATGGTGGCACAGATTATATTTTGCCCTAATTGTGTAATTGAAGCCTCGTCCCATTACATAAACGGGGTGCATCTAAATTTCACATAAGCATAACTGGTACACCTAATTTCAATTGTAGTTTATGCGAGGGTACACCCGATAGCTCCAGAGAATTTAAAAACTCAGCGGGATATGAAGTGCTCTGTTCTGTGTCCATGATTGTATCTATTGACAAATACTCCTTTATTTCTCCCTGCACCTCTTTCAAAATGTCAGTGTTGATTTTGTTAACGATTTCATATTTTGGTGCAAGAATTGCTCTTGCACACAACCAATGATCACAATTTAAATTTAGTTGTAAGTCTGGGTAAACTTTAGCAATGAGCTCCACATCATTTTCCACCAAATTACAGAATTTTCCCTGTAAGTAAAATACAGCCTTCAGCATCCGTGTCCAAACGTCCATCGCCAATTTTCAATAGTGTCTCTGCGTAATGTCCTGAATCTACGTCATTATAAAGGTGGACTCTCATATTCGTTGTTAGGCTGAATTTTTTACTTTTGCCCACATCTTGATGACTTGAGACAGGCTTTGATTTCATCTGCATGTGTGCCCCTCTGGATCACAGGTAGAGTTTGTCGGAAGTCAGCAGCCAGTAAAACTACCATTCCTCCTCTCTCGCAAGTCCTGAAGATTTTGGTTTAACGCCTCTATAGCTTTTTTTGTGGGACATCGTACTTTCGTCCCACACTAAAATTTTACATTGTCGTAGCATCATACCTCGAGAGCTATTTTTCTGAAATGAATAATACCAAACTTCTTACGACAATTTTGTCATTAACCATAACGGGTGTGAACAGACAGAGCTTAATTAGCTGAATATAATCATTTTTAATCATTTTAAGATAGATGTGCCTAAAATAACTCGGGAACAGATTTTTATTCGGGGTATCAGATTTTCTTCTGGGATACCGCAGGTCCCTTTTTCTGTACTCCAGGCATCATGTTGCAATTAATTTATTCATATCAGTAGGCCGAGTTGTTAAGCTGGACGACCGTCTAACAGTTATTTTTTTCTATCCGTCAGGAACAGTACTTTTTTTCTGGATGAAAGGTACCCTATGTCCTTTTCTGTACCCATGACAACGTGTATGCGAAATTTCATGATGATCGGTCGAGTAGTTTAGGCATGAAAGCGTAACAAACAATAACAAACAAATAAACAAACAAACTCACATTCACATTTTTTCTGGATGAAAGGTACCCTATATCGTTTTCTGTACCCATGACAACGTGTATGCGAAATTTCATGATGATCGGTCGAGTAGTTTAGGCGTGAAAGCGTAACAAACAATAACAAACAAACAAAAAAACTCACATTCACATTTTTTCTGGATGAAAGGTACCCTATGTCCTTTTCTATACCCATGACAACGTGTATGCGAAATTTCATGATGATTAGTCAATTAGTTTAGGCGTGAAAGCGTAACAAACAATAACAAACAAATAAACAAACAAACTCACATTCACATTTTTTCTAGATGAAAGGTACCCTATATCCTTTTCTGTACCCATGACATCGTGTATGCGAAAATTTCATGATGATCGGTCGAGTAGTTTAGGCGTGAAAGCGAAACAAATAATAACAAACAAACAACAAATTCACATTAGCATTTTTTCTGGATGAAAGGTACCCTATGTCCTTTTCTGTACCCATGACAACGTGTATGCGAAATTTCATGATGATCGGTCGAGTAGTTTAGGCGTGAAAGCATAACAAACAATAACAAACAAACAAACTCACATTGCATTTTTTCTGGATGAAATGTACCCTATGTCCTTTTCTGTACCCATGACAACGTGTATGCGAAATTTCATGATGATCGTGATATAGTATTAGGCGTGAAAGCGTAACAAACAATAACAAACAACAAACAAAAACTCACATTAGCATTTTTTCTGGATGAAAGGTACCCTATATCCTTTTCTGTACCCATGACAAGCGTGTATGCAAAATTTCATGATGATCGTTGAATAGATTTAGGCGTGAAAGTGTAACAAACAATAACAAACAATAAACAAACAAACTCACATTCACATTTTTTTCTGGATGAAAGGTACCCTATATCCTTTTTTGTACCCATGACAACGTGTATGCGAAAATTCATGATGATCGGTCGAGTAGTTTAGGCGTGAAAGCGTAACAAACAATAACAAACAAATAAAAAACAAACTCACACTCACATTTTTTCTGGATGAAAGGTACCCTATATCCTTTTTGTACCCATGACAACGTGTATGCGAAATTTCATGATGATCGGTTGAATAGATTAGGCGTGAAAGTGTAACAAACAATAACAAACAAAAAACAAACAAATCTCACATTAACATTTTTTCTGGATGAAAGGTACCCTATATCCTTTCTGTACCCATGACAACGTGTATGCGAATTTCATGATGATCGGTCGAATAGATTAGGTGTGAAAGCGTAACAAACAATAACAAACAAACAAACAAATCACAAATCACATTTTTTCTGGATGAAAGGTACCCTATGTCCTTTTCTGTACCCATGACAACCTGTATGCGAATTTCATGATGATCGGTAGAGTAGTTTAGGCGTGAAAGCGTAACAAACAATAACAAACAAAAAACAAATCACACTCACATTTTTTCTGGATGAAAGGTACCCTATATCCTTTTTTGTACCCATGACAACTGTATGCGAAATTTCATGAAGATCGGTTAGAATAGATTAGGCGTGAAAGTGTAACAAACAATAACAAACAAACAAACAAATCTCACATTAACATTTTTTCTGGATGAAAGGTACCCTATGTCCTTTTCTGTACCCATGACAACGTGTATGCGAGATTTCATGATGATCGGTCGAGTAGTTTAGGTGTGAAAGCGTAACAAACAAACAACAAACAAACAAATTCACATTCACATTTTTTCTGGATGAAAGGTACCCTATGTCCTTTTCTGTACCCATGACAACCTGTATGCGAAATTTCATGATGATCGGTAGAGTAGTTTTAGGCGTGAAAGTGTAACAAACAATAACAAACAAACAAACAAACTCACATTCGCATTTTTTCTGGATGAAAGGTACCCTATATCCTTTTCTGTACCCATGACAACGTGTATGCGAAATTTCATGATGATCGGTCGAGTAGTTTAGGCGTGAAAGCGAACAAACAAACAAACACAAACATTCACATTCGCATTTATAATAGTAAAGGATTAATATATATATAGATTTCATACTTTATATTTGATACAATAAGTCAATAACATGCAATTTTTTGAAATAAAAGTCTTTAGTTCTACTCAACATAATTAATTCATACTTTGAACATGTATTATATATAATCAAATTATATAGTATTAACTTTTAGCTATCCAAAAATAATCATTTATTTAACTTACCTTGAACTAATTTATCACCACTTTGAGTGTCTGATGAGAACTTCGTCAGCCTTGACTGCAATAAACATGATGTTATTTTAACATAATTTTTTTAACACATCGACATCCTGTCTCTTCTTTTCATGTCTGTTTTAGGCTCCACTTTTATATGTTCGTTTCATGTTTCTATGACTAACTTAATCAAAATAAGTAATTTACATAAAAATATTATGATTTATGTAAACATTGTAATCCCACTATCCACAGACCACAACAACTATGTTATCATTTTAAACCATGAAGTAAGATAAAAAAAAAAGCTTGACAGTAATACCAACTATTGCTTTGGTTTCAGGTGCTACACATATTATGTGTTTACACCCGAGCTCCTGAACAAAAAATTATATTAGTTAATCATAACGGTACATAATTTGTATGATGATTTATATCAATAAAACATTGTATAAACAATTTTAGATTTTCCAGTATTGCAAATCATGAAAGATTGTGTGTTCAATAACGTAACACCGGAAGCTGCTACACAGACCATTTTGGTGCCAAGCATAGCATAATAATGCTGCAGTTGGCAACGTTGGAACTTGTCACATTTACATGAGTTCACCCAGCGGCTGTGAATCGTCCTCCCCTAGATTGGCTAGTACTATCTCTATCTCCCTCTGGCGCTATTGAAAAAGAGAGAGAGAAGGAGAGAGAACTATAGACTTCCGCCAAAAATAGCAGTATAATTTAAATTGTATTAAAAAAATTAACTTTTTGGGTCTTCATTGGTTGGAAACCCCCCCCCCCCCCCTCAAGCGCAAATTACCGGGGACCCGGGTCACTGCCTCAATTGCCCGGCCTAGTTACGGCACTGAGTGTACTCACATTTGCGAGGAGGAGGGAGAGTGTAAAACCTTTCAGGAAAACCCACCTTCAATAACACTAACTGGATTTTAAACCCATCTTCCCCTATCGGCATTTGGTTATTGCGAGAGTGACTTATCAAATCATTCAGCCAACAAAGTGGGTATTTATCAAATTTTGAATAAAATTTTTTCTAGAGATATTGTGCAGCTTACTATATGCCATTCCACTCCTAAATTGCACTACAGACTCTTATGGACACTTACCATCTCCCTTAGTTTACCCATAGTCATGGAGTTGCCATTTTGTAGGTTAAAAATGAATATAGTTATTTCTATGAAGAAGCATGCCATATTCTATATCATTCACTGATACTTTTAGTTAAAGCAATAAATACTACCAAAACAAATTTTAAGGCCACTTATTTTTACAAAAATAAAATTAGCATTTTATCTCAATTTTATGAGTTTCCAAATATATCATGTCATAAGTCTTGTTCCAATCATGTGGGAAAGCCAATAATTGCTTGGTGGCTATAGTAATAGTCATGAACAACGCCTGAAAAGTTGAATTGATATCTTTTATATGAACTTAAAAAAATTAAAACATATTATACCTCTTGAAATATTTAAAGTAAAACATAAAAAAGGTTGTCTTGCTAGAATCTTTTTTTCTTTTGATTTTGCATGAGTATATTATGGGAAATTAATTACAAGCATAGTTCATATTGGGGGAAAAAAAAAAAAAGAGCTATGGGCCATAGCACCTTTTATTTATGAGTGGTGGCATTTTGAGTGTGAAGCTCAATTTACACACAGCCTGGGTTTGAAATGCTCTGCATTGTTAAACAGTTGTACGTTGAAAACTGAGGAGCTATGTCAGTTCATTTCATTCCCATAAAAATTGATTATTTTGGCTAAATGTACAATGTTTGGTCAATTTTACATTCATACGCAAACATTAAAACAATATACTTATTTGTTTATGGATTTTACTAGGTGTATTTTGTTGCAATTGCCAAGACAATGTTAAATATTTGAAAATATATTTAATGTGCAAAACAATTTATTATACCATAATATACTTCGGGGTTAAGAAACCAGCTACCCACAGTTGGGGCGATTGTTCTAAGGCGTTATACTCTAATTACACTTTGTCACTGTTGGGTGATCAGGATTGTGGGGTCTGAGCCCTGACTGAATTTACTGGCATGGCTTTAACGTTACCACAGTCAGTAACGCGTGTGCCAAATGAGCTTGGGGTACCGGGTTCCATTCCTGTCATGGTTAAAAATTCAAGATTATAAATTGTCGAATTGGGGACTTAATGTTTTATTTTTCTTAGTATTAGGCTAATTTGTGAAAACTATCTTCTGTTTGACATACCAAAATTCAAACCTTAACTACTCATCGCAGGTAAGTTTTGTTGAGTGTCTCTTTAGTGGGGTTTTAATATAATAATAAACACAATAATACACAACTAGTGTAATAAACCAATTTTCAAGTGTATTATCATAAAATGCATACACTTTGTATAGCTTGATAAGTTTCTAACATAAAAATTATCGTTCTTTCTCAAGTGGATCAAGATCTAGCAACTGCGTGCTCCATTAGACCTGTACTGCAGTCTATTAGTGGAACAGCCTGTAGAGGCTTAGCTCACTCAACCTAATTATAGGACCAAACTAACAACCAGTCTCCAAATGATTAATCTATCCTTGAGTGTGAATTAACATAATAAAAAAAATAAAAAAAATCACATGAATGTGAGAAAGTTAACCTCTTATGCGCACTATGTTTTCAAAGGTTCAGACAATCTCTTGACTTAGATATAAAAATGCACAAAAGTATATGCTAGAACTTGATTAAAACAATATAATCAAAACCAAACATTAAAAATACCTGGATAATGATGATATTTGTAAATATTTTAAAATTCATATGTATTGTTCCAGTGGACAACTCTGTTTCATGTTCGAGCACAGCACATGCCCCCGTGTGTGATACTGAGGGAAAAGAGCATCCAAACATGTGTTATCTAGTCAGATATGGCAAAACACTGGCCTACAGGGGACCCTGTCTGGTGAGTCACAATACATTACTACCAAGGTATGACCTGGCAGGCTGTTGTAAGTTAATATTTTCAAATAGATGGTCATCATTTAAAGCTCTAGACCCACTTAAACTGATCTCATTTGCTTCCTGTCATTACGGACACTCTACCCTTGATAGTTATCCTTCTTTCATTTTCACACCATATGCCAGAATACCTCCAGATTACCAGCTATCCCCGTTTCATTCCCACATCACCGGTCAAGACACCACCTCTATGATTAGCTGCTATCCCCATTTTACTCTCACCCCACCTGCCAGAACACCTCTGTGATTACCTGATATTCTTGTTTTACTCTCACCCCACCTGCCAGAACACCTCTGTGATTACCTGATATTCTTGTTTTACTCTCACCCCACCTGCCAGAACACCTCTGTGATTACCTGATATTCTTGTTTTACTCTCACCCCACCTGCCAGAACATCTTCGTGATTGAAAGTAATTAAAGTAGAAATAATGGTGGAAGGATAGAGGAAGATGGAGGCATTTTACTAAACTGACCTGGCCACATGCTGGCAACGGTTGTTAATGATGATAAGTTTGATGGCTGTCCACCTTTGGGATCGCTTGTTTTTCTCAATTTGGGTTACTTTTAAGGCTCTACGAGTACTCGGATTTCGAGCTTCGAGTCGAACTCTTCATTAAAGCTTGGGATCGAGATCGAAAGTTTTTTAAGCCCATCATTTTCAAGCTTCTTCTTGATGTAGGCCTTACATACAAATCAATTTTTAAAACACATTGAAAAGTACAAGCTATTTAATTTGTATGATATCGGCAGTTTCACTTATAAACCATTCGGTAACTTAACATACTTTTAAAATTAATATACAATTTCATATAAACAATAACATAATAGAGCTCTAAAAGCACTTTCGACTGGTAAACTAATTTGATATTTTCATCCATTTTGAAAAATTATCCTCGATTAAAATAGAATTGTCATAACAAGCCAATGAAAATAAAAAAAAGCTAAATTGATCACTAAGTACTTCAATAATCATTATTTTTACTGTTTTTACATGGTCCCTTTTTAAAATTATAATTTCAGTTGAATAAAAAAATTTGACATTGAGAATTCATATTGATTGTTTCTGAACTTAAGATATTTAAAACTTGTATTAATACATTCAACTACAAAACTAGCATTAGCTACTATTTAGTTATAGAATTATGTTGGTTAACCTGCCTAAGATCTGCGTTGATCAACATTGTAATAAATATTTAACCAAACTTACCTCATTTAAATAAAAAAGCACTTACTATTTCATACCATTTACTAAAAACAATATTTTAACCATCTTATTTTTCATTTAAAAGTATGAACATCAACTTTTATAAGCATTAATATATATTTGGAAGAAGGTACAGGATAGGTTGATAGGAAACATATAAAAGGAAAATAACACAATATGATTGTTACAATGAAAATAAGAACACAGTTCACACTTTACATTGCTGACACTGGGCAGAGAGGTATCGGCTTCCTCTTTAAGAAAATTGATCGTCACCGCCAAATCTCCCAACCTAGGTTTCATTCTATTGGCGCTCATCAGAGAGGAGTGTGAAGCGCACAACACAACTTTCTAAAAGAGGAAACCTAAAAATACAAAAGGGAGAAAAATAAAATTGGTAAAGAATAATAGGACACTCATATAGGAACATGTAAAAGGAGTAACATCTATCTCTGAACCTAAAAATGTTTTCTTTCCTAATAGCCAATAGTACATAAATATTTACTGTTTCGAGTTTTTGTTTAATGTTTCCTCTCCTTTAAAAGGCCCCCTAAAGAATGAGGCCTTGGGCCAGGAGCCCCTTAGGCCCCTCTGCCTTTTTAGGTGGCCCTGTTTTTTTTCTCACCCTAAGAAGACATCTTTCACCACAAAATGTTTTCAGTAAACTGGCACTGGTCTCCAGCTTTGTACATGTCCACCATAAGAAGCGTAGATAACGATCACTGACTGATGCAAGCAATAAACGCTATTGACCTCCCATATTTCTAGTGGGCCTAACCCTAAGCATTCTTAATGTGTTGACTGCTCTCGCTCATAAACAGGTTGATTTATTCTTTTCCCAGCCCTTCCACCTTACAGACCAACCAGTTAACACTTTACCTTCAGTATGGTAGACTCCTTTCTCTTTCTATACTTAGGTTCTTTCACCCATTAGTAGAGATAGGGTAAATTCGCTTTTGCGAAAACGCGAAAAGAAAAAAAAGGGTCGAAAATAGGGTATTTATAAGTTTTCTTTGTGTTTCATGGCATTTGAAAGTGTTTAAAGCGTTTTTATTTCGCGAATTAACGCGAAAAAATGTGATTTTGAGAGTATTTTAGCTAAATTATTCTATTTAGCGAAATAGACGCGAATTCCCTGAAAATGCTGAGAATTTCTATAGAAACGATGTTTTTCAGTGGAAATAAGTGATTAAAAAATCATTGAGTTTCACTCGTCTGTGTGCTTCAGCTCGGGTTTTACTCGCATCCTGTGCCTTCCACAGCCCATCTGGCTAATCACCACATTCCGTTAGTCGTTGCTTTTATCATAAATCCTTTGTATAGGCCCTAAAAACATTGACGAAAGACATTTTTACCTATTTTGCTACAAAATGCTAAATTATGCCACAAAACACTAAATTTCCATAATTAATGCTAAAAAAAACTTAAAATTAATGCTATTTTACCCTATCTCTACCCATTAGTCATTACTTGGGAGTCACCAGTATCTCCATCCTTCCACCTAGCATCTTGTCACAACCTGGTGTCAATTCATCAGCTTCCTTATCTCTCTTGACTCTCTTGTTCACCAGCATCTTTCTCGCTTACAAATTGTCTTGTAACCTTTCACTAGCTTCTCTAATGTCTCCTAATATACACTCGTCATCATACTCTACCTTTCCCGATTCTTTTGTTTCCCTCATTAGGACCCCTCTTCCACTTCATTCTCTTCAGCTTCTCTCACCACAACAAGCCTTTAAATCAATCAATTTCAATCTGAATCAGACTTTAGCTAATACTCGTAGAGATTACCTCCTAAGGCTCAACTGGCGGTTAATTTGCCTCCAGTTTATTTTCCACTGGATCGCATTCTTACTACTAATTTTATATTAACACCGACAAGGCTGGTTTCCCAAAGTCTCCTTCAATCATTAAATATATCCTTACTATTGATACTGAGAAATTGAACTCCCATGTAAAAGTGTGTGTCAGTAAGGAGCGTAGCAAAAATATTACTTAAAAATAGATGTAAAAACCTTAGTGTATGATTTGTATTACAGGTGAACTGTGAGAGCAAGGGAACCGTGTGTGGCATCAATGGGGAGACATACACGTCTGAGTGTGCTGCGTTTGCTGCGAGGGTTAGTGTCGACTATTCTGGCCCTTGCATGGCACTAGGTCTGATCGGGGACCAGGCTGTGCCCCAGTGTGGTGATGTGATAGTAGTGTCCCCCTCTTCTGCGTCCAGGATGTCTGGGTGTGACACCTCCAGGGGCATGTTGCCCCATCTGTGGCGGGGCCCTACGGTTCCTATACAGCCAAAAGCAAGTTGACCGCGCACTGTACATTCTTCGTGGGAATACATTGAGTGCATTAACAGTACATGCAGTCCTGACAGCTCTAGAACGACAGGTTCAGGTGGCAGAGTGTGCAGTAAGAGGGTACCTCACTGTTGAAACAGACCTTTTTGTGTTGGTGCAGCCTGTGGGTAGCACACGACCACCTTCTGATGTCCAGCTTGAGGCATGCATAAGGGAAGCGGAGAAGTTGGCAAATCTGGTCCGCGGATCTAGTCCAAGGGTTCTCAGTGAGTTGAGTTTGAGTGCATTAACAACTGCGACTGAGGTTCATACAATAGCGCACAGCTCTGCGTTTTGTATAAGCTCTCTTCCATGGACAACCATTTTACTTTCCTTAACTTTATTAAAGTTAGACTATTCGTAACACGAGGATATCTCACAGACAACCTGTGTACATGACAAAGTAACCAAAGTACTTTTATAGCTGCCTCTTTGAATCACAATGCCAAGGATTACAGTGTTTAATTTGTGCACACTTAAAATAAAATTACTGTGATAAGAATGTAGTTCATATGCACGGATATAAAGAAGATTTTTGTGTTTCTAACTTGTTATGCCAAAGATGTATATAACTGTACAGAATGATGTTTTTACATGTACAAAATATTTTTTAGCAAATGTACAAATTGTTGAAGTTTTGTTGATGAACTGTGCAAAAACTCTACAAATGTGTGTTTTATGTTGAAACTTTTTACCGTTGCTAGTCTTATGCCAAGAGAAAATAAATTGTGTTATATTAATTAGTAAATGACTTGCATATATTGTATTTGATATTTTTAATTTGTGTTATCTTGTGCCAAAAAAAGTTTGGTTAGTAAATAGTACTCATATAAGAATAATATCTATATTTATTTTGTAGTACAATTTTTTTAAAAAAGGTATGTCATATACAGAAAGCCATTGCGGGAAAGAGAGATAGTCTCAAATAAAAGGAACAAAATTATAAAACTAAATATTAAATTACAAACAAGAAATCCTAATGGATGGATGGTGTCACATTCATCCAATTTTACTCATAGAAAGTTGCGTTCCATGTTTCACTTCCTCCTGAAGAGTTTGGATATAAATCATTGAATGAAATTTGGATGAATATTGAGTGGTAGCAATAGATTTACTTCAATGGGCAGTCATAGCCGCTTAGTTTGGTGACAACAGTGTGAACTTTTTTTCTCTTTCACTGTAAAGACCATATTGTGTATTTCTTTTTATTTGTTACTATATCTCTTTCCTCTCTAATATTATGTACCTCAGGCATGTCAAACTTGCAACCCAATCTATGATTCTTTGAAATTTTAATGAAACAGCATATAAACGATGTAGAAATCCACAATTTGGGATTTGGACATTGAAAATTGAAGATTATTTAAGGAACTCTCTCAAGTGAAGTTGGTGTACCAAATTTTTACATTTTACTCACCAGAGATCGATTCCCAAAAATTGTTATATTTGTGCACCAAATATGTGCAATGTTTAGCAGCATAAAAGAATGTAACTGGTTGTTTTATTTTAAAAAGTCACAGCACACAGAGACATATGTTACCATTTATGAAAGTGATCTCAACACGATTTTTAATTCCTTAAATTGAAAAATGAAACCTGGACACAGGAATTTAACCTGGGACCTTTGACTTAGTACACCATTGCTCTAACCACTGACACAACTCTCATTTCCAGGCATCAATTTTAAATTTAAAGAATATGATATCTAGATGCGGCTTTAACTGTAACTAAGAAATATAATAGCTTGTCGATTTAATTAATCATGATGTGCGCAGTTGTACATTTGCCATTGTACTATGGAAGCATAAAGTCCTCCCGAGTTGAAGATGGCTATGCTACCTGATAGTTTGTGATCTTATGGATCACATATATTATGCTGCTGACGGTTTTCGCATGTTCATCACAGAGTCTACCTTAAAATATGAGTGAAGAATGACCTTGGGAATGGGATGACTCTTGGATAGCTCTGTGTTTAGAGCATTAGTGTATTAAGTCAAAAGTCTTAAACTCAATTCTTGTATCCAAATGTCATTTTTCAATTTAAGGAATATGATATTTAGCTATGCTAGGACAATGACTAGCAAAATAACTTGGCTCTTCAAGCCAATAAGATTTAAAGCCTGAAACTCTCACCATTGGTGTAAATAAAAGATCTCAAATCTCTATGAAAAATGACAGGTAGTCTTAAAATTTTATATGATCTTGGTTTAAATTTGTAATAGTAAGAATTTAAAATATATATTTCTTTTTTACTTGGATGATAACAATATTGCATTTTTTGAGATGGGCCCACAAAGTATTATTAATTTACAAAGGGTACCCAATGTTAAATGAGTTTGACACACCTGATGTACCTCATTTAGTGAAATGAGCTATTCATTTATTTTTTACAACTCTACAAACAAGTCATATTATAATTTTAAATTCCTAAAGAGTTCATCCCACATCTTAGCAATGATATTATTATACAACAAATTCTATATATGATTTACCATTAATGTTAAAAAAACACTGATTTCATTTGATTAAGAACCATTAATTTATCTAATAAATTGTTGTCTTAAACTTATGGAATTTCAGAAAAGCCAAAGTTTATATAAAATTGTAAAAGCCTTCAAGAAATGACTGTCCACAGTAGTTGCCAAAGAATAAACATGAAAGACATTTCTTCATAGTAGGTCTAATATTGTCAAAGTTCATTTCAAGCCTTTTAAATTGCTAAGTCCTGTTAAAAGTGGGCTCGACTCTTTATATAATATTTTGTAAAGATCATAATGGTGCGTTTATCATTTGGAAATATAGGATTATTAATTGTTACCATAAATTCTAGATGATACATATGCATTCTTATTTCAAGTAACTTCATTTGAGTATTAAATTTTGGATTTGGAAAATTTTAGTGTAAATCTAAATTGCCATTTATATCATAGTATGATTATGTTACTAAGGTTTACCAAGAACAAATATTAATCAAAATATCGTGGAACATTTCCACTTAGGTTTTTTTGAAAAGTTTTACACGGAATATAGAAAACCATTTTTGTGTGTATAATTTTTTTAACACCCTCCAGGAGGGGCCCAAATAATTTTGGATATTTTTATATTGTGATTAAAATAAAAACATAAAAAATACTTAACAAAGCCAACAAGGCCATTTAAAAAACCTATGATACTTTGCCTGTGATACTTATATACAAAATCATTCAATTCCAGGTTTTCACAATACAAACACAATATTGATCTTAACATTGTCACTAGTTCAGGAGTTGTTCAAAATGGTTTTTGTATGGCTGACACAAAAGGCAGAGAACACAGCTTTTCATAATCATAATTACTTCAGTCATCTGGTGGAAGTTTTAAAGTGTTAAATTATTATACACACCTTTTTTTTCATTTTTCTAGCCTATCAAATCTAAATAGATTATATTGAAATTTTGCTCAAACAAAAGTGCATACTGGTATCAATTAAATTCCAAATATAAATTGTACCTTGAACAGACCCAGAGTTTAATAAATCTTTCTTTATATTAATGTGTGCAAACTGTGTAAACACTGTACAATAATGTAAAGCAAGTAGTAGTACACCAGCCAAACTTGGAAAAATTATTCAGAAAAATTTTCTTTGACATTTTCTGTTAATAGCCATGGCAGATCAATCACACATAGGATGTGGAAAACGATGTGGGTGGATGCCAAGCTTGATTTTGAATTTAAAGGTCAATTTAAAGGTTTAATAGGTTCAAATAAGGTCAAAATTGATAATTATTTGTTATGCATGGATTCAGTGTAGAATTAAAAGATCCATCCAATGAAACTAAATTTGATACATTGGAAACCTTTTAATTAACATCTAGAATGTCATATTAATATAAATGTACAGCCAAATGACACACAAATGCTAAATTTTCTCGAAATCTTTTTCAGCGCAGAATCAAGTTAACTTAACAATCTGATGTGTTCATTTTAACACATGTTTACAGTTATAATTTAAATGTTCATCAATTTAAGATCCATCCAGCCATGGGAGACGAAGCAGACTTCATATGAGGGTATTATAATAAAGAAGGGTTGCGGCAGTAGGTGGCATCACATTCACACATGAAAGTACACTTGAGATGTTTTATGAAACATGAACAGCGGGAAGTGCTGCACTTGACTTACATTTACAAGTGACAAGCTACAGACATGAATCAGGAATTGTGGAAAGCCTTGTCCACACTGGTTTCAAACAACCTGATTCCTTCTTCCAAGCCAGAGTATCAATGGGAGATGCAACATCTATATGCTCCTTGTCTGCCTGTAGCTATGTTTTTGCCTGGTAATTGGCGCATGCAGTGTGAAGCTCCGATGCATCTTTGTTGGTGGTAGTAATTCAAGAGCCTTCTTCCCCCTATTAAAGGGTAGAAGCCTGCTATGGTCGACGGTTGGTTGTTCTGGTGTTCCATTTGAACGAAACACAAACTTTTCAATTGGTTCAAGATTTCCGTCCCATTCAATACCATTTACAGGACATGGGTATTTCTCACACTTTTTCCATCAGGTCTTCTTCTCATGACCTCTGAAGGTTGATGTATGTTAAAATATGAAAAATGAGCATGTTACCCTTCACAGGTTGAGATAGTTTCTGCAATACTGAATGTAAAGGAAAGCATTTGCGTTGTTTTGCTGTTCCAGCTATCATCCACACTTCAGAGGTCTTTGCGCGTATAAAATGCAACAGTAGCAACATTACATCCCTGCAGATAACGATCACTCTTTCGTATCCTCTGTCGATAGTTTCACATGAATGCAAAATCAACCTGGTATCAGCCTCTTTGTTGTTTCCTCTAAGCATGACATCTTGTTTCCTTATTGATTTGGCTTGTGTGTCATAAAATAATCCACCTTCTCTTAGCAACTCATATTGTAGTAATAGATCCTCCCATTTCTGCATTATAAATTCTGATAGGAAGAGGGCATGATTGGCCTTATTTTAATATAATGCAATGAATTGTGCAAATTTTTCTGGAAGTGGGACATTCTCCCTAGAGATGGGTGATATTTCACTGACGGTGATTTTATCACCGTCACTCCCAGTGACTTGATCTCAAAAGTATCAGTGATTGAGATATCGGTGATGGGTGCTTATAGATACTCTCACCAGACGGCGACAGCTGAGCATTCCAGTATGAACTCTATGACCATGACTGACAAAATATCGGTTGGCGTCTGGCAATATGGTTACTCACAGGTACAGGCAGTCGCGGTCTATGTCCTTAATTCTCATGTTTCAATAAACATTATTTGAAAAAGACCCTCAACTTAATAATTTTGTGGAGGCAGACTCTATCTCCTTAAACTTTTCAATGCAATAACATGTTGGATGTTTCTCAAATTTACTTTTCTAACCCAAACATAATAATCATAATTTATATACTATATAGCGGGTATACTTGAGTTTAATAAACATAATAATTTACATTTTATAAAGCAATATTGAATAGTAATATTCCTCAAAGTTAGTCTTCGTTCTTAGTCCATTGATTCCCAACGTGAATTTTTTTCAGTTTAACAAAAAAAAAATCTGTTATTTATTAATCTCTAGAGAATGGAAAGTTGGCAACCTTGTGTTTCTATCTACGGTCCAACACATCACTTTGTTATAGTAAATAGTGGTGACGGCCAAAATATCGATACAGCAACAAACTTCGACTGTGAAAAAATATCAATCAACAAAACACAGTGATTTCCAATCACCGTGAATAATCACTGGTATAAATATCCGATATTTTAAAATCCCATTCACGGTAATCCCCGATATCAAGAAATCACAGTTTAGCCCATGCCTAATTCTCTCCATCAATGATCTTGCCGATTGGCTTCTTCCCTAATCGGTTTAACCTGGTTCCTGCTTTGATAGACTCCTCCCCAAAGTAGTGGTCGAAAATTACGTCAACTCTTGTTGTATGCTCTCCAAGGTAATGTGTCACGTATCTCACAAACACATGGGCGTAGTTGTCAAAGGTGAGACATTTATCAGGCTTTCCAAGAGCCTAAATAATTGCATGTTCATCAATCATCTCACAGTTTTCATCTCAGAAGCGGGATCTTCTAAGTATGTGGGAAGTCTGGTCATCAAAATAGTGGTAAGTTCTGATTTTGATGTTGCGTTCATCTTACCTCCTAGCTTAGCTAATGACAATGGGATTGGTGACATTTAATTCTTTAATCCATTCATCATTTTGACCGGCATTTACAGCACTATGCAGTCACTGGAGTCATTTTTTGTCAGCTTTGATAGTTTTATGTTTTTTTTATCTGTTTTGTTAATAAGTACTGCCTTGTAGAGATCAGCAAAGGTTTTCAATTTGTACTTTTTAAGTATGGTAAGAAACCAAACATTTTACTTTCATTAACGTTGGAGATAACATGCTGCTTTCCACGTTATTGAGCTGTTAAAAGATCACAAATCACTTCACTTGATAGACCATCCCTGGTTGCTAATTATAACAGAGGCAAGTCATTATTATCTTAGTAGATACCACTTCCATCTCCATCAGCCATGACACTGTACTGTCCAAGAACATTAAATAATGGTCAATGGATTCATTGCAATGATTGGATCAATTATGAGTTGATACGAATGTTACACACAAGGTAAAACGTGGAAAAGGTAAAATAAAAAGAGCTACCACTAATTGGATTGCTAAGCTAGCATGATTCTGCAATGAAAAATGTTTTTAACAAAATTCAACATTTGTGTCATTTGGCTATATATTGACATGTAATATGACACTTTAGATGTTAATTGAAAGGTTTCCATACATCTACATTGTATCGAATTTAGTTTCATTGGTTAGATCTACTAATTCTACACTGAATCCATGCATAACACAAAATTACACATTTTGACCTTATTTGACCCTATTTGACCTTGAAATTGATCTTTAAATTCGATATCAAGTTTGACATCCACCCACATCGGTTTCCGCACCCTGTGTGTGATTGATCTATAATGGATGCCTGCTATTAACAGAAAATGTTGATGGATTTTTTAGTAGGAAAGGAAGCCAGGCTTAAAGGGAAGTTGGGTTGGACTTCTTTAGTCATTTATTCATATACTATTCACACTTACAACTTCTCATCACTTTCACATTTAAATATTATTTTAAGTTTTTGGAAACATTTTTTTTTTTCAAACAAGACATAAGTTGTCTAATATATGGTTTGTTTTATCAGGTTCATGTTACTTGTTTTAATGTTCCTAAAGTATAGTTTCCAATGAAAATAAAATAAGGATTGTGAGGTAAGACCTGTACAGTTACAAAAAAAACTGCAGGCTCTCAACAAAATACCAAAACTATATAATAAGATATCAAACATAAGAATATATAATATTTATAAAAAAGCTTTATTATCAATTAATCCAAAGTTACAGTGAAAAATATGATCCATGTTCTAGGGATTTTAAAAATGTCTAATCAGCCTTACATTTTCTCACTTTTGATTGGACCCATCTGATTTAAATACTTTAATTTGGGGCCGATGTGTTAAATGATAAAATAAATGTTATCTGCTCCACCTTTCAGGAATACTATATGAATTAAACTCTAAGCTTCACTATTAGGGGGATTTTACAGCCTTTACAGTTTCCAGTCTGTGGCCTAGGTCAATTTTTTATTCAAGCCATATATTTTCCACTATTGTCTTGCTAGGCCTTAGTAGCTTCATATGCCTTATAATCTAACTTAAGACTAGGACATTCACAACATCCAGTTCCCTGCCATTAATTTATCAATGTGAAAGGGTAAATCCATATTTCATTAATGATACATTTTTTGGTCATGCCGGGAATAGAACCTGGGATCCTTTTCTCAGTAGGCAGATAAGCTACCGACTGAGCTAAGGTGTCAGATTCTATCAAACTATCGATCAAATTTAGTTTGTTAAGCTAAATAAATACATACGGTCTGATTTTCATTGGAACTGACAGCTAGAAAAGTTAATACAATCTGATTTTCATAGGAAGCCCATTATTTGAAAACGGGAAACTAACATAAAAGAACTAAATATATTATATCTTCAATTTTGTATTTATGAATATTGATCATTTTGACCGGTGCATTGGACTATGGGTGCCTTCATGATTGCTGTACAGACAGTAAATTGCATATAATATTTTTTTTAACAATCACAGTTACCTGGGTCTGTTTATACAAAATTCATTATATCTGTAAATATATAAGTGCCAAAATGTTTGTTTTATTAAAAATATGTGAGATTAATATGTGTATACATTTTATTATATCAACAAGCCCTATCATTTTTCCTTTTTTTTTACTAGCGCATGCATATTAAATTTAAGGTAAAAAAATTTTTAAGGACTTTTTAGGTGAAAATTTTTTTTTTAGGAAAATCAAAAAAGGTAATTTTAGAAATAAAATTATATGTACCATTCCATTACCCCTATAAGGCAGCGAGCTTGCCTTGTATTATTCCATTATGGTATAATTTATAAGATAGGCTCATAGTATAATCTGTCAAGATAAGACTGATACAATTCAGTGTAAACAAAGAATACATGGCAACAGCAAAAACCATCAAAAGGATTGTTTTTTGCAATATAGGAGAAAAGGGGTAGTCAATACATCAGTTAGTGTCTTTATTTTTTTTTTTTAACAAAAAGGACATTTTATATAAAGCCAAATTTGGGGTGAAAAGTGATAAATATAAATTTTGGAGGTTTGCGAAATTTTATACAAAAATAAAAACTTCAAAGGAAGAAAAACTTCAAAAATTTAAATTTAAGATTCAGAATAGTATAATTTTAATGGTTTTCTTAGGAAACATTTTGAGAAAATGGACAATTTTAGAAAAAAAAAAAAAAAAGAACTACAGAGTAAATGGAAAGTTCTAACAAAACAAGGACTGGAAATGGAAAATAAGAGAAAGTTTGGATCTTACATTTGTGCAGAGCCTAGAAACGTAAATAAATCTAGAATTTAAGTTAGAAAATCTAATTGGGAGTGGTATTTTCTGCAGGAGAGAAAATACTGATGTTCTCTTTCCAATGCTCAAAAAATGTGTGAAAGTACATCCACAGCTATGTTTACTTTATATGAAACACATTTATATTATATTTTTTATAGTATAGTAAATTTAATTATAATAAGATATACACACACCATGGTAAACATTTTTCCTCTCCTTATACTCTAAAACTGAGAATTAGGATAGAAACATTCACCAAATTATTATGGGGCAAGGCCCTGCATCAACTCTTTATTGAAACCATTCTTTTGAGGACTTGGGGGAGATCAGAGGCAATTGTGACGAAAACAGATGGTGATGAATGAAAAGCAGATTTTTCACCCATCTGTGATAAATCCTGTACTGAGACGCAGTGTATGCTGTATATATCATGATACAGTGTCTATTATGAAATATCATCTACCATCATTATTATTAGCACTGCGTCTTACTACCCATTTGGGCTACATGCACTTATGCTAATGTGTAATGGTAGGGTGATTGTGAGATGAAATGGAGGACCTACAATTTTATATTATTTGTGTCCTAAATCCTAATGTATAAATAAGCTTTGCTACAAGTGCAACAAATACGATTATTAATTAATTCTTGATGATGCATTGTGCCGCCCAGTGATGTTTTATTAATCTCAGAGATGTATCGTCCCTCTCGGCAATGTATCGTCCCTCTCGGCAATGTATCCCTCTCGGCAATGTATCACCCCTCTCGGCAATGTATCGTCCCTCTGGGCAATGTATCGCCCCTCTCGGCGATGTATCGTCCCTCTCGGCGATGTACTGTCCCTCTCGGCGATGTATCACCCCTCTGGGCAATGTATCGTCCCTCTCGGCATTATGTATCACCCCTCTGGGCAATGTATCGTCCCTCTCGACAATGTATCGTCCCTCTGGGCAATGTATCGTCCCTCTGGCAATGTATCGTCCCTCTGGGCAGTGTATCGTCCCTCTGGGCAATGTATCGCCCCCTACGGCAATGTATCGTCCCTCTGGGCGATATATCATCTCTCTCGGTGATGTATCGAACCTCATAGTTGTACAGTGCCCCCCCACTTGGCAATGTATGGTCCCTATCGGTGATGCATCTTGCTGTGTACTGATAAGTAAACTCTGATGTAGAGTACAAGCACGATTTAATGATCAATTTATGGCAAGTTTACATAATAATAGTATTCCCTTGCACTTTTGACGATTGTACATAAATACTAGCATTTCCAATTTGAATTATTCCCAGATTTAATTAAGAATTTTAAACCAATCACAAATGTAAGTGGTCAAACACATCATTGAGGTGTAAGGGTTACCTGGTTTTAACTTTGTTGTCGTAATAGCCCCACCGTGGTTTGATCTCTAATCGTTAGGTAGCAGATCAATTAGAGGCGAGCCCATATAATGATATCCACATTATATCACAGTTTACTCTGGTTTCTTATGTATAAGCACTTTTTCCTGTAAGTATTTCTTCAAATACTATAGCTGTGTAAATATAATTACGCTTACAAGAGGCCTTTGACACATAAATTAAACAGCCCTTATTTCGAGATGGGGGCAATAAATATTGTGTCTATGTTCAAAGTTTTGTTTGTGTGTCGTTAGATTTTAAAATTAGCTAAAAAAATAAATTTAAACAATTATAATGTTAAAATAAATTCATTTGTCGATGCTCACCTTAAATGCAGATACAAATAGTCTAATCTAATAGACAGTGTCATGTGTTTCTTTCAAATCACTGCATGTTTGAAAGCCTCTAAATATTCAACCTACGTGTTTCCACGTCTTTTCTTCAATCATCTTAGTCACTTACTGAGCTAACAAAAAAAAAAAAAATAATAATCAGTATAAATATAGGCTTATTTTAGACTGGTAGGGTTTTATGAAGGGAGGAGAATGGTTAAAAATGATCATGCTCCTGAAATTAGATACGGCGCAGCTATAGTAAATATTTGGCACATCCATAAACTTAATTTGGTAAGAGGGGACATACATTGTACCAAATATATCATTTCTGTACCTTTTCATGATTTGGATTTTTAGGGTCGCCTTTAATGTGTATAGTGGTACATCTTTTGAACACCAGGTTGTAAGCATGATCTTAAAATTTAGCCTATGTATCCAACGCATTTTTGTTGCTTTGTATTATAGTTCTATTTCATAAATATGTTAAGCTTTGTAGTCGTAAGGAGAGTAAGAGGGGGGAAATGCCCCCCATCTTTTCCGGGTTGCACCATTGCCTATTACTAGGGGGATTGGCAAAACATGCCCTGCCAAAAGTCCACGTATGTGAAATATGTCACGTAATGTCAGTTTGACAAAGTGCACTGGTTGTGTCAAGGGTTCATATCCCGAAAGCCAGAAGCAGTGAGTCTAAATCCTCACACTGATCCTGTACACCCCCGTCCCACCCCCCTCCGTCCACAATATTGCGCAGGTGACCATAGCTGCGAGATAGACCGGGAAGAGGAACTTCTCCAGTAATTAATACCGACCTCGATTCAATCCTCCCGATGTTCTTCGTCAGATCATCAACAGATCGTTAGCCGAGTTGTAGTTTCCTGACCCGCCCGTTAATTATCGTTTATTATCGGTGGTTTGTGTGATACACCAGAGGATTGAGGGGTATTATTTCCCATTAGTGGTCGAGGCAGGTAGGCATGATACCAAGAAACACTCGGGTAATTAAATTAATAAACCAACAGGATCCTGACGTGGCTATTAGATAACGAGAAAACGCAACAATTCTGCACACTTTGTGTGATTACTTTATATCCAAATAAACACGGCCTCGAATAGTAAATATGAAATTTATTATTTTATCCTTCTCCTCTAGGATACATTCCGGCACCCACCCCTGATTCAGTAGAACTGGTTGGGATTCGAACCTCAACCTATTCTTCACCAGTAAACCAGACTAGATGAGCTTGATGTTCAGTCCGCGTGCACACGGGTTAGGGTTTTAAATTTTGGTTTGTGCTTAAAATAATTAAATATTTGTGTAGAGTCTTAGCTTGGTGTCATAGTTATTTAATTAAATACCGGTTTATCAAAAACTAGCTTGGCTCAAAAAATTTCAAATTTAGTATGATTTTATTTCACAATATCTAATTTAGCCAGCTTTCTACCCGCAAAAATAGATTTAGCATTAACTGGTTGGTTATTTTTTTATGTGGTAAATTTGTGCAAAACCAACTTTCTTTTTTCATTGGAGTTTTGATCAAGGTTTTTTTTTTTTCAAATTGTGATCCAATCAAAATATTTCACTTTGAAACTTTCCTGGACTTTTAGTTTTTTCATGGATAACATTAAATAAATTTGTGATATTGTGGTGGGCTATTCTGATACACAACATTTCTCAAAACCAAAATTCAATCCTATCGGTTACTGCTTAAAGCCTTTTAGGAAAAGCTAAGGTTTTCATAAATATACATCATTACTCTCTGATACGAGTACAGAGTTTTATGCTTGCGGATATATTTTTGGTAGAACATAGAAATACAATTTAGAAAAATTATGTATTATATATATATATATATACACAAGATATTAGCACCAGTCTTACTACCCGTTAGGGTTGTACGCCTATGTACTAATTATGCTAGTGCGCTAGGGATCAGGAAAGTTGAATTTAAAGGAAGTATACCCACATTTGCGTGGAGGGAGAGTGAAAAACCATTAAGAAAAACCATCCTCAGTACACCCAACCGGGATTAGAACCTTGATATTTCAGTAATCGGCAGTCTAATCTATTGCTAGAGTGTCGCCTTAGACCAGAGATGGCGAAACTTTTACAACCATTGTGCTTCTTAAGGACAAGTTAAATTTTGAACTAGTCAAGTGTGCCACCTCCTATTTACTTTTTTTAAAATGAGTATTTAGGTGACCTGGTGATCTAGGGGTAAGGTGATGGATTTCTGTGCTGGGGTCCAGGGTTCAATCCTCGGTCCCGGCATAGATATATCTGATTGCCAAAACCCTTCCCCTCTGACAAGACGTGTATTAATCATAACTTGTGAATGTGAGGAATCCTAGGCTTCCACTGTGGTTCGAATTCCACGTTAAACTGTAGGTCCTTCATTTCATCTCACAATCACCCTACCATTGCACATTAGCGTAAGTGCGTACAACCCGAACGGGTAGTAAGACGCGGTACTACTACTAATAATAGTAATAATAATAATAATTTAGTGAGTATTTAAATCAGATATTGATGAATATTATGAAATGTAGTTAATCATAGGCGTGCGCAGCGTGACTGCCGTACCAACCCCACTACCCAGAGAAAAAGAAGAAAAGTTGAGTGATAACAGAATGAAGTATCAATTTAAATAAAAACCCTGCATCGATGGGTGTTCCAAGGGAAGTGGTTAATGTGGGCTTGAGCTCCTGTTACAATTCTTGGTCCGATTCATAGAACAAAGGCTGGCTGTAGATACAGACTTGGGGTTGATATTATCTACGAGTTGAAAAAATAAGTTTCCTTTAGCCGACGGTTGGCATTGTAATTTTCTAATGTATGTTTTTCAATTTTCAAAGAATAACACAAAATACACAAAATAATTCTTTCTTGTTCTTAATTTATCGCAATGCTATTAAAAAAAAAATTCAAACGGATTCTCAGGAGTTTGGGGGCTTTGATCCCACCCTCTAGCCTTCCAACTGGCACCTTCATCAGCCACAGTCTGCGCACGCTTATGTAATTAATGACTCAAATTAAATTGTAAATATTTTAATAACGCCTATATTAATATCAATAAGTTAAAGTAAATACATTGAATGTAAAATAAACTCTTCAGTGAAAAATAATAATTGATATATTAATTATGTTAGACACAAAACATACATTATATTTTCCATATTATTTTGAAATATGTTGTTGTATTTTGCTAGCCAATATAGTTATGTTCGGTTCATAGCTTGTGGTCCTCAACATAACACAATATGCATTTAAGTAAGAGCCAAGATGATTTCTAACTGTTGAATTCACAAAGTTCATTGTGACATGACATTGGATTATATGGCTGTCGAAATATTATTTACTAAAAAAAAAAAAAAAAATACTACTTAAACCAGCTTATTCATTTTAAGGGGTTGGAGGCGCGCGGGCATGGCCTGACTCTTTAGGGGGTCTCTTAAAGACGAAGAAAAAACAAACAAACTCAAAAACAAGATGTATTTATGAACTTATTGGACTCTAGGGAAAAAAAAACCAAAGATTTAATAGCGCCAGCAAAATATATCAAGGAAGAGATGTTGATCTATCTGTTAAATTAAAATGGTTAAATTCGTTTTAAACTGTTTGTAGAGTAATTAAGAAACAAATATGATGAGTACAGTGAGCATGCTAACAGCCTGTAGTTAAAATTTAAAATATGAGGAAACAGTTCTGCAGTTACACATACATCATACAATACATACAACTACATACATACATACATACATACATAACATAACATACATACATACATACATACATACATACATACATACTACATACATACTACATACATACATACATACATACTACATACATACATACATACATACATACATATCATACTACATACATACATACATACATACATACATACATACATACATACATACTACATACATACATACATACATATACATACATACAATACATACATACTACAAATACATACATAACTATACTACATACATACATACCAACATACATACATACTACATACATACATACATACATACATACATACATACATACATACATACATCACATACATACATACATACATACCATACATACATACATACATACATACATAACATACTACATAACATCTACATACATACATACATACATACATACATACATACATACATCACAACATACATACATACATACATACATACACACATCATACATACATACACACATACATACATACACTACAATACAACACATACATACATACACACCACTCATACATACATACATACATACATACATACATACATACATACATAACATACATACATACATACATACATACATACATACATACATACATACATACACATACATACATACATAACATACATACATACATACATAACATACATACATCATACATACACACCACATACATACATACATACATACTACACACATACAACATACACACTCATACATACATACATACCAACATACAACACATACATACATAACAACATACATACATACAACACACATACATACATACATACATACATACATACATACATACAACTACATACATACATACATACATACATACATACATACATACATACATACATACATACATACACATACATACATACATACATACATACATACATACATACATACATACATACATACATACAACATACACACATACATACACACATACATACATACATACATACATACATACATACATACATACATACATACACACATACATAAATAAATACATACATACATACATACATACATACATACATACACCACATACATACACACATACATACATACATACATACATTCATACATACATACACACATACACACATACATACATACATACATACATACATACATACATACATACATACATACATACATACATACATACATACATACATACATACATACATACATACATACACACACACACACATACATACATACACCACGTTGGGGGTCTGACCCATACGTGGCGCGTCCCCAGGTGGCGGATAGGGGAACGCTCTGCAGATATGCAGGGTAGGAGGGAAATAAAATACCTCTCGCGGGCCAAACAGAATAAGGGAAGGAAAACCCCGAAAATAAACCAACCAACTGCTGCCTTGCAGGGAGGGATTGGATTTTCCAAAGGCTAGGACAAGGTTAAAGTCCGAAATTAAACCCTGATCTGTGTGCGTCATGGTTCATTGGGAGTGCCTCGTTGAGTTTGCGAGGCTGATGTGTGCTAGCACTGCCGAGATGATACTGTGGCGTAGGACAAGTGGCCAGCCCCTTCGAGCCCCGATCAGGAAGTACGCATTGGTCACGGAGATCGGAATCTGTGATGCCACGAGTGAGCGCCAGTCCGTCCGTGTATTCCGGGACTGGTGAAGCGAAGGTCAGGCCTCAGGGAACTGGGGTAGGCTGGCGTTGAGCCGAGGGTATACCCGTTCCTGACTTATTCGGCCCTTGCGTACGAAGCGCTGGTACAGAATCGAATGTTAGCCCAATTTTTCAGAAACAAAATTAGCAGAAATAACGAAGCAACAGAAGGAGAATCCATAGAAGTCGACGTGCTCCTGGATAAAGAGATGGAAAGAGGGGTCAGTGCTCTCAAAAAACTGGAGGCAGTCATAACCGACTTAAACCTGGACATTATGTCGAGGACAAATGTAGCGAAGGACATCAAGTCCAAGATGAGCAAAGTCATGCATACCTTTGAGCTGGCGGGACCAGTGCTAAAAGGGCTAAATGTGTTGCTGATCAAACCCCCCGTCAAAGAGGTTGAAAGTCAGATGACCACAAGCTCTGCAAAATCCAGGGGTGGAACGCATACGAAAACTGGAGGTCCCGTGGCTTGAAGAGTGACACCCCTTGAACCGACGCGGGAATAAAGCGAGCACCTGATGGCTCCCCCTCTCAAGAGCTTGAGGACAACATTCCCTGGAGAGAAGTAAAGAGTGCCAAAAGACAGAAGGCGAAAACAACGCAAACGGAGAAGAATTCATCGAGGACTGATGAGAAAAAAGAAAGACAGCCCCCTCCGCAGAAGCAGGGCAACAAGAAGAAGACACGACAGAAAACTGCGAGACCAATTCGGCCTTATATTCTGGTTGTGAAGGCCAAGGTGGGTAACACCTACGCGGATATTCTCAGGTCACTGAAAGGTGATCCTGAGCTGAAGGAAGGGGGAGACAAAATAACGAAGATCCAGAGGAATTCAGCCGGGGATCTTGTGCTAGTTCTGGATGGGAAGTCCCATGAGACAACTGGGGAAGTTCGCTCCGTAGTTGAGAAGAAGCTAATGAGCAAGGCGGAGGTGTTCAGCAAAAGCGACATGATGACTGTTGAACTGAGGGATCTGGATGAGCTTACGACGGCTTAGGAGATATGCGAAGCTCTCCATGCACAGATTGAAGGATCGGAGAAAATCGATATCGGCGCTGTGAAATCTCTGCGGAAGGCTTACAGAGGGACGCAGACAGCTGTGCTACTTATGCCCACGGGACTAGCGAGGAAAACCCTAGAGAAGGGCAAGCTGAGGGTCGGCTGGGTGTACAGCAGAGTAAGAGAGAAAGAAAATCTTTTGAAGTGCTTCAGATGTCTTGGCTATGGACATCTAGCTCGAGCATGCCAAGGTCCTGATCGCTCGAAGCAATGCCTTAAATGCGGTGAGGGATCACACCTCGCCCGGGATTGTAGAGCAGAGAAATTGGAGTGCCTTCTATGTGAAGGTGAAGGTGCCAGGGGCCATCGCACAGGTAGCTACACCTGTCCGGCATATCAGGAAGCTCTCAAAGAGGCGATCAAAAGGAGATGAGGTTTCTTCAGCTGAACCTAAACCACTGTAAGGCTGCTCAAGACCTCTTCTGGCAATCCATGCAAGAGGAGAACATCGACGTTGCCATTCTC
Source organism: Timema podura (assembly GCA_033556935.1). Taxonomy (NCBI): domain Eukaryota; kingdom Metazoa; phylum Arthropoda; class Insecta; order Phasmatodea; family Timematidae; genus Timema; species Timema podura. The sequence continues at coordinate 20,893,983 of JAVRXN010000003.1, read as the reverse complement.
TGCGAGCAATACCGTGATATCGAGAACAGATCCTGGATCTCAGACAGCACAGGCAAGGCAGCTCTCTGAGTTTGTAGGAATATTTTTGTGCAAGAGATTCAACCTACGAAGCGGAAAGGATTTGTGTGGGTCAAGGTGAAAGGCACGTACATCTGTAGTGTCTACGCCCAACCAAGTGCCACCCTCGAGGAATTCCAACTCATGCTGGATGAAAGCGTGGAGGAAATGAGAGGAAAAATTCCGATCATAATAGCAGGTGATTTCAACGCTTGGGCCACAGACTGGGGAAGCAGAATAACCAACAGACGGGGTGAGCGCCTCCTAGATACGTTTTCTCTGCTGGACGTCGTATCCATGAATTCTGGTGATACCCCCACATTTGAGAGAAACGGTAACACAGCTTTCATCGATGCAACGTTTGTGAGTGAAATCCTAACACCCCACATGGTTGAGTGGAAGGTC